>WFKH01011801.1:58579261-58658565 GCA_016163765.1 Magallana hongkongensis | reverse complement strand
CTCTCTCTCTCTCTCTCTCTCTCTCTCTCTCTCTCTCTCCCCTACCCCCTAATTTTGATTGATTCTCAATCGCCGGTAAATATTCATCCTTAGCTACAGCCCGTGTTTCAAATATCACGTGGCTTAAAATTACACAACAATATCAGTTTCGCGGCATCATGCCACGTGTTTTAACACTATACGTTCATCACACGCTTTCACACTCATCACCGGGATGTAATACAGTATAATTATCTAAGTTATCTCATGTCTCACCGGGTAGATCTAGACAAGTCTTTTTCTTTCTTTCTTTTTTTTTTGCTCCATTACTCTAGGTGTTAATTATGCAATTCTATATTTATTTCGAACATAAAAACTACTAAAAAATAATTTTGTCGCCAATGTTTGAGAGATTAAAAGACTTGTCTAAAACTCTCATCGCATTGCAAATATATTATACACAAACTAGTACATGTTCTATACTAGAAGGATTCCTATATGTACAAATTCACCGGTACATATTCATCCGAATTCGAAGCAACAGGAGCCCTGTTAACTAAGAATTAAGGCACAAAAAGAGCAATAAATGAAGAAGCTTTCTCTCTGCAGTCAGCTCTGTGGATACAGGAAGTACCCATCCATGCACCACATGCATACAGCGGATACCACAACACCATGAGGTGTCCAAAACATGTATACAGCAGGCTCCTTATTCAATCAGACACTCGCATACATTAGACAAAAGACAGCACTTATAAAGCAACAAAGTATCACACACATTTACGCCTCACCGGTCAGTTCATCCATATGTGCTGCATAAATATTAAATTCAGTGGCGCACACTCCTGAGAATGCAACTTAAACAAAACAAGCAGGGTATGACACGGAGCACGGAACTGCAGCGGTCGTCCGTCCCCGGATTCTTATGGCACGTTGTACACGGTACTCGAGCAGAGTAAGTTATGGGTCCCGAATAAAGGGTCCAGTACATAAAAAGTATATACATGTATAAACAGGTATCATACAACATTACAACTATGTCAAGTTCTCACATTTTTACTAAACAAATTCAATCTTATTCATTCATTCTATCACAGTAAAACACATTCATGTTACTTCATTTGAAACTGTACTCACCAAACCTCATTCAAACACACTCAACGCCAGATTTACTACCCATTCATAAAATAAACCCACAATGGGTCGTTTCACCGGGATGGGATTCATCCGCTTGTGCAGCAGTGTGCACAGTATTGAGATTATTTTGTAACAAGTTCAAAACACAGAGAAACAAAATAATCAGTCATCTCTCCCTTCGTCTTCATGTCCCGGGATGTCTCTTGATTTTTCCTTCTCCTTACAATTTGCAGTACATTTGATGTAGACAGTGATTGTGGTCCATCCCAACTGATGGACAGTGACTGTGGTCACTCCCACGGACTGGCCCCACCCCTGCCCTGATGTTAGTCGGACCCTGTGTCCTCATTTAATTAGCAGGATGTCAGCTGGCTCGTCTCCTTCTACTGATCTTGGGTTGTGAGCAAACTTCTTGGGGACCATTGCCTTTAAACGAAAATGACAAATCAAACAATTAGTAAGTGTAAATTATGTTGGCATGTTTCATAATGCCACGGTGTAAACGATCTCGTTGGACTTAGCAAGAAAGTCCATATACACTATGGAATTGAAGAAAGCACATGTTTGAGACAGTGACCAGACTATTCTTTACTTATGAATAACATCGAATGAGCAATAAATAATTAGGACAGTCTATGTCATATTTTAATCATGAAAACCACGTTGAAGGGTACATTGAATCAGGTCGCCTAAGAGTACATACAAACAAATTTGAATACGCCAAAGGGTAATGACCTTTTTCTACATAGCTATAGAGAACACATATTTTGGCTACGTCACTGGGCAATGACCTTTTTTCATATTGCTTAGGATACACACATTTTGACTACGTCACTGGGCAATGACCTCTCAATGTTTTGTGAATTTTTTAAAGTATGGAATAGTTTCTGCAGTTTACTATCTTCAAGAGCTACCTGTATGTGCAAACTGTAAAGGAGAGTGCATGTGATGTTAATTTGAATTTCCATATAAAATTCTTATAGGACATAATCATTAGCCTATGTGTGAGTTGTGTGTTTTTCTCTTGTGCATGTTAATTAGTTCAACCTTCAAAATAATAATGTTTTAATGCATGAAATAAATTTTTATCTCTGTGAGTTGGAAAGTTATGGAACAAAAAATTGAGACTTCATGAATCGAACAAAAAAAGTTTATAGTGTTCAGTGTGGCCATTGATTATTAGACGAGTTCAATTTTTAGATAGGATTTATATTTCATTACTCATATATTGTAAATCATGAACCTTTTATTCCCAAATAATGACACTTTGTAATAAGGAACAGATCGAAGGTCAGACCCCCATTCCACCTCAAAGACGACTTACCAAGGTCATTGGTTCTTATTTCTAGAGGACAATTAATTTCTAGAAGGTTGATTGAAAGGAAAGAAAGTAAAACCTGCCGAATTCATGCCAAAAGGGTTGGCTTAAGATCTTTTGACTTTAGAATTTAACTGTATGATACAGTTTTTCGAAATGGTCAAAATATCTTTTCTTATTATAGTTTTAGCTATACATTGCAGCATTTATTTCAATATGGCCAACATTTCTTTATCGACAGTAATAGCGAAGGTGAAGTTCATATGAATGGTTAACATCTGTTAATAAATAGTTTACATAGATATATTTATTCAATTTGAAAATAATAAAGACTACTTGTTATGTCCAATTTTTGTTTACTAATAAAATATATTGCTACAATTAACTAAATTAAAGTTGGTATATTTTGACACATTTTAAATCATCAACATCAATAACAAACATCATTTACTTATATTTATATATTGCTGAAAAAAGCTCCACATGGTCAAAGTTATTTCATAGTTAATATCCACAACTACTTCAAATGGTCAACATCTGTTTACATTGGTTATAAAAAGCTGCAGAGAGCAACACATACTATATGATTAAATGTTACATTATCAGTATTAAGAGTTATTTCAAATGACTAACAATTGTTTGGTGAGAGCAATATTTCATATGCTCTCCGGCGGTGTTCGTAACCCTATTTTTTCCCAAATGGTCAACGTCGGTTTATCATTCAATATTATTGCAAGATTTTGATATAGAATCTTACTGTTTTCAAAATGTATACATTAGAATTTCAAAATTTCAGATAATTCTTCATAATGTGGAACCAATTTCCACAAAATTTTAAAATATATTATAATTCAACATGGCTGCCTGCCACATCTTCAGACCCCTAGAGGAAGCCGGGAACCACCGACTGAAATTTACAGAAACAAGGAGTAACATACCTGATGAGGCTACTGGTCCCCTCTTGGTCCAGGTACTCTGACCCAGTAAGGTGATTTGTTCTCCTAACCCAAATTCAGAATCTTATATATACTAAAAAATGGGGGCATTTAAGGTGAATGAACGAAGAGTGGTGATTGGTGGGAAACTAGGGCAGTGTGTTTGCGTGACATACAGTCTAGGGCTGATTGACCCGAACCCAAAAATCTGAATATGCAATGTTACGTATATTGAATTCCAAGATGGCTGACTAGGTCAACGCCCCTTTATACTGGAGGTTGTTGAACCGAGCTTGGATCGTTAAAAAAACGGGAGGGACTGATCTCAAGCTAGGACAGAGTAGGAAAATAATTGATTTTCTTAAACTTTAGTAATTTCTCTCATTTTTATAAATGTATTCATTTCTATACCGGTACTTATATTTAAATAAATTATTTAACCATGATGCACTGGAAAAATTTTCACTGGGATAAATGTTATACATATGTTTACGTTGCCTGTAAACACTCTTTGAAGATGAAGGAAATATAACTGCGAAGGCTTGTTTTGCTTTAAACATTCAGGGAGAAGGTGTTGATCATATCCATTTCAATATCCAATATTATCGTATAAAAACTTGGTCAATCTTTTGAATAATATGTTGTTTTGACCAAATTAAGCCTAGAAGCTGATATGGTAAAGATGATATGATACTACTCACTTTGGTCTTATACGGTAAGATGACGTTGATCTGGTCACTCAACAGAACAAATAAATATATTGTAATATGGTTTATGGACAGTAGTTATGTTAAGAAACTTAATAACTAAATGATGATTGATAATTGGTTTTTATTTTCAATTACAAAAAATGGATTTTTTTTTTCAAGAACATGACGATGACTATCGATGTCGATGGTCAGTATTCAATAAAAAAGATGTTATTGTATTGGTCAGTTTGTTGTAATAGATAAAGGGTACACAATTGGTATTGGTCAGTTAAATATTGAAATAGAATACTATTGGTCATTTGAATATTGAAATGGAAGACTATTGGTCAGTACATTTATTGAAATGGAATACAATTGGTCAATTAAATATTGATATATAATACAATATTAAAATAGAATACTATTTATCAGTTAAATATTGAAATAGAATACAATTGGCCAGTTAAAATGATATTGAAATATAATACTATCGGTCAGTGTATTGAAACAATAAGGTATTAGTCTGTACATGAATATTGCAATAGAATGGTATTTGTCACTTTATTGAAATAAAATGGTATTGGTTTGTATATTGAAATAGAATGGTATTGATGAGTATATTGGTATAGTATTTACTGGTCAATATATTGAAATAGTATTGTACTAGTTAGTACATTAAAATATATATTTATTCTTGTCGATATATTGAAATAGAATATTGTATAGTGGTCAGTATATTGAAATAAAATGGTATCGGTCAGTAGATATATTGAACACACACCATTTTATGAAATTGACAAATAAGTCTGTTTTGAAATAGATTACAGATACATGCATTATTATACTGAACATTTTTTGAAATAGACTAATATTACAAGCATGGAATTTGTCAGTGTTTTGAAATAGATAATGGCAAATGCATTTTATTGGTCAGATTTTGAATAAAAGGTGTTATTTAATTCTTCGTTATATCAATTTATCTGACATGCGTTGAGAGAATTAACCATAACACACCTTTCCATGCATGCTGCTGCTGATTGTACAGGTAGCATTGAGAGTAGTGATATGGAGTCAATGGCCTTACGCTTTCCTTTTAGTCATTTAAAAAAATTAGAATGGACGTACGGAGGATGAGTGGGGGCGATGTCCTGTCCTGTAGTGGGCGTCAAGCGAGTACAACGTTCTTCTTGATCTAGATAATCGATATTCGTTCGGGGAAAACCTCCAACCATACAAGAAATTCAAATCCAGGTTAATTTTATATTAATCTTTTTGACAGTCAACTATGAATATTTAATGATTACAAGAAAGAAAGAATTTATGTATATCTTACTTGGAAAAATATCAAAATACTATAGTGTTGGTTATTTCCTCTAGCATATGATGGTTTAATTGGTATTCCCCTGGAGCGTGGAAGGCATTGATCCATACCAAATATGTCATGTACATTCAGATTATCTAATGCTAACTAGATCCGGCAACACCAATACACAATATAATGGAGAGAGAGAGAGAGAGAGAGAGAGAGAGAGAGAGAGAGAGCTGTCAGCTGCGAAAAACAAACTAAAATAAGTGTAAGTGTAAACAACATTTCTTAAAGATAGCTCTTCTTTCCTGTTTTCAGGAATGTATAACGTTTATTAATTGGAGATTCCACTCATGGTGCATACCCACTCTTTGACTGACAATCAATGCGCGGCAGTGTACGAGCGGTCAGTGACCCCGGGACATGCTCTCCTCGGCACGTAGTGAATGTCAAGGACACCCGGTCGAGCCCTTTAATGGGTCGATACCACTAATAACCACAAGGATAGTGTCATATTGCTTTAAGAGAGAGAGAGAGAGAGAGAGAGAGAGAGAGAGAAATTATAATTAAACATTTATAACATGTTTCATCTCGTTATCTTGTGAATTATATTGTGCCATATTTTTTTTTCGTATCTATAAATACAATACTTTCTGCTTGCAATGCATTCAATGCTGTCCTTTTTTAGCTTGTCTAACAAAATAAGTTGTCTTCAAGAATAAAAATGCACGAAAACACCAAATAGTTGTTTATCTAATGTGTTAAGATGAGTCATGCTACTCTCGCTCGTTTGCTATATTCTATCAATGTGTATCTCTTGTGATCGGGACCCCCTCCCCCTCCCCTATCCCCAATTCTACACGCCCGAAACGTTATTGACCCAGAGAAAAAAAGCAGGGCGGTGGGAATATATCTGATTAATATTACAATGTATTTCTGCATCAGTACTTCACGGTTTGCCAGTATATCAAATGTTGCTGATTCCTCTCCAGTATAGTATGTATCCACAAAGATAGGCGCATATGTACACTGTACAAGATGCTTGATATTATTTGCGTTATTTAAACAATAAAATCATTTTTTTGAATCATGCGGGTATAAATAAAGGTAGCGAGCATTGCATTGCTGAAAAATAATCTACATGAGGGAATTGTTTATTTTTTCCGCTGCAATTAATGAAGTAATTATTGAGTCAAAGTACGTGGCTGCATAAACATCGCCTACAAATTAGTCTAAAAGTTATAAAATCGTCTACTTCAAATTCTAGGTTTTACATATATTCCCGTATAATACCTTGACACGTGTCTTTTGTTGCACGTTTTAAGGGTAAAAGAACGCGACCTTTACATCCAGTGTAACACTACAAAGGAAACATATTTTAAAAATAGGTAAACGTCAGTATCTTACAGAGATAGGATAGCCAAAGCGCACTTGACCTGATGCACTTCTTTATACAATGTATTTGGTTGTATATATATTATTATATTTGGTAATATTGAGAGAGAGAGAGAGAGAGAGAGAGAGAGAGAGAGAGAGAGAGGTCTGGTACAACAATGATTGAAGATAGCCCAAGTACAGTAATACGCCATGCTAAGCCATGTTTTGTAGATTCTTATCCTTTCTTTGTGTACATTCAAAAATTTATTTTTTCGATCCATTTTATGAAAAAATACCCGGGCCCATTCTATGCAAGACACAAGTAACTGCCATAAAATATGACGACTTTGAAGTGGCATGGTCACGATTTGGGCTAAAATAAAATTCGATTATTCAATTTTTTAAATTTTATGTTTAAAATGCTAATTTAGGTCTTTCCAAAAGTCAACCAAATTAAAGTGTCAGTCGTCGACTTATAAGAGAAACAGAACTTCCAATGTTTTTGTCATCTAAGCAAAGCTCGTGCCATGTTTTGTTTACATACTGAGAAAATATTTATGCTTAAAAATAAAATAATCTAAATTAAAAGAAAAATAAATATAAAACAAACTGTTTGTGTTCATAACGAACAAACAAAACTTAAAACAGAACTTTTATCAATATATTTGACCAATGTAAATAAACATGGCACGAGCTTTGTTTACATAAAGAAGATTTTTAAGTTCTGTATCTCGCTTCTAAGCTGAAAATTGACATTTAAATTTTGGTTAGGCTTTAGAAATACCTATTGAAACATTCTAAAAATTAAAAATAACATTCAAGGTAAATTGTCTTCATGTCCCTTTAAGCCATTTATAATACTGTTACATTAAAGTTTGAAAATTCAGAGAATTTAAAACTATCCATAACAATTTCAGTTTTTATAAACACCAGAATTTCCCGTAGGTCTGAGAGTTTAATAGAAGAAGACGACTGGACGTGCTCATGCCAATGTATGCTACCATTAGAATACTTGTCTTAAGGTCAGTAGATGGAGCTTGCCTCATTTAATCGATTATTGTTCAAAACTACGCACCAAATACATTTTAGTGGGAATTGCTTTTATGCATCGTCGCAAGCCATAGATTTTGTGTCCATTCCATTTCCACAATTAGAATGAACACAAAACCGATGGCATTTATGCGGTGAATAGATAGTACATATCCTGTTATCAGGAACAATTTTCATACAGAACTGAATGCAACAAGTAAATAAGGACATAGACTGGTCCTCTGTCTCTATCGTACGAAGGAGATCTGTACATAGCTCGCGCTTATCAGACAGGCATTGTCAGTCTTATAAGGACACAAATAAATATATATTAATTTATTTCTTCATGAAACTGAAGGCAACAGTTTAACAAACATATGAATAAAATAATATATGTGAATGGAAACCGGTGTGCATGTACATTATGTTATTAACTGTAGTAATGTGCGAATGAAAGACATTTTATCATTACAGTGTATGAATCGATCAGTCAATTCTATAACTTTTGATCTAAATTTCTGCTGTATGTGCAAACCCAACAGGGTAAAGAAATGGTTGATTATATGTACAGGAATCAGCGCATGAGATTTCCTCACACTTTGTGTCTATCCCTTTGACGAGTTGTCGTTCTTTCCTTTCCTGCGTCTCGTTTTGAGTTCGTTTATCAGAACCAATGCTACAAACATCGGATTCGTTTTTACTATCACTCTCACCGTTATATCCATCAGTGAAATTTTTCAACGGAAGTGGGGGACTTTTCACTGTCGGCGAAATGGGAGTACGATGTTCTAAATTGCACAATCCCTGAAAAGATTGTTTAAAGACAGTCTCATCGTTAAGGAACTGATCAACAGGGGGCACACGCCTTCTCTGCTGCTCCACGGCCAGCAGGAGCTGTCTGAGCGGTTCCAGGTATTCAAACCCATCCGAGCCACTGATCCCTGATTGGGTTTGGGTTCCCGTAGAGTGATCACACTTTGACGGCTCTTTTCGGTTAAGAGTTTCATAAAAATGGTCTTGTACACCGGGTAGAGCGTCTTGGTCAGATGCCTGACACTCGACTCCATGTTGGGGTGGAATGTAGTTACTACCTTGAGCAATCTGAGTTACACTGTTACTAGCAATCATTATTTGTTTAGAATCACAGGGCTCTGGAATGCATTCGTTGGCCACATTTGTATTTTCTCCCATAAACACCCAAGATGTCACACGTTCCCCGGACAAATTCACGAGATTTGATTTCTTCTTCACTGGATATGGATTTTGCAAAATTACACTTTTTGAAGCTGCTTGAGAATCATTTGGAGATTGAACATTGGGAGAAGCTTTTGGATTTGGTACGTCCAATTTCAAGTTATTTTGTTCATGAACAAGTGATTTCGGAGCATCGAGGATTACTCCACTGTCATTGGACTCATTGCTGTCAGTCTTAGTACACCGACACTTATTGTCATCACCATCCAATCCAAATGTAACTTTGTTTCTTACAGCATCACTCGGTTTTCTTTCTAGCTGGTTGTAGAAGTGATTTTTCGTGTTCAGTTTTTCAAAGTTTCTGATTTTGGAATGCATTGATTGGGAGTATTTGTGTTTGATTTCATTGAACGCTTCAGAGGATGTCATGCTGAATTCATCGTCGGAAGGATAATCGTAGAAGATTCTTCTGTTTCGGACATCGCCATTCTCGACATCCACAACCAAATTATGCTTGTACAAAGAGTCCATCTACCGACGAAAAAAATCAAGACTTGAATCTCCACTAAACATTTATGTATCTATATGTATTATACATATACATTTTATGATAGTTTTTTTACAGACCAACATGAAAGTCTCTGGAGACGGCCTTTTGTGCTAACCAGCACGAAGATGACTAACTAACGTTTCTGATAATGTATTCCATACAGATTACATTATTACATACCTGACTTGGGACAGACGGATATCGCTGTATTGACTTTGATCGGCATTGGTAGACTATAGCAATAACTGTTGCAATCACAACAATGGACGCCGGCACAGAAATGAGAGTTATCACCAAAGGATTGAACAGCCCTCCCCACCAACTGTCATCAGACGGGGACTCTTTCCTGGAGATCAATCTACTTACAGGAACGACCACCTAAAACCATAAACAAAGAAAATATAGATGAGTGTCGTGAATAAAAAAGTCGAAACAACAGTTATTTATTCCCCCCAAAAATAAACAACTATGTTGTTACACTAAAATTACATACCGGATATCCTAATATAGCGCTCATTTTGATGTCCGACATCTTTTGAAACGCCATCTCCGCTAGTGAGGCACTGACCACTATCCCATTGTATGTTACAAGGAATATGATTTCCACCCGCTCTCCAGACTTTCTCTTCATATCTTTGATCTAAAACCAATCAAGTAAAATTAAAATGCTCTAAAATTGAAACGCATGTGTCTTTTGGGGTAAATGTGATACTGTATACAGCGAAATATTCGCCCCCGTTTTATTTTTGCCCCTTTCACCCTCGTTGGCGAATTTAAGACCGGGCGAATTCCAATGTTCCAAATTATCTCTCTTTAAGCACAACTTTGCCTGGGCGAATTCAAGACGGGGCGAAACCGTTTGCAAGTGAAAAGGGGCGAAAATAACACGGGCCAATTAACCCTGTATAGAGTACTTACTTTAACGAATATTCCAGTGTCTTTTGTGTGACTTAGTGATTGTTGAGAAGACGACCTTCGCCTGCGTTGAGACATTCCTTCAACGTAGATTGTAGTGAGGCCTTGAAACATAAATAAAAGTATTCATTAAATGCCAGACAAAAGTTTATTTTAAAAAAGGCAAAATAATATTTTTAAAAATCTCCGAGTCTTTCATACCTTCTTCTAGCTTTTCTTTAAAGTTTTCCTGAGAAATATCTATTCCTAATTTAACATCAATTTCGATGATGAGAAGGTTATTTTCCGGATAAGGGTGCACTGTTATTGACGAAGATGGCACTGTATCTCTGGATAAAGTTGAGGTTGAAGTTGGTTTCGCTTCCAAAGAGACACTGAAACGTTCAGTGTTTTGTGTTTCACTTAACCCTTTTACTGAATTGTCCAAACTAATGTATTCTGATGTTGACATTGTTCTATCAATTGACCATTTCACTGAACTATCCAATCTAATGTGTTCTGATGTTGACATTGTTGTGTCACATGACCATTTCACTGAACTGCCCAATATAATGTGTTCTGATTTTGATATTGTTGTGTCACTTGAGCCTTTCACTGAACTGTCCAATCTAATGTGTTCTGATGTTGATATTGTTGTGTCACTTGACCATTTCACTGAACTGTCCAATCTAACGTGTTCTGATGTTGATATTGTTGTGTCAATCGACCCTTTTACTGAACTGTCCAATCTAACGTGTTCTGGTGTTGATATCGTTGTGATCGTTTTTATTGTCGAGGCATACAAATTCCAGTTGTTGTAGCTGGATGTGGGTAAAATTGCAGATTCTGAAATGCTAGACTGAATTTCCGAATTATCACTTGTTTGTTTTTGCTGCAGATGTATGCTTTCTGAAACCCAGTCGCTCCTTTTAGATGATAAGGCAGATAACATTTGGTTATCTTTCAAAGATTTGTCATTTGACAGACCTATCGTTTCTGAATCAACCACCACCATAAGACTCGACGTTTGAAGAATCTCCGGTGTTATTGTCGTTTGCTCTATTATTGCATTCGTTAGTGCAATTTCATGAGTACTCAAGGGATCTTTAATCATAGATGATCCAATGTATTTTGTTTCAAAGGGAGTGGCCCCTCTTGAAAATGAGAATTCAAGTAGAGGTCGATCAGATGAATATGAAGATGAAAAATAAACACTGCTGCTCTCTCTATCAAAAACATCTGATTCTTCTTGAACTTTCACTGATAAGTCTGCATTTGAGGCGAACACACTAGAAGACGATGTATGATCTGTCTTAACTTGGGACTGTACATCTGATCCGGCAACAGACATGACTGCTTGACTCATTGTTCTAACAACATGTGAATGAACCCTGGAAAAACTCGTACTAATTGTTGTAGCATATATAGAATAACTAGGCAGCAAATTTTTGTATGTCGTCTTTAAGCCAGATGTCACCTGGTACACATACTTTGTTTCAATGGAAGACTGAGCAGGCGAAGTCTCTGAATATAATAAATTATGTATTTGAACAGGTTGAGTATTAGCGTATATAGGCATACTTGAAGATAATATCGATTGCGATGTAATTTCTGCATCATTGTAGTAGACTGAAGACATGATGAAATAATCCGTTGTGTCTAATGGTTTTACGGTTCTGTTTTCAACTCCATTTCTATTGGCAAATCTGGATATTGTAGTAATAAGTGGTGTTTCTTCGGATGTAAAGTTCGAGCTAGTTTTATCATAATTTACAAAAGAATCCATAGTCGGAACTGTCATTTTAATCACGGTGCTGTTTAAGTCACCAGATGACAAATGTCCCCCTATTGTTGAATGTAATGAATACCCTACAGAGTCCCCAAAACTGGAATGTATTAGAGCGGAAGGTTTGGAATTCGTTGCATTATTTGTAGCAGAAGCAGTGCTGAGCAAATCATCAATCGTAGTTTGAAGTTTACTTTGATAGGCATAAATTGCATGGGTTTCTAAGCTGAGATTGTTTTCCTTAAAACTACTGAGTAGTTTGAAGTCTGCTGAACTTGCTAATTGAGGGCTCATTGTTTCAGGAAGTGTTTGGGAAAAGACGCTTCTCATCTGTTCTCCAGTTTGTTTACTCTGAGCGTTGATAGCTTCCTTACTAGCTGCATGTTTTGATAACAATTCTGCAGAGTTATCACTTGAAATGTGCAAAGGTTCTTTGGTGGTGGTCCAATGATCCCCCTCCCCTGGGACAGAGTGGTAGGAAGTCTGAAGGTCTTGAAGTATGCTGCTATAGTAGGACACAGTTACGCTGGAATGTATGGTCTGTTCGCTTAATTTCACGGGTGATATCATCTGTTTAGAAGTGCCGACATGCACCGACTGAAACATAACCGTGTTGAAAGGAGTTGCATGGATTTCATCGTAGAAATAAAGTTGGGTTGACTGTTGGTCGTCTGGCGTATCTTTAGTTTTCCACTCTCTCACTTGTGAGCTAGTTTTCCTTGTATTTGTTCGAAGCACTTCAGTGTTCGATGAAAAATGACTTTCAATAGTGTTTGATTTTCTTTCATCTAAACTAGATTTTCTTTCATCTAAACTAGATTTAATGTGATTAACTTGAAACTCAGATTTTGATGAAAAAAGATTTTCCAGAATTTTCGACTCTTCTACTTGTGTGCTGGATTCAAATACGTCGATAGGGTTTGTTTTTAAATCTGTCTCAGTTGAAAAGGGATTCATAATATTGTTCGATAGGGATTCTCTCTCTCGTAAACTAGATTTTATTTTATTAATCATATCAGATTGGAAATCTGTTGTAAAAACATGCTCTTTGGCTTTTGACTCTTCCATTTGTGTGATAGATTTCAACTGGTCAAGAGTATTTGTTTGAGGCAGTGAGTCGGTCGAAAAAAGATTCGCCGTAGTTATTGATTCCTGTGAACTAGTTGGTGTTTCAATTCTATTTCTGTTAAATTCTGTTGTTAAATGATGTCCGCTATATCTCAGTTGGTCAAATGTGTTTGTTTGAAACACTGTATCGGTTGAAAAACGAACATTCATAGATTTCAATTCTGTCTCCATGGAACTAGATTTAAGTTTGTCTTTTCTACTTGTTTGGAAATCAAATGTAAAAAGACTTTCCCGAATAGTCGACTCTTCCACTTGTGTACTAGATTTTAGTTGGTCAATTGTATTTGTTTGAAACTTTGTATTGGTTGGAGACAGATTCGTCACGGTCTTTGTCTCCTGTGAACTAGATTTCAGTTTCTCAATTCTGCTTGTTTGAAACCCTGTTGAAAAAGGATTCATTAAAGTTTTCGATTCTCCTAATTGTGTGCTAGATTTTAATTGGTCAGTTGTATTTGTTCGATACCCAGTATCGGCTGAAAGTTGATTAATCATAGTTTTTGATACTCTTACTTCTGAGGCAGTTTTGAATTGGTCATTCGTATCTGATTGAAAATCTATATTTGTTGAATAGAGATTCGCTGTGGTTTTCGGCTCTTTTACCTGTGAGCTAGATTCCAGAGCATCAATTAAACTAGTTTTAAACTCTGTATTGAATGAAGAATACAATACTTTTTCCACAGCTTTAGTTGTATTTTCTTCTTTATGTGTACTTCTAGGGGTGTCTCTGTGGATTTGAACAGAAGATGGCATGATGGCGGATGTTTGAATTTGTTTGTTCGGAAGAGCAGTCATTGTGTCTGATTCTATAACATTACTGAAGACATTATTTGAATAAGTGTCACTCCATGAGAGTTCTCTTCCCGTTCTTGTTGATTCAGTTTCTTCTATTTCAAACGGACTATCAAGCCTGTCACTCTCACCAGATGGCACACTTGAAAACAGAGACAAGTCTAAAGTTGAATGAAAATGAACAGTAGTAGGAATAGTTTCAGTTGAACTTGAAGAGTCCAGCACGTCAGATAATCCTAAGACAGTTGTTTCAGAAGGTTGAAGTAAATGTGTGTCATATAAACTATCTTCAACGTAAGACGTTGTATAGAATTCCAAATATGTGGTGGAAATAGATGACGCAGATTTGTAGATAAAACTTTGTGTACTTTTTATTTCATTTTCTGCTATGCTCCCGCTTCCACCTTTGTTAAAAGAATAGGAGGTGTAAATTGTAGGACTATATCGACTCATATCACTCGTAAATTGTTCAAAATTGCCACCATCGTTTAGGGGAAAATTATTATAAACTGATGTCTCCCATCTGTTACTTTTTATAACCTGTATGGGCACTGTTGTCCTGTGGTCCTCGGAGAGAAGCACGCTTGTCTCAGTATTAACTGACTGTTGAATTCCAAGGGGTAGAGAGCTGTTATGACTTTCTGATAAACTGTGTTTCGAGGTATTTATTGAAGAAACTTTAAAAAGAAGAGCATGTTCGGTAGAAATATCTGGCTTAGAAAACACTGGGTGATCCGATATATGCGAAGTGGATTTAAAGTTTTCTGACGTTTTGCTATTATTTTCTTTTGTTGATAAGTTTTTTCGAGACGAGAAGAGTCTTGTGGCATTTTCTTTATGAACAGAGGTTGGCCATTCGTTCACAACCGGTGACCCTGTAGGTCCGGACGGAAAAGTGTTAGAGATTGGTGTTGATGTTTTGAATGGATATAGTACGGATGACGGGTACAGTGTTTGGTCACCTACAAACTTGTCGACTGAAGAAAACGAAAGGTCAATGCTAGAGGATGATGTCTCCAACGAATGTGATAGTGTTTCTTTGTTAAAATATGATTGGAACGACTCGGATGTTGAGTCAGAAGAATGCGACATTTCAGCCGTGTCCTGATTTTTCTGTAAAGAAGACACATTTGGATGAGGTAATAATGATGCCTCGGAAGATTTGGTTGGAGCTAGCTTTGTGTCAAGACGGTTCGAAGATATTACTGAATTAATGTTTGAAAGTTGTGTGCTCGTTGAGTTTAGTTTGGGTATTGAATCCACCCTGGAGTTTATGTTGTTTGTTCTCGGTTCTGAACTACCCAATGTCGTGTCATTTTTATTTGTTCCCTTTGTCAAACTTCCCCATACCAATGTAATCGAAGAGGTCCAATTATGGTCATAGTTACTTGTTGGGGTCTGTTTGTCAACTGAATTGACTAACGATGTGATTTCCGTGGCAGAGAGAGGTTCTTCTAAAAGCACAATTGTATCCGAGTATTCTTGATTTTCTGAGAATTCCGGATCGCTGGTATATATAGAGCTTGAGATCCCGTACCAATCACCGGTAGTCTCCTTAAGTCTAGTAAACACTTTTGATGACGATTGTGTGTATTGAATTGATACGTCCGATGTCCATGGATAAGTGGTTGGATTAGAAATGCGCCCTTTCTGCTTGGTCGAGAGAAATTGCATTGATGATTTCAAGACTTCTGAAATTTAAAAAAAAATACGTAACTGATTTGTGGTATATGTATGTTAAAAATGTGAACAACATCAATATGTTGTAAATATTTTTCTCTAAATTTTTGTGAAATCATAAACATATTTAGTAACACCTCATTAAAGTGTTTACTACGAAATCCACTTGACATCGGAAATTGTTCATCTACATTCGTATCGATATATCTAATGGCTAGAGATAAGTTGCCTTTCCATGAAAAATACGGACCCTATGACGTAATTTTGGCACCGTAATACTTCTTACTATTCGCTCTAAAGAATAATATGGGCCTATTAATTATACGATATTCAATGAGCAAGTTCAACACTTGAGGCTAATTACAGCTCTTGCTACAACCGATTTCACAGCACGCTGATGCAAATGCGATCTGTAATAATTACCATGCTGAATTTGACACTTTTCAGTCGGACTCGAAAATCACGCTCTAATAAAACTAACACACAGTCTGATGGGTAGTCAATGATATTCCAGCTGGGATGAATCATAAAAATGCATTTCAAACAGAGCATCTGCCAAATTAAAGAAACAGTTCTGCTCAATATCCTGGGTATAGTAAGTCATGACTCAGAACTACTCTGGAAATCGTTAAAATTTTAAAAAGC
The DNA here is from genome assembly GCA_016163765.1 of Magallana hongkongensis. Classification (NCBI taxonomy): domain Eukaryota; kingdom Metazoa; phylum Mollusca; class Bivalvia; order Ostreida; family Ostreidae; genus Magallana; species Magallana hongkongensis. Next base: position 58,642,129 of record WFKH01011801.1, on the reverse strand, counting down.
GTGCAATGAAAATAAATCTTATCGTATCAATCTGCGCAATTCATAAAAGCCGTTTGTTGTGTACAACATTAATGTTTTTTTCTTGTGTATTCTACACGCAGTTGTATTTCAATGAGAAGTTCGCATACGTTGATTGACTCGGATTCCTAAGTCACGGCATCTACGATCTAGTCCATGTAAAACACTTAAAAGACTTTCTCCGCGACCTGACCCACTTGAAATAATGGAGCCTCTTCTATTTCAATCTTACTTCACACAATTGTCACTTAGCCATTCTCAACAGGAGTCTCAATGCTGGCAAGTCGGGGAAATAAAACTTTCGCTTTTGGGGCAGCGTGTGATAAAATTCTATCTGATTTTCCTATCAGAATACTACTGTGTAGTAAGTCTATATATGATTTGCATTAATCCTATTTCATTAGAGAAATTGAGATCGTATAAAGACTGCCTGGGTCCACATTTTTTTCCAGGAATCAGAATGAACCTATAAACCCAACGGACAACTTAATGAAGCATATAACCCCAAAATCACTTATTATTTTCATTTTGTTTGATGCTTTATAATACAAAATAAAATTAAAGTATGACTTTTATGAGGCTGGAACAAGAAACACCCTAATCAATATGTTAGACAGATAACCCCTCTCCATACTGTGACACTTTTATTATATAAGCTTCTTTTTTTGGTTAATTAGTTGGCGAGTTCTTGTCGTATTCTCTTAAAGTCTCGGCAGGAAAACATTGAAATGGATGGATCTTGATAAGACTCACTCTAAAAAATCATTTTATTTACATAGCGTGTGTTTTAAATGAAAAACTTCACAGCTCATTTCTGAGGTATTCAAATAATGTTCCAATTCTTAAAAAAAAAAAGAAAAAAAGTAACCGAATAATGATAATGTCTATAAATAAATATAAAGCTAGATTTCGCAAAGTTATCACACCAATATATAAATTCTGCTGGGAGAAAATGCAATCAAAATTAGAAAATAAATACTCATAAAAATTGACAAGTACTTTTGTTGAGTACTTTGATATAAGTTTGACAGACATCTGTTTCAGAAAATGGAACTGGGAGATAAGAACCAGAGATGGTTATCGTGGCCCCTTGTAGAGGCATTGTGGATCGTGACGACATGGCGATACCAGGAAGGAATTCCGAACACAGCTGTACAACCCGACCTTCGATAAAGCTCCACGAGTTCCGAATCCCATTACACAGTCCGTTTTGTATAGGATATTGCTATTATCATGGATATTATGTAACTCTCACTCTCTACGAGGACGTGTCACTCTGTTGCTTGTTTGCTTATCATGATTAAATTTGAATTTAATATCATAAAATTTATAACAAATTAAGATATAAAAGATATCGAATATCTCTTTCCCTGTCCCCTTTCTCTTTCTCTTTAATTTCTCTCTCTCTGTGTGTGTGTGTGTGTGTGTGTGTGTGTGTGTGTGTGTTTAGCTTTTCAAATATAATATGACTCAAATATAAGGAATATTCTTTTCTTAAATTTGAAAGATCATTGTAACAAATCGAAGGGATAAAAACCTGCAACAGAGCCTAGAAGAACGGAGCAGCTACTAACAGAACCAAGATAAGACTCGGTGGGTCAAAATAAAGACGAATTGTGGGAGTCTGGAAGCAGAGAAGCGTGATTACCTAAAGCCACACTGCGATTAATAAAAACACTAAGCACGGGCAGATAAGGAAAGTCATCAACACTCGTCGATGTAACCGCTGTTTTACTGGAGAACGCTATTTTATTCTGCGGAGTTTTGTCTAAAACGACTTGAACTTTTTATGTTTGAAAAATTGTATTTTTTGCATTAGGGATAAATATTTCAGCAAGAAAATTAAAATTTGCAGACGAGTGTGATGCAATTTATTTTAGAAACACGAGAATATTTAGAGAATTTTCAGAAATTAAATTTTTTAAACATGATATCATGGAAACCATTCCAAAAGTGTCAGAAGAAGAAATTAATGTCTGGCAAAAAAGTGTCAACAATATCTGGAGGTTAGATGAGATATGGTAGCCAGATTTTCCATTGATTAATTACATCACCGCCTTCTCGGTGTCGTCTAATTGTCAAGTCAGGGTCTGAAGTTTCTCTGACTATGAACATGATAGCATTCCCTCTGGACTGTGAACACAGGAAACAAAAGATGGCGCAGTTGGGGACAAGGGCAATCAGGAACTATTTATCTGAGTGTTAAAAAACTTTATTTTGGATAGTGAAATTCTTTTTATAGTGTCTATCCAACAAGGATTTAAATATCTGAAACTCAATTATTTTGATTCCTAGCATCACAGTTTCTACTTATCTATAGGTACATTATGCTATCCATGTACATTATGCTATGGCCTAATATAAAGTGTCAATATATTGAAAACAATGTATAAAAATACCTGTGGAGCTGGCATGACCTTGAACGAAGTTGTATAAGGTAACAATGACCAGTGCTCTCAGCCAATCGTTGACATTCCTCGGACATCTACCCATAATCCCAAAACACGTTTGTCGTATTCGATCACCAATTAAACTCCACAACATCGAATTTTTACATGCATTGTTGTATCTCCATCGTGTTGAAATGAAAGCTCACGCTTCTATCCATGTTTACTGTCAGTCAAAACGAACTTTTGGAGAAACTGTTTTGCAGTTTCTCTGATAGCACTTCAACTTTCCCAAGCATCTTAAGCTTTTAGTACCTGTTTTGAATTTCTGTAGCAAAACATTACTTATATATCGGTGTGAAGTGAAGCAGCATGGAACCAGAGGCAATGAAAAACTTCCTGATCTAAGCCGTCGTCCCAATAACAGTTCAAAGAGCCCTGCGCATATTTTAATTGATCGTTAGCAGTTTTATCTTCGGCATCTTCTGTTGCATAACCCTCCCTAACTCCTCCCGAATTTTCAAATCACTAAGAGCACGTGTTAAGGGTGTTTGCATACCTCTTGTGTGAACACAAACTCGGTTGTAACCATATCTTGTGGTTTCAAAGCACTCAGATTCAAAAACCAATGCTTTCCGATTGCCCACTTCATTAAATTCTGCGAGTCACGTGGTGCAGGTCACGATCGAAATCCAACAAAATACAACTCACATTAAATTGAAATGTGTTATAGCATCCAGGAAGAGTCGTTCGTTTTACCAAGAAAACTGAAAAAAAAATAATGAAGTGCATTATATTTATGTAGTTTTACATCCTCGTAACGTATGACGCACAAAAACAAAATTGTAACACATATACAAACACACTCACTTTTTTAAAAGTCATAACTTAAAAGGCATTTGCATTTTAGTTTTTATTATTAAAGAAGGTCACAGAAAGATGACCAGTATATGTGTGTATAGTACGTGGGTGTGGTGGAGTTTGGGGCAACAGACAATTTAACATATCACAGAGGTCTCTTCATCTATAAATATCTAGGTCGCGTGTGAGTGATTAGAGCTTATTGTTTCTGTTCCATTATTAGAGTATGTTATGGGTAATGAAGTTTTGCAAGAAAGAATATATACACCGCAAAGAAATTCTAAATATGGTTAATGTATTTATTTGTATGGGATATTTAATATGTCTTTCAGTTTCCCTTTTTTTCCCTTTAAAAAATCATTAAAAACCCTTTGATATCTTAAATAAGCTGCTTAATTATTTGGTTAGGAATCTGGGTTATTTTTTTCTGAGAAACAGATTTTCAAACTCATACATTTCCAGAAAAATGATATTCCTTATGCAAGTACAATTGCGTTTATCGATTTACAATCACTGAATATCAACGTGTTTCAGGGCAGAGTGTGCAAAACGACACGGTTATTTTAAAGAACAGCTTATTTTCAAGAAATAACGGTATTTTCTTTTACTTCTTTGGAAAGGTTTGATATTTGGTTTATTTTAAAGAGGCTGAGCGAATATTTTACTGCATCTTTATTCAAAGCTCTTCTTCTAAAGGCCTGTTGTATAATGATCTGACAAAAGCTCAAATTTTCTCATGTTAAGGCTAGCAAGGTATACTAAGGACCAGCAAAAAACACCAAACAAACAAACAAACAAAAATCACTTGCTATAATGTCCAATATCATGTATCATAATAATTCAGGTACTAGTTTATGCAGATATACAGAGAAGAAAACTATTTTAAGATCCGTCGTCTATAAATATTATTACAATATGCTTTTATTTAGGAACTGATATTACAAATTGATAACTTATAAGATATATCATAATAAACCCATCCATCTGTACTTGGAACCGACCACGTTCTGTATCAATGATCTCAATGACCCTTTCCAGGAGCCATTCCACAAAGATCCCCAAAAATGTCAGCCCCTCTAAGAATTTTCCCACGGGACAGTTTGCTGGGAGAACAAGAGGACAGTTTTATACACCCACGCCAGCGGTGTGGGTCGCACGCTGTCCCCCTAACGGTCTGCATTAAAGAGCGCCCTCTATCCTACAAGTTCATGACGATCACGCGGATTCCGGACTGTCAATCACACATGTCATTTAAGGGGAGAGAGGGACGGTATAACAAACAACTTTCTTGTGTTGACCTCTGATGTCCACTTAGATCACAGTAAAGATCTTTTTTTTCAATGAAAGTGTTCGACGTATGATGTTTATATATGATGTTTATAAATATATATTAACGGCATTCGACAGTCTTCACCATTACTGAACACAATGCAGACCCTAGAGTGGGCTCTCTTATGCTGGATATGTACAGGACACTTAGCGGGTAAATATCTCGGGCAGCTCTTAATGAATTTGGATGTTATGTAAAGACATGAATGTCCAGGACATCTTAGGTCTTACATAATTGTTTTTAAATTGAATTTGAATTGTCGCAAGTTACACTTTACTTGAAAAATATTTCTCGCTTCTGTACATAGCTTAACACGTGAGAAGTGTACACGTGTGTATCATAACGCCAACGTATTAACGTCAAAAATTGATATGTTACAAAGTTGATGGAACTTTTCTGTTTTCTGCTGGAAAGTTAAACTAGTTATAACTATCGATAAGTGACACCTGTTAAAGTTAGTTTGGTAAATTTAGATTCTAGATTAGGCGCGTAAAAAACATTGCATTTGGTTAGTAAATTAAAACTTTTATTGGGATAACCAGACTGGTTGTTTTATATATTCATATGTGTTTAACAAACTTATCTTATTTTTGTAAGTAAACCATCGTTTATTGTTTAAAATTAGGAGAATGTTTTTTTGACAAATAGAATAATGTTTGTTTTTGCAGAGTCCTTTTTCATTCCTTCCAAAAGAAATATAAAAACGAGAAATGATGAGAGTGCAGGCAGTCTGAGTGATATTCTGGGACAAATGAACGAGCTGATGAACTTCGCTCTCTCCGTCGCCGGTCCACTGTCCGGAACAAGGAAAGGCAAATCAGACATTGTCAAAGACAGCTTTGTTTGTCCCTCGTATAAATGCTCTGATCAGATAGAACCCGGATGTCGGCAGTCTGTGTATTACGTCATTCAGGGACAGAGATGTATGGGTTGTGACGTAGACATCTGTAAGGTGGAGAGGCGCAGGGAAAACGCGGGAAAATTATCGCGCAATCGTTCAAAACTTAACGTGGACGGGACTATTGAGAAACCCATTTCTGTGAATCCTATTGGTTTTGAAAGGCGCTGGCTTTTCCCTAGAAACAGACAACAAGAGCGATGGGACCAGCCCAATTCTCTTTTCCCGGTGCTGACTGTGCCTGCTGTCGATCGCCTACCCCCGGGGTCAGAAAATAGCTGGATTACCGGATCCCTGTTCTAGTCTCATCGCCCCCCTACCCATGATCTCTATAATTCCACACACTCTCAAATTATAGTCGACGAAGATTTTTCGTATTCCGTTTTGGCATAATAAAATGCGAAAATTATATATTTTTTTATATTCCTGTGTACTCAAAATATGGTTATGACAAATATTTTAATAAAATATGATATAAATGAACATCTTTTTTCATCTTAATTTGATCACTTACACTCTGCTGGATTACGTGACTAGATTTGACCCCTATACCAATATGGCAATTTACGTAATCCACTCGTGGTGCACCAAATTGTAACCTATCTGGACACCATCTTTTTGAACATGGCAAGCACTTAATCAAAAGTTTAAATTCAATCTGAGTAGTCTAAGTGGAGGCAATTTTTGAACACGAATATTGGCTACTAATTGATATGCCCTATGGATCTGAAAACTGATAGAGCAGTTGCATTGACCACAGCACGATCATTACAGCTAAATGGTAATGCAATGTTTTATTTGTCTTGCTTATAATTTGAGTCTTTGCTGAGATTTGTAAAATCGCTCTAATTATCACACACATTTATACTATCACTAACAAACATTTCGTTTTTTGTCATACACGATTTGGCTTTAATACTGGTATATCTACAAGCTTTATAGAGTCATATGCTACCACACAAAATTACAAGGTATGAATTCAAGAAACTTTTGGTTTGTTATGGTATTATGAAAGCTTGACATATACTCGTGAAACAAAACATTATAAATGTTTGCACAAAAGTTTTCGTCCGTCTAAAGGGGGGAAACCATAGCATGCACTTGAAAAACATATAATCATTAGGAGTAGTGAATGTTAGCTATAAATTCAGACGCCACTACATATACTTCAATTTAATAATGTCCTTTTCGACATCGGAAATATCAAATACTGTATTGGCCGTTATATTCAGTGCGATGGCTTCTTGAATTAAACGTTACGGAGACATTTCCGTCATTTAGTTGCAGTGATTTCATGTTCATTTGGGTTTTATTCTCACCACTTGACACTAAGCCATTAACCATATACATTCGTTATCTCTGGCATTTCATTTTTAAGGAAATACTGATAAATGTAGTAATTTGTAGAAAATCAATGGAATAAGTAATGGTTTGCAGTAAAACAACAAATCAATCAAGGCTAGAATACAGTTCCGGATAAATTTGCCAGCACCAAGGTGGCATTTTTCACACGAAAATAAGGTGCACCTCTCCCCTCCGCAAGAAAAAAATCAAATGATAGACCACTGTTTGAAGAGTTGATAAGCACTTTTGATATTGATGAATCGCACCTGCCAGGTATTAACCATCATGACAATAATTCTAAGGGAAAATAATTTAATTGCCGTAGGAAAAATAATTTTCCTATAGATATTTAGAATCAAAACAACATTGGATATATAAAATCGTACCTGAAAAAAAAAGACTTACAAAGGGAATTTGAATTCTAATAGGAATAAAAAAAATTCCAATAGGATCTTAAATCCGCTAAAAAAAAATTAAATTATTCCATCAGAAAACTACTTACCGATACGAAATTCCTGCAGGAAAATGATCTTATAGGAAATAAATTTCCAGTGGAACAGTATATGATTCTTTATATACCCGGTATCCTAAGTAAAATTATTTTCTCCAAAGAAATTATTTTACAAAAGTGCATGTATCTATTAAGTAAATAAGGTTATATTGTCCCTGTTAGAACAGACATACTGAAACTAAAGTGTACCATTGTATTCCTCGCCTGTGTCTTAAATCATGAATTAAATCAAAGGTTGCAATAGTTTCCTTGACAGTTGATTGATAAATTCAATATCTATAATACAACTGTTCTATTTTTATTATTCGTATCCATTATTAATGTATAACAAATCTCACCACACACACAAAAATTCACAGTTGCTTAAAAGTAAAGTTGAACATTTCACTTTTGAGTGAAATTAGATAAACGAATTTAGCGACAAGCAACCCATTTTTTTTACCCCCCCCCCCTTTTTTTTTAGTACAAATGATTGTTTTCAAGTGCCCAGCCAAATCGTCTTTGATTTTTTTTTTGGCCCAATAATACTGTTTTCAAAATACTTGATTATTTCGTTAAACATATATGATGATGTTTACCTCTGATCACATCAGACCTTTGATTTTGATTGGATCTTTTGAATCGTTGTATGATAGAATTATTCACCGATGATTAGAACCGTAACCCCTACCCCAATCAGTTTATGTTTAATTGTTGAATACAGACAACAACCGGATTGTTTGTTTATTGAACACGTATTCAACAACTAGATTGTTTGTTTATTAAACACGTATACAACAACTAGACTGTTTGTTTATTGAACACGTATACAACAACTAGATTGTTTGCGCACCCACACCAAATCGACAACAAGGACTATAATTTCAGAACCTATCTGGGACGATATTGTTTTCTGACAGACCACAAACATCTGTGCTGGACTTGATGATCCTCCCACTGTCATTGTACAAGTCTGACGCTGCGCAAACATTTAAAAACTTCATCAAAGTGTCTCACAGTTGTTCACACAAGAATGAATGACAACGGCATTTCCCGTCTTTGCTGACGCAAGTATTTCGTTAACATCGCTCGCCAGGGGACGGACAAGTTTGACCCATTTTTATCAGACAGAGACCCTCTTCAAACGCTGCTATAAAAGGATGCATTATTTTGGACCTTTATTTATTAAGCTTGGAACATATGTACGACATTTATAAGACTATAAACACCGTCCCTGGCGAAAAGGAGGGGCGGAGAGTAAATCAAACTCTGTCAACCGTACAGCATAGATCCCGTGACGTGTATTTCCTGGTTCAAACAATGCTTAAATGTTGAATGTCATGTGACAAATGCATAGCTATGAATGTTAATTATATTTACTTGAATAACACAGAGATAAAATTCCTTCGTTTATATGTGACTTTGCATTGTTTGGTTGATTAAGATACGGTTAAGGGAACTTGCACCAGTTACAATTTATGTAATTTTAACTTTTACAGACATTGTATATTGCTTTTACAATCGACAGAGACATTCGTCTATTTGATTTGTTAACAACACACCCCTCATTGAAAGTAGACAGGAACTTGCTTCTCCCTATAAACTGATTTAGATATATACAAACCAAAAGGAATGTGTATTTTTGCGGAAAGTCAACTGTACAATTTCTTGTATTTCCGTGTCAAACCAATGTATATTCCGTATATGTTTTGAATTTTACTGTTGATATTACGTGATGAAAATGTTTTGTTTAATTCAACTATCCGTACCAGACGATGCAAGCATTTGAACTCTGAACCTAAGGATCTCAACTTTTGAACTTGATATTTGTAAACGTATAAAAAAAAACAACGGGAGATAATCGATGTCTAGGTTTTGTATATGTTTGCAAAACCACTGGCCACCGCAATGACCTCTCACTTGGGTCTAGCATCCTTAAATCTCTGATAGGTCTAAGTTCTGATTTAGTAAATACGCGCAATATTCCCTCTGACACCTATTCAAAATGAAAGATGTGTGTTGTTTATCACATAGCAAGATGTTATTACTAAGTTTTTATATATCAAGCTCTTGGACACCCTCTTTGAAGCAAATGCCACAGCAATAGAGTATTTCCAGCTTCTCTGAAAACCCCCAAAATAATAATTCATACAAAATGATTAAAATCTAGTATCGGTCTTTTATTTGTAAAATGATATATTTTTAAAAAGATGTTCTTTATAGATCCATCAAAAATATATATATATTGGTGCGCCTAGCCACCTTAAACAAAGTTAAAGACTTTCTGGCGACATTTTAGATTCCATTACATGTATCATCTCTAGTTCTTGTGTATATAGAGCCATTTTAAGAGGGCTCGATGTTCGTGGTCATTTTTAGACTGCATTGATCTCCTTAAGAATAAGGGCTCTATATAAAAATATAGAAAATACCCAAATTTAAAAGATAAAATACGTAGATTTTTTCTTTACTAAATAATAGTTTATTGCTAAAAAATCATATCTTAAAATTTGACGCAGATCTGATGGTTAATTTGTTGACTATTTAGCCTCCTAAACAAGAGCTTGGAAATCTGGATGCATTGGTTTTACTCCAGATTTGTTTGCAATGAAAATTACTATTAAAAGTTTCCGCTAATCCGTCAATCCATTTTGTATCTTATTATATCGATCAATCGATGCTCCTTGGCATATTAAAATACTGTATTTTTAAAAAGATTATTATTTTAAAGCAATTCAAAATTAAGTTAATTTCAGTCTGCAACAATTATTTTAACACTGCTTTATGTATTAATTCAATCTCAGCACAGAAATCGCTGTAAAAATTCATCAGCCTCCTGTAAATTTTCCTCATTTCATCCCACCAAATGGGGGCTGAATGTGTCCCCAGACTCCAGCCTTATTTGGATACACATCACTCGTTCTAGCTATGCCTCTACTGTTCCTCGCTCTACTATCCAACAGATTTGTTTTCAACCAGCATGCTCAGGAGAAACTCGTAATTAAGAATCGTTGAGGGGAAAACCCATTATAATTAATATTCTAGCCACTCGTGCTATGTTTTCTATTTACAGCTCATTTAAAATGTTTTCATATTTGATATTCGTTGAGGGCCTATTTACGGGATATTATGTTTGACCTTTTGTGGCTTATCTGACCTATTGCGGAAGCTGAGGATATTTCTATATATTTTGTAGCTCGTTTCATCAAAGTAGAACGTGCAGCCAAACTTAGTACAAGGGCAGAAAATTCTGTTCTAATTGGTGTCAGCCTAATTACAATAATTGATTTACACAGATTTGAACTCTTGAGATCACAGAGCTGTTTATCACTTTAGTTTATCACCATTCTGATCTTGAGTATACTTGGCGATAACTGAGAATATTAACAAGCAAAAGACTGAAAAATATAGCCGTATACAGAAATGTTTTGAACTAGGAATTGGAGGTGATATTTGTATTTCTATCAATATAAATTATAAGCAACGATTGGGGGAGTTAAGAAACAAGTGAGTCCAGAACACTGGATGGAAATTTCAGATTGATCAAATCCATATAATAAAACCACACAACGTTGTACTTGCCCTCCCCCTCTCCCACCTCTCAAAAAGACGACCTCCCTCGACCCCCCCCCCCCCCCCCCCCCCCCCCCCCCCCCCCGTAAACATTCCTCCTGGATCCACCCTGACATTATCAATTCTAGTTGTTGTGCATCATCTTATATCACCTGTGTATCAATGAATCATTCATTATGATGCAGCAAGGGTTTCATCACATGCTCTCGAATTATGCAGAATGATTACGAAACCTTAGCTTTTTGCAATATACTTGTATAATTAATATCCGAGTCGTATATAGGCCATGCAAACATTGTACAAATTATGTTGATACAGTCAATTGTATTTTTTGCACAGTTTTTTAAATGGGATTTAAAAACCAAACTAAAAATAATCAAAGTACTGCGTCGTTTCCTTGTTGTTTGACTAATTTTTTATTTTTTAATTTGTTCAAAACATTCCATGAATTATTTTTCTGATTATTTTCATGGTTTAGTATTTGATATAATTTTTTCATAGTGTTTTAAAAAAGATACCTGTTCATTAAGATGTTTTGTGTATCACAGAAGAGCTGAATTCAACCCTGTGTACAAAACAAAAAGTATTTAGGGGGTAATGGTGTAATTTAGAATTGATTTTAAAGATGATTTTCTGCGAATTTTATAAACCCTATATGTATATTCCAAAACTGAAGAAAATCATTTATGACAAAAAGAAAAAAATAGTCTGAAATCAATTCATGGCGCTAATCATGCTAATCGGATATCAAATATGATAAATCATCCATTGACGACGTGATTAAATTGTTATTCCCATATTAGCATAATCTCTCGTCGACATGTAGTAAAAACATTCAGTATGTCTTCTGAGCGACCGATGTTTAAAACTTGAATGTAATAATGCTCTTAACTGATGTGACAATCGAGCTCTCCACTTGAATGACTCCGGTATTTTTAACTCTGGAACAATTAAAATCATTTCTATTTACCGTTAATTAAGAACTCGAGCGGTTAGGCTGACGTGTTGAGAGCATCTGGAATTTGCTGAGGAAATACAATTTACAATTTTGGGATGAAGAACTTGATTATATGGATAATATTTTCAATTTTTAATATCATAAAATGTAAGTATAAATTATCTACATCAAAAATGCTGAAATCTCAACTGCAATTTGTTTTCCTGGAATTTGCTTTTAGTTCATAATACTGAGTAAATCTAAAATCGATATCAATTTTTTTTATTTATAATGGAAAGATCGTAAAAAAAATTTTAGCAGTTCATCAATATTGGAAAGAAATTGGAAACTTATTTCTTCATATCAAAACACCGAAAAGAAAATGTTTTCCAAATAACATAAAACTATCTATTGCAAGCAACAAAATATGTTTCCATTTCATAGTTAAGGCGATCAAAGTTATAGCTGCAATAAACAAACTCATGATTAATCGAATGGATCATAAATGTCTTTATTCATTATTTTTAAGAGCACATATATAGAAGTGGTTGTCTAGCTAGATCTGTTAAGTAAAAAAAAACCCAGAATATTTAATTTTTACTTCGAACTGTAATTTACGTAGAACTGTAATTAGTATCACTTCCTTCATGTCTAGAATATATTACAGTAATTACCGCTAATTTTGTCCGATAAGATTTTTGTGCACATGATTTCTCGGTGTGTTGAATATGAAATTAATTATTTCCTGACCTATCTCTGACATTTACTTCATTAGCGGGAGAAATAAAAATCACTGATGATTCATTGCATGACATTTCAAAACTTGTTTATCTTTTTTTACATTACTGAAAACCACGGTCATTTCACTCAATTCGACAAATTAAAAATGATAACAGAGTCATAGTTTGCATACCAAGATATTTGCAGATGTTCTCGTTAATTTCGATACATTTATTTTTATTTTAGGTCAGATACCTGCAATATTTTTCCCTCCAAATTTTGTTCGACACGAGTTCCGGCGAATAGGACCGGAAATGGATCCGGCCTGTCCGCCTCTACGCTGCGCTCCCGTCCCAGAGGGTTGTGCGCGGCCTCAAATTATAATGGTAAATGGACGACGCTGTCCGTTTTGTCCGAGAAACATTTGTACTGATTCGGAACCTCCTCGAGAGGGATTGGAAGGAAATAGGATACTCCTTTCAATAGCTGAATCTAACAGTCGTAGAGAAAGCAACAATTCACCCCTTACCTCAACAAGAGATGCCGAACAGCGCACAGATAGACAAACCTCGAGATCTGCTCCCAATGGCCGATCCATCCCTGATCCAGACTCCCCCTTCTTTGCACCAAATGAACGACATGTGGTGCGGACGGGGCGACAAGGTGTGCGAGGGACACGCGTAGACCCCCCAGCACGTCGACGATCTGGGTCCTCGCGGAATCGGTCCCCATCGACAGGATCTCGAGCTCGCCCCGAGGAGAGACCCCGACCGACCAAGCTTGCTGAAAAACCACCCTCCACAATTCCTCCAGTTGAAAACCAACAAAACGCACATATGCTTTTCCCACTGGAACCTTTTAGAGAGAATATTATTAGTGACACCGAGCCAAAACCAAATAAAAACGAAAAATCTAGAAAAAGTGTCCCTGCAAGAGCACCTGTCACCCCGGCACCGTCCACGCCATTAAGCACACCAGCTCCTACACATGGCACTCGGTCCGGAAGGCAAACGCAGCAAAATGTTCGTTTACTCTTCCAAGCGCTGAACCGAATTGGACCTCAATCTAGAAACCATCAATCTAACATCAACCAACCAAACAGACCTCAACAGACGCAGTTTCTTCCTCCACTTCACGCCCTCGCAGGTTCTCCGTTCACGCAAGTCGTACAACAAGGCTCACAGAATAACAATGGACAGAATGGCAATACACAGTCGTCAAACCAACAGCGACAAGCTATAAACGGTATTCACCCTCTGCTTCCAATGTTCCTGTTACAACAAGCAAGACTAAATAGTCTAAATGCCCCAACTCCTTCTCCAGCACAAAATGCACCAAATACTGCTGCACAAAATACTCCACCGAGAAACAACGCTCCAAATTTACAACAGTTGCCTCCACACTTACGGGCCATAATGCCGTTTCCATTTTTCAATCCAACAGGAAACCAACAAAATACATTTCCTGGAATGACTATGCAAGCCAACCAGGCGGGTCCAGCAAATGGCGAACCCTCGGTTCCACCCGTCAGTCCGACAGTTCAAGCCGAGATCAACCAGTGGATGGACCAGATGGCGATGCCTATTCAGGAATTTCTTGGAGAGGTATCACCCTCACAGCCAGGCAGTCGGCCGCAGCCTAATGTTAACCAGATTCAGAGAAACCAAATTACTCCTCCAGCTCAGCAAATGTTAAACACCGGCCAACAACAGAATCCCCAAACACAGCAGGCAAGGATACCTAATCAGGCGTTTTTCCAGCAATGGCTACAGCAAATGGCTCTTCAACAACAACGTCTTGCTGCAGGACAGGCACCGGGACAAATGACGCCCCAAGGTTCTCAATCCAATAGAGCAACACCACAGACGCCGAATTTTAATCTTCTTTTCCAGAACATGGATCCATCTCGAATAAATACGGCTGCCCAGAGCCCTGTAAACCCAGCGGCTTCAGCTCAGAATAATGCAGCGGGATCTAACGGGGGATTTAATCAGTGGTTAGATTCACTTGCAACACAGATTCAGCATCAACTCGAAGGTGGTTCGAGCCCTGTGCCCCAAACAAACGGAATTCCTCAACAGTTAGTAAATAATATGCCACCAAACATGAATAATTTGCTTCAGAATTTGAACAATGTACCTTCACCGAATGGGGGTGGGGGAGAATTCAATTTTAATAATTGGCTCGAAAACATGGTAGCGCCTATTCAACAAGAACTTACTAGATCACCCGGAAATCCCCAGGCATCGCCTGCAAGGGGTGGGACTGATGTTCCAGCTAGTGCGTGGATTAATGAGATGTTAGATCCAATACAACAAGGTCTAGGAAGAAGGTAGTTCATATCAATCTAAATCCAATCGTCATCAACGAACGAAACAGAACTGTAACCACGTGACCATTTCTAACCAGTGGATCCTACTAATTGTTTCAATGGCGGCGAAATAGTCCAGATTTCACACGTGCTTAGTTTTTTCAGATACATTGTAGTAGAGATTTACCGTCCATTGTCAGTAAAATGCGTGTTAACGTTAGTTATGAATTACCCGTATATAAGTGTATACTTGTAACTTATTTGAGTATTATTTAAGCATTGAATGCTTATTTTTGGATGTCGTCGGTCCTATAACACACCAAGGCTGTGCAGACCGCGTTAGCGCGGTATTAAAATTTGTCTGCACAGTCTTGGTTTGTTATAGGACCGACGACATCCAAAAATAAGCTTTCATTGCTTATATTTATATTCATATTGATGTTTATTTGTATGCAGTATTTGTGTATCGTCGCTTTAAAGCTTTTATATACGCTTTTAGTCAAGGATATGAAACATACATGGAACAGCCACTTCCGCGACTGAAAATATAGTACCAGAAACTTTGTAGATAAAAATCTTTTCTATTAGCGAGTAGATATGATTTAATGATTTTTTTTCATAAGTACATATCAAATTAGTTATGTAAGTTTGAACGTTTCATTTTATCTTACAATAATAAATATACTGAAAACGCGTGATGACGTTTATATTTGTGCTCATGGCGCATGAATAGGCTAAGTGTATTCACAGAAAATTGAATGTCGCAGATTTCCAATGCAAACATAAGGTGAAATATACACTGAATGTAAATATTATCGGATGTGTACTGCATCAGTAACTCGTTAAACATTTTATGTAACTATGTAAAAATTGTTACAAACTAAGTTACTATTGTCGTTTCGATTCTTGATTGACTTCTGTCGTTGTATATAGTTGTTTTCATTAATTTATGGGATTGTTACAAATAAAATTAATATTTAAAATATGAGTTTTAAGTTATTAATTTAACGAACTACTGACACAGACTAGTTTAGAGTCGCACACAAGACAACATATGTAAGAGAGATTGCAAAACGTGTAGGAACGTCAGAAGTTCTTGTCTGTATTCCGCTTCGTGACTTTTGATTTCTCTGCTGTCAATGTTATATACCAAGCGGAAATTTAGTAATCTTAAAACCTTTACAACTGTCAATTATGGGTGATATAATCAATTATGGGACTAATAAATCGAATATGATTATAATACTGCTTCTTTTGACACAATCTTTGTATTAAATGACGAGGTATTGATGATTTTTTTGTGTATCGTTCTGGAATAAAACCTAGCCCTATTTCCCTACCACTCCCACGTAAATGTCATCTACGTGTACAGTCACGGCATCACTCTCCTTCCCCAGGCGGTTCGCGCCCCTCACGGCGTAGTACCCGCCCTGTACCCCGACTTCTGTCGTGTCCCTGTTTAACACGTGAACTAGTTCCCACACATCAGCCCTCAGGGCATACACAGCCCAGGACCTCACTGTGTGAGACAAATCAGGGGACCAGTGAAGCTTAAAGTCTGCGCTCGCGCGAACGTTTTGTGGTGATGAAGGAGCAGGTGCGGTAAGCCACGTCATTTCCGGTTGTAAGGCGGGTGTCGAGTATTCGCCTGATTTAAATGTGTCACCTATTCCATGATTATTGTGCGAAAAAGTTTTTGCACTGAAGAAAACGTTTCCCAGACTCAGTTGATCACGCCGGTCACGTGACAATTGAACTTGTCGGACGAGCTCATTGACTGGCCATGATTTGGCCACGATGGCGCTAGCGTAGTTTCCGGCATACAGATGACGGTTCATCTTGTTTTGTTGTAACCACCAGTCTAGCAGTGCTGGATAACTCTGTTGCGGTGGATCTATTTTCCAGTAGAGCTGTGGGGTCAGGTAATCCACCCATCCCAGCTCCAGCCATTTCTTGGAATCAGCGTACAATGAGTCGTAACTCGAGAGTCCTTGGATTGTATGGGGATGTCCGGGTTTCCAGATTCCAAAAGGACTGATGCCGACCTTAACGTGCGGTTTGATGGATTTAACTAGAGAGTATAATCCATGAACTAAGGTGTTCACACTGTCCCTTCTCCAATCCTCCAGAGAAAGACGACCTCCCCCAGAAACGTACGCTGAGTAGGTATGGGAGTCCGGAAACGCTACTCCAGATACCGGATAAGGGTAAAAGTAGTCGTCCATGTGTACCCCGTCGATGTCGTACCGCGTGACCACATCCCTGAATACAGATAGAATGAAATCCTGAACAACTTTGGCCCCTGGGTCCATCCATAGGTTACTACCATAGGCGTATGTATAACGTGGAAACCTGTTAGCCATATGGTTTGGTGCCAAGCCTGAGGTTGAAGCACTACCACTCCGGGCTCTGTATGGATTAAACCAAGCGTGAACTTCCATGTTCCTCTTGTGTGCCTCCTGAACAGCGAACTCTAAGGGATCGTAATAGGGGCTGGGTGCTCTCCCTTGTCGTCCGCTGAGATAGTAACTCCAAGGCTCCAAGGAAGAATTGTACAGAGCGTCACCGGAAGTCCTTACTTGTAAGACGATGGCGTTGAAGTTTTGGCTCTGCAGCCTGTCTAGCATTGAGGTCAGCTCGTTTTTCTGTTGGTCGGTGGTCAGTGAATGGGAGGACGGCCAGTCTATGTTCGCGACCGTGGCGATCCAGGCCCCCCGGAACTCCCGCACTGGCCAGGGCGAGCCATCTGTAAACCGAAGTACAGACAAACAGACAACGAATTATAAAGCAAGATTAAGCATTAAAGGTGGAGTGGTTATACAAGTATAAAGTTTGACATATACACACCTTGAACTGCCTGAGAGATAGACATTCCCAGAACAAAGCCGATCAGTTTAGCCAGCATTCTGTTGAGGAAAAAAAATAATTAAAAAATGCTTTATAAAATCTCTGACACGTGTATTTTACTTCCTGTTGTCCATTATTCATAATGAACGTTATACATTTGAGTACTTCCTAGTGTATTTTTTCGTTTCTTCATATTAATATGTTTTGAAAATGTATCTCGGAGTAGGGGTTGGGGTCTGATGATCTTTTAGGGATTAACTAAAAAATAGTGTTGTCTATCGTACTGTGCAATACTTTAAAAGTCACTAGACTAAATTTATAATTGTTTACCACCTTGGTAAAATGAATGGCAGTGTAAAGTGAAGAAACTTCTAGAATATCGGAGTAGTGAGTTAATGCCGCCGTATGTACATGTAAATAGGCCATGTACAGAATTTGGGCGTGGTTTTATATTAACAAGTTAGAGAGAGAGAGAGAGAGAGAGGGGATAGGGCAAATCTAAGTGTGTGCTAGACATTCATAGTTATCTTCCTTAAAATCTTAGATAAGAGGAAATATCATACTTCAGGATTTTTTACAACTGTCAAGGCGTATGATAAAAAGAGTGGAATACACACACGTATATATATCTTTTCCACGTAAGAAAAAGCGACGATCTAAGGAAATATTTTATTTTTGGGGGAATGGGGAAATAATCTCCTTTATCGTCATGCAATACATTTATGCTATCAATAATAAACATTAAAAACAAAACTGAAGTGTAACAATTTTCCCTCCTACTTGACTATTTCATAACATGATGCATGTTTAATAGCGATTCTAGTAAATGAAATTATAGCATATTTTTCGCCGTGATGATAAATGAAAGCAAACACAAAGATTTGAGAATATTCCTTTTGGGGTTTTTTTAACTTATGAACTTTTTTCGAATTTCCATGAATATCATTTTTCAGAAGTCAATAAAATTCAATTGCACGATAAAGGGGATTGTTCTAAAGTTTTATATTCAAATAATTTTTTTCTACTCAATACACAGAAATATCACACGAATTCTTACCTTGCAGAGCGTACTACCGTGAATATCTTCCTTTCCGATATAAACCATGATAAGATAAGAAACGGAAAAATTAGGTACTATACGGTATCTTATACATATAGTGATCATGAAAGATGAAAGAAAAACAAAAACAAAAGTGCAATATAGGAGTAAAATACATTTTCCATTAATATTAATTTATTAGCATTTAAACCTAAATAGTTTAATTTTAGTTTAATCAGAGCACTTCATTAATTTACTCTCTCTCTCTCTCTCTCCTCTCTCTCTCTCTCTCTCTCTCTCTCTTTCGTACATTGTGTATGAACCCTGCATACCTATTAAGACCTTGTTATCGATTACGCCATTTTTTTAGTTATCTGATTGTGTAACAAGATTGCATTTTATTCTTTCTACTTCCGGATTGCGAATAGATTTTGAAAAATTGGTCATGAGTTCTGAAAATACGGAACTTTGCACGACCTTACCTCGGGCTCCGAAGACAAAGGGGTGGCAATTTGTGGCCTCGGGCAAGGAGTACAAAGTGGACCAGTTTTATCAGGAATATCGAGATAGTTTTCCCTGTGTGGCCATTGTTACGCAAGGATTCTTCGGGGACATAGGTATAGAGATCATTGGAAATGGACAGGTAATATCTCAGTATCATTTCTGATTTTCTGAACATTTCCACTATTAAATGCAAAAAAACGAGAAACTGAATAATTGAATAAGCCGATTTATCTAATTTGTTTAAAATATTAAATATACTTCGTTTATCACTATGTAAATACATTTGGATAACCACATAAAACACTTGCGTATTTACATTTGTATCAAAATGTGCTAACTGAAACCTTATTGTAAATCATTTTTAGTCTTCATATTTATATATACATGTATGACATTTTATTTGCAGCTGAAAAAATTGTATGTCAATTATTATATATAGGGAGAGAGCTACATAAGTTTTAGAACTTGTGCCCAATCCCAATGTAATTATATTACAATAAAATAAGTTCAAACCCCAAAACCCCCCAGAAACAAACAACCACATAAAACACACAATAAAAGATATAATATGGTTTACACACATATATATATATATATATATATATATATATATATATATATAAAATTCTCTCTCATTTTCACAAAATTTTTAATGTCTTTACCTATGATTTTAAATGGTACAATGTATATATATTTAAATATCTTTTTATGTTAGTTTTAAGTGTCTTGAGATACCACTAAACCAATAAAAGTCCGGATATATGTTTGATCAATCACCGATACTGCTAAGAAACCACGAAATGTACCCGTTTCTGTCTAGTTTTCTGTAACTTAATGCAATATGAGGTGGTTTTTTTGGAATTGTTTTCTTCGTTGGTGCACAATGCTTTTTAAGTTAATTCTAAATATATTTTTAACCTTTATGATAGATAAGATTTAAACAAAAAGCTAAATATATGTTTTATCAGAAAAATAATTTCTGTAGTATGAAATATATTAAAGCAAACTAATTTTAAAATGGGCAGAAAATAATGCAGCTTTCTTACAAAATGAAATTCTATCTAGCTTTTCCAACAAAAACATTACTTTATAAATAAACCATCTTTCTTGTCATTTCAAAAATAATTCAGAAAAATCATGATTTTGCAATAAAATTTCCTGACATGAAGAAAGCACCTCACCTTTAAACTCTTGGTAGACGATATACATTCAGCAGTGCGGCAGACAGCAGAGGGTAGTGGCAGAGGTTTTGTCTGGCCTGGGAGTCAGACAAGTCTCCATCCCCACAGCGTACAGGGCAAGGTTCTGTATAGTGGACAAGCATGGGGCGGGTGAGTTACTGATCAAACTCATCACTATAGAAAAGTTTACATTACGTATATTATATGGGTTCTTTTATATTTTAACATATTTTTGTGCCTTTTCATATGAATCAATAGTCAATCAACCAAAATACCCCCCTGCATTAAAATGTCCGACTTTCAGAGAAGTTGTTGCATTTTACAGATTCCAGAGAATATCCTTTGGCTGAAATCCTGCGGCTGCGCAATCTACCGTGCAATGTCAAGTTTTCTCCTAAAAACCAATTTAACCTGGTGTTCGAGGGAACCAGTATGGCGACCAGCAACATCCGGTTACGTCTGCTGAGAACGTACGATGAGCTCTACCTGGTCGGGAATCCTATCACAGAGAGTAACTATCTTCTTATATTGTGAAGATTCTATTGTTAATAGTGCCTAATTCCAAAAGAGTTTTAAGAACAGTAAAGCCATAGTTTTATAGGAAACACAAATCATGTTTTGATATCATTATATATCACTACTGTAAACGTATTATGTTTAGTGTTAATGAAATTTGTCGGAAATGGTTTTTTTTTTTTTAAAAACTAAGCCTATATTTGATTAAGGAAACTAAATTTTGTTATTCATAGATATTGTATTTACTTGTACTTGATTTAGCGGAAGTTGCGTTCCGCCAAAAAACGCTAATTGGAATTACGCAGTCAAAAGTAATTTACAGTAACCAAGTTCACTCAAACAAGGCCAGTACCTGTAGGTTTCGGTGTTACAGATTGTATCTACCTTTTAGTTTTACCGGTTGTTTCTACCTTTTGGTGTTACAGGTTGTACATGTATCTTACTTTTAGTTTTAACGGTTGTTTCTACCTTTTGGTTTGGTTTCACAGGTTGTATCTACCTTTTAGTTTTACCGGTTGTTTCTACCTTTGGTTTTACAGGTTGTATCTACCTTTTAGTTTTATCGGTTTTATCTACCTTTTAGTTTTACCATTTGTATCTACCTTTAAGTTTACAGGTTCTATCTACCTTTCAGTTTTATGGGTTGTATCTATCATTTAGTTTTACTGGTTTTATCGACCTTTTGGTTTTACAGTTTGTATCCACTTTCTGTGTTACCGGTTGTATCTACATGTACCTTTTCCACTTTCGATGTTACAGGCTGTATCTACCTTTCTGTTTTGCGAGTTGCATTCACTTTCTGTGTTACAGGTTGTATCTACCCAGAGTTGATGTTGGTACCGTTTTACCTGGAGGACCTGAGACTGTCCTTGGTCACCGGGATACAGGGCTACCCTGGCCCGTGGTCATCCTATCTAGATCACCTGTCTGTCGCCAAGCTGTCCGATTCCGCCAAGTTCGGCAATGCTGGTCAGTGACGTAACGTATGCATAGTAGTTTATCCACTACTCAAATCCTGCCAGTGACGTAACATCGAGTAATTTATCCACTTATCCAATGGTTGTGACTAGGGTAATTCTTTTTATCTAACAATAGATAGGACCTATGACACGTCACGTTCTTGGGGAAAATCTCTGTCTATAGATTTCTTAGAGAATTACTCAAGTGATAACCAGTGGAGTGTTAAACTAATCTTAATTAAGTACATTTATATGTTTATACTTCTTAACGTATATATTCGAGAACATATCACAATATCAAGTAACATTTAATAAAAAAAAAATACGTTAAAGTCAAAAGGAAAATTTCTGCATATTATGACCATTTATTGTCTATTATACAACACCGAGTCATTTAGTGATTTTTAAGACTAGAGTTATAGCACTCATTTGATCAATTTATTTTTCAAAGATGTTGTAAGCAACTTGCTATTTGCTTTGTTTGGTTTGTAACACGCGGTTTTCCATGAATGATAATTTTGTGTCATGACTGCAAGTATTTACTGCAAGATGGCTGTAAATGCAAGAAGATGGTCACTGAAGAAAAATGCATAATAATTTACCGGTTATAAATTGAGTGTTCACTTGATATTTAAGAACTTAAAGAACTTCTTTTACCTTTGGTGAAATGGAAGAACGCTGATATTAGAAGCAATATACGCCAGAACTTTAGCGGTCTAAAAGTCAGATAGAAAAACTTTCATCAATGATAACGGGCTTTTATCAAACAAAAATGAACTCTCTAGTTGTGCCATATTATTTACTTGCTTGATAATAAGGTGATGTATCAAGTATTCAAAGTAAGTTCAACGTCGAAATCCGACAATAAATCATAGACAGAACCCGACGTTGAATAAACTCGAGAAATCAACGTCATTTCCATTGATAAAATCAATCGAACATATTTGTAATGGATATATGCCGAAAACAGTTGTGTATGAAAAAATATCAGACAGTTTCGAGGCCCGTCAGGGCCGAGAACTGTCTGATATTTTTTCATACACAACTGTTGCCATTGAATTTCATTGTTGATTTACCTGAGACAGTCCGAATTTGAAGGATATCAGTACTGTAACCACTGGTAACGGTCTGATATTAAGAAGCTCACTAATATCGGACTGTCACAGGTAAAATTTTAGACTGCTGGAACAAAGGAATGACATCACATCAGTGTTTTAACAACATCATATCAGCGTTGATTTTAAAACATTAAAATGATGTTAATGTGCCTGCTGGGTGTAATGGAAAACATGCCATGTTTCTTGCTTGCCCGTCGATAGACGATCAAATTGCGTTTCTTTTTATGATATAATGTTAAGAAAATTGATAGATGTAAACTACAGTATATGCATCTAAATACTAGTAAGCATAAGTGTGTTTTTGCACGTGTAATTTTATTTTAGATATTGCAGTATACAAGAAAACCGGTCTAAAATCATTTGAGTCATCGAATGCCATTCCACAGACTTACCTTAGTATCGCAGATGTACGCGGCTCCATGGGACACCATTACGAAGACATACAAATGAAACAACAAACCGACAAAATATACGACATTCTCTGGGATGCTCATAGTGGCGTCCCTGTGATGAAAGAGAGACCAAGCGACAGAATGACGTCACGGGATGAGAGACGTAACCGGAGATACGTTGATTGGAAAGATGCCAAGTTGTCAGCTTCAGGCAATAGTAAGTCAACTAGACAGTACACTTCACGACCTTTGCCAAAGCTTCCTAAAGATGCACACGATGAAACTAAAATCTCGAAACAGGTGAACAAATTATCACTCAGCTCAAATTATACGCATGGTAAACAGGAGCAACAACCCTCAGAGCCAACCGTCAAAAGTGTTACAACCACCGATGTCGATACCCGAGTACAACCGCAGAACGAGAAACAACAAGATCACGAATTTGGTCAACACGAACATTCGAGAGATAAACAAGCAAGCGTGACAAGCGCAGGGAAAATTGACAGTGAACAAAAGCCTACTATTGGGTCCAGGGAAGCTAATCTTAACAAAATACCTCCTCGGCCAAGAAGAGAGAAATCTCTGTCAGAAGACTTTCTGGCGCCTGACCAGTCAGCGCAGCGCCGGGAGTTGGTACCGCACATGTCTGTTTCGGATGTTCAGTATTGGCTGAAAGTGCTGAGACTTGATCAGTACGCAGGCGCGTTTTTGGAGAATGAGATAGACGGCGCTCTTCTGTTGGAGCTAGATAATGGCGTCCTAATAGGAGAATTCGGGATGTCCAAATTACATGCTATAAAACTCCGTAAATTTGCTACAGAAGGGTACATGCCTCGGCAATAAGATCGACTATGATCATAATTCACATTCATTGAAGAACCTTTTCGACATCTTTTTTCTCGCCACTACAACAAAGCGGACGTTATTACTGTTGATCCTTACTGGGAATGATATCAAAGAATCTAATAATAAGTACATTGCCCAACTGTGATATTATACAAATACCAATGTGAATAGGAGAATAATATCGAT
The DNA here is from genome assembly GCA_016163765.1 of Magallana hongkongensis. Classification (NCBI taxonomy): domain Eukaryota; kingdom Metazoa; phylum Mollusca; class Bivalvia; order Ostreida; family Ostreidae; genus Magallana; species Magallana hongkongensis. The sequence continues at coordinate 58,617,672 of WFKH01011801.1, read as the reverse complement.
GAACTGCTGTAATGATAATTCAGCGGCTCGACCATTAAGCGTGTCGTAAACTTGTCATCTGATTTTTAACTGAGTTTAGTCTAATTGGTATTGTTGGTATCTTTGTAATCATCATGATCGAATGCTTATATCAATTGTACACAATGTACGATGTAGTTGAAATATCCGTATATGTACGAGGTAATCTACTGAAGTGTCAAATATTATTTTTTTCAAATGTCGAAGATTTAATTTTATCAATGCTACATGTATATAGCACTGGACGAACTCAACCTTTAGTGTTGAATTCAAAACTAAGATAGATTTAAAGCCAGTAAATTGAATATATCAAGCATTCAAGAAATTGAAAACGACATGAAGAATGAAAATTATCACATTTTTCAGAACAATCTGTATAAATAAATAAAAAAAAAAATAAATAATAATAATAATAAAGACATGTGTTTTTCTTTAGAGGGAGACTTCTTGAAAATTCCTGGAATTTTTTTTTTTTTTTTTTTTGCTTGGAGAATGAAATGTGCATTCCATATTTTCCATAAATGTACAAAACAAAAGTTGTTATGGGTTATTTAAAGTATTTTATTCTTCATTTGTAAAACACACGTTTCTCTACAAAATAGTAAGTAGAGGACAAGAGAGACTACTAACGTTTAAATCATGTATTCTTTAACCCAAAAAAATTTCTTTCATTACAAATTTGACTTTTGAAAACATTACTTATGGTTTACAATAAAAATGAATTTCAAAATATGTTGACTGGATGTTAAAGGATAACGTCCCAGATTAATTTGATGAGTAGAAATAAACTTGTAAAAAGTACATTAGCTGATTTTACTGTACAAAAAAGAGTTATATCCAATGATATAAAAATAATAAAATTATCTCAGTGTTATTTACAATAGCGTTTATTTTTAACTGGTTTTTTGTCTATTACCCAGCTCTGTGAATAAAAGGAATTGTCAAATACAGGATACCCTTGATGTGCCAATAAATGTTTAAATCCAAAACCAGTTCTACAGGTTTTTTCCAGTCATTCTTAGTTCCAAAAACTATGTATAAAAGTTGAACTTTCCTTCATGAAATGAAATGAATTTCATCTAAAAAAAAAATGAATTACAGAAAAAGAAAGTGTAAATTACTTACACAAATTTTAATGTGCAAGTTATTGAAGTTATTTACATCAGAATTAGCTTCAAATATGCCATTCAAAATATCACAGAGCTTGTAAAATTTAAAAATTTTAAAAATCATATTTAAAAATATTCTTTGAAAACCAACCAATACATGTTTTTACAGTGGAAACTTTTCATTGCTAAGTATAGAAGCGTTCGTTTTAAGGAAATCAATTTATTTGTTCGTGCCACCGGCAGTCAATGATTTGAGTCTCGACAACACAGATTGGATTTTAAAATCTTTTTCTGTTCATAAAAAAACCCGTGCGGAAACATTACAACATCAGCGGTCACAAATGAGAGGATATGGCAGTAGTTGTCCTTGACCAAAATCATCATTGAACGGACACGGGGAGGATTTTAAAGCACGAAAATCTTTTAGATACAGACCCTCTATTCATTCAAACCAAAAGACATTTAAACAAACAAATTGGCTGCCTCAAAATAAGGGTCCTGTAATATAATCACCTGGCACCAATACTAAAAAATATTTCTGATTTTGTCAGCTCCACACGTTTTAGATGCTTGCTTTCCATTAAAAACGCGTCCCAAAAATTCGACATATGTGTAATGTCCTTTATCCATGTAAGCAATAGGTTATTAATCTTAGATTTTTCATTCGTTTTATTTTTTTCCAAGCCAATATTTAAAAATTTGTATATTATGTCATGAAATATTTATTTTTTACCACATTACATTTTTTAATGAAAAAATTATTCATTTCGTTGCCTTTACATTATTTCCTTTTACACGACAAGAAAGAAAGTTTGGCGAATGGCGAATGAGCATGTGCACTAGCTGCAATTTATGTCTTCATTTAAAAGTAAACTTAAAATCGATCGAGTATCTACTGCGGTTTTAATGTGCTTCCTCAGTTGTGAACAACTGACAGAATTCAATAGGCTTACAGTGCCGAAACAAGGAGGTAATGTTTCATAAATCACAAACAAATAGATGTGACATCATACTTTATTCTGGCGATGTGAAACACCGAGCACCTGTTATGGCCTGCATTACATAACTAAGGCCAGGAAGCATCTTCATCGTGTACCGTGTAATTCACGAGGATATGGCATCCCCCACCGACAGACAGACGAGCCGGGCTTTCGTCAAGTCTCAGGGAGACTTTTCGGTCCCAGATTTTTGTCGTATATTTCGGGACCATCTCCCACAGATCGTCTCACTGAAAGAGGACCGGAAGTCGAAAGCAAAAGATGTCCGGAAAAACAAGGTAAGGTTATGGACGAGGAATTAAACCAGTTGAACTCAACATAAAGAATATTTCAGGTTCTTCTGCAGTCAACCTACCTTATATTGATGATAAATTATGCGTGCATATGATAAATTATGCATGCATACGATTGAAAACTTTATGATGGCTATTATGGTGAAATTATGGCATTGGCTTTCAGTAAATTCTAGTGTTTTCTTTTGATATAACTTCATTCGATTTTATTTTTCTCAAAGAATTTAACTTAAGGTGATTATATATTACATGCAATTGAAAATATAATCAGAACTTTTTACCCTTCACGAATGGCCTATTTTTGTTAGTCTTTATGCCTGTAGTATTAAACGATTTTGCCACTTAAAAAGTGGCAAAACCAATTTCATTTACTAGTACTTTTTTATTCGCTTTACGCCTTACAAGTACTAGTATTTGTAGTACATTAACACAAACCAATAAAAAATTTACAATGTATCACGTCCTAACCTCACTCCTTCCTTATTCAGTTGTACATGCCACTTAGTTACTATAGCTGTTGTCACGTATAGTCTATCTTCGTCTCAACCTAACAAGTGTTTATATATACATAATTTCTTAGTAGTTTCTATCAGATAAACAACCTAGAAAATTCCGCAGTATAAACACTACAGTTTTCATGTTATTATCAGAAATTTTGCATGCCCGCTCAATTCGTTGTTTTTTATCATTGGGGTTCAAACTTCATTGATCGTAAAGATATTGTACTTCCTTTCATTTCAGATATATTTTGTTGGCAAAGTTTGCTGTGAGAAGAAAGTCAATGTCGATTTGGTCAAGAAGAAAAAGTCACGTGGGACTGTGCTCCTACCCCTGTCCCACCCTGCCCGTGTCTGTTTGGCCGGGACTCAAAATGGTAAACTAGTTACATGAGATATCATTGATAAACTAGCTACTGAAGATAAAAGCGCATAATTGATAGATTTAGTAAACTAGTTACGTAAGGCACAGGTAATCATTAATAGATTAAATAAACTGCAGTGACAGTGCCAAAATTGTTGATAAACTAGTTACGTAAGGTATAATATGTGAATAATTGATAGATTGTTCGCTATGCCACCTTATATCTAAACATGTAGAATTTTAACAAGATTGATATGAATATTGTGGATAAATAATGATGTAAATAAATACAATGTAAATAAACAGGTTTTATATTTTATAAAATACAGGCTGGTTATATGAATACACAGGTACACTATTATGAAACAAACTAGAACAGAGGGACATATATCAACACTGAGATATCGATGCATGGAAGAATTCCTTTACCCTACACATCAATAAGTCAAAATACTGTATCCAGTCTGCACAAAACGTAACATTTTTTTTTAATCACTGTATCTGATTTATTATGTCAAGAAGACATTTTTTTGCACTTTTCTAAACCCGTACCATTGCTTAGAGAGTGGCTAACATTTTTTTACTGATGTATCTCACCTGTCAGGTGAAATATTCACATTAATTAAAAATTTTCCCAAAAAATTTAATTGAAAAAATAATTGTTTTGTAGTATATATTGAATTTTCTGCCAGTTGTAAATAACTTCCTAAGACAATATCAATTCCGATAGAATTTGAACAAAATTCCGACAGAATTTTAAAATCCAGTAGGAGAATTAAATTTTCTACTAAAAATTAAACGTTCTTTAGTCTTATTGGAAATAGTATTATCTCATAGGAAAAATAATTGATACAGAAGTTTTAGAAAACCTTAAAAGATTTTTTTACATCCTATAGGAAAACTATTTCTCCTTGAGAAATCATTATTTTCCCCAAGATATTTATTTCAAAAGGTAACTTTCTCCCCTATCAGGTGAGACGCACTGAAAATCGAAGTGTTTAATATTTACTCTTGGCATCGATCGCGACATCATATGACAAGCCGGTAAATGATATTTTAGGAAACAGCACCTTAGACAGGCGTAAACCCCTTGATACTGGCATTGTTACGTGACACAGTTTGTAGTTTGTCACAGCTTCCCGATTACTCGGTGTAGACCTGCTTCCTTTAAAGCCTCAACAAAACTTTCATCATGACTTGATTTACTTGGTGACTAGGTGTTGGTTTTTTTTGAGAAAGTCATAAAATACGATGCATTTTCTTTGATGTTTTATTCGGTTTTGACATTGAACTTTAAAGCGTTTTCACTGTAAATTAAAGTGGGTTTTTCCATTGTGACTACCTGTTATTTAACGGATCAAAATATTGGCGGGAAGTAAGTAATCTGACGACAAATCATCGAACGCAGCCATATTAGGAATGACCAACTCAGACTAGAAGTATTGCCTGCAATTTTGACTTCATATTTTAAAAGATTTGACATAGAAAGTCTCAAAGAAAGAACTTTATTTCTAGAATTGCCTGCCAGTGAGTATACTATTGAACAAGTTCTGAACAACTATATGTGTCCATTTGACGTCATCGTTGCTCCGCATTGTCACTTCCGGTTACAGTTGAAAGGGAAGGAAGTTATTACCAACGATTTTGTTCTTAGATTGCAAGGAACAGTAGATGAGTTTTATCTGTTGGGAAACCCAGTTACTGAAAGTATATACTAGACTTCTTGTGAATCTGTAAAATCTCATTTCAGCGGAAAAAATATTCATCACATTTATATTGAAGAATATTGTCACTAAATATCTTTAATAAAAGGGGAATGCCGTCTGTAGTCTGATTAAAGATCACTGCTGCTGTCTTCTATTTCAGCTAGCATAAGTGACGAGGAGGTGTTAGTGATGACTGGTCCTCGTCTACAGCTGGTGACCGGGATAACCGGATATCCGGGGGAATGGTCGTCGTTCTTAAACCTTTTATCCTCAACTCTGAAGTCCCAAAGCAATGGCCAAGGTTAGCTGAAATGTGTTTATCAAGTTTTTCAAGTTCAAACTTCGAAAATTCAGTACTAGTTTATACATTTACTAGTATCAATCTTATTCGTATTCGAATACTAAATAATAGGCATTAAGATCCACAAAAAGTTGCATTTACCATTTACTTATCAAACAATGTCAGTGTCATTATTTCTGCAGATAGCCTTAGGTCTCTGGGTAGTTACCAGGATATCTCGCCAGATTTCAAAGACGATGATGAACATCTGTACGATGGTCTGGTGAAAACAAAAGCAAAGAACTGTGTATATGAATTGACTTGGGAGTCTCACACCGGTGCTCCTCTATTGAATGCAGAAGGAATAAAAATTTGTAAAACAGGTGCAGAAGACAATACTATTCAAAATGGGACCAAAAATGATACAACAAAACAAGTCTCTGGTGTTGGTGATTTGACAAAAGATAAATCTCAAAGAAATGGGAAAGAAAACAATAAATCAAATATAAAAGGAGAAGAGTCTGCAAGTAGTAAAACTGAAAGACAAATCAGGAAACCCCATACCAACAAGGTAAAAGCAACCGACAGAAACCATCTGTATGATGTTATTTTGGATCCAGAAACTCAGAAACCAGTTATCCTTGGCCATAGAGACGTAAATTCTTCCGAAGATGGTCACACTGCACCACAGAATACAGAAATAACTAAGGGCGTGGCTATATCTGATATACAGGTATCACCTTCTGAGCAACACATTGAGCAGAAAGGTCTACAGTTACCAAATGACAGTAACTTATCGAGAAACTCTCCCGTACCATCGCTGCCACCAAAGATACAGGTACCAAAGAAATATGGAATATTAATTTCAGACCTTCCAAAACCACCACCAAGAAAGTTCCTGAGTTTGAATAGAAAGGATCCAAAGAAATCGCGAGTTTACGATGGAAGCAAATTGAACAGATCGCAAAGTGATATGGGATTCGGAGAATTGGTTAATGCCAACAACATCCACCCAACAACAAGCGAAAGTGCGTCATCTTTGTCTGCAATGAGTGTGGACGATCTAGCGCATTGGTTAAATACTTTACACATGAAGTGCGTGGACAAGTTTGTAGAGCACTCCATTGATGGAGCCAAACTGTTAACGTCCACAGAAGAAATATTTCAGAGTCCAGACATTGGAATGTCCAAATTGGATATTCTGAGGTTGAAAAAGTTTATCAGAGAACGCTGTGTTTGAATAATGATTGTATATTGTTACAGATAGACGTATTAATTTTAGAATCATAGTAATGTACTCAATGAAACAATTAAGAAACGTTTGATTAATATTTAAAAGAAAACATTTATATGGTCATCCATTGTTGCCCGGTAAACGATACAGATTTTCTTTTCGTCTGATTAGGTATATTTATTGTGGATATCATTTCTAGTGATCGGTATTGTGTCACAAAAAAGAATAGGAAACAAGGGACATCTGACTTGATTTATGTTATTGATTAATGTACAGTTGATTATCGTTGACATACATGTGAGTGCAAACCTTTTTTTAAAAACTGATGTATTTATTTATTTATTTATTTTTTGGCGAAACTGTAAGCAAAACAAATTTAATGCAATAACATTCTCAATATGCCTGATAAATGCTTTCTTAAATAAGTAAAAATGAAAGCTAATAAGATCAAATTCAATTAAGAATTAATTGCTATGGACATATAAATTGAGATCACCCATTTTGGACAAGCTACCCATAATCACGTGCCTCTCCGCATACTTAGTTTGGTATAAACGAATTCTGGCGGAAGTTCGACATTTTCGACAAAACAATAATTTTTCTTTATTGTATACAAATTATTCAGGGGTATCAAAAATGTACAAAATTAATATAAAGACATGATTTTTATTTTAAACAATATTTTCTATAGAAACATGTGATTTTGTCATTTAAAACTAGACATTTTTTAAGAATAGGGACCATTTCTTTTATTTTCAAAATACCATACATCTTGAACAGTTTTATTTATTTATATAGATTTTAGATCTTGTACATGTACATGTAGATATGATAAAAATCATGTTCTTTTATCTCTAATGTGAAAGAAGTTAAGATATTGTAATAATGATAATAATTTAAAGCTCTTTTTAATGTTAATATCTTTTTCAAATATATTATATACGTAATTTCTCAATAATTTCCTATTAGAATTACACGCCCATTAATGTATATGTAAAGAGTACTCAGTACTCTAGCCTGCAATGACTGTAAATTGTATATGATACTGGATAAAAGGAAAATAAATGCAAAGTTTGTTTTTGTATAAGTGGTGATCATATATTTAATAATAAGTATAAGTATCCCGCAAATAAGAACATCACGACTGTGTCAAGCGATCGCAAATCGAGATATGTATCCCTGTTGATAACCGCCTTTCTGTTTAAATTAAATATCAAATATCAAATTATTGTATGTACTTTGTGGTATCCCTCGTATCAGATGTGTTTTGTTTGTCGAATGCCTTGTTTGTTTGTATAAGTAGTTAACATTGTTATTATTCATTTAAATATTGAACAAAACTTTTTTTTGTACTGACAAGGACATTATACACATGTAATATATCCACTCTCGTTCGTTATCTTTATAAGATATATTTATGATATTTGTTTTAATTTCTGATTGAAAAATATTTTATTACGGATTTAATTCTTCCGTAAGGGCGTCTTTCGTCCGTCACCTTAAGGAAATGTCCCCATTTTTATCTCTCACTCCAACTGGTGTATGGCCATTGCCTGAAATAACGTGAAAAGTAGCTCAAGGCTGACGAAAGAATATTATTTTTTACACGTCGGCCGAGACGAGATGTGCCCTCCCAACACGAAAGACGCACCCAGCCAAAAACGATGACGAAGTCGGACTGTCCGCTCAAGAAAACAGATCAAAACTACGTTTTGCTAAAACTTGGACATCTTTTGATATAGCAGGCTCCAACCAATCGCTGTCTTAATAAATTTATATAATTAGAAATTCCCAGCAATTTATTAATGAAACGTATTTAGCTTTCTCTATTTAATCAACGATCTCACACACAACAAAGACCATTCATTACTGACGCCACGTTTGTCACCATGTCTGTTCGCTGTCTTGTAGCTTGGATTACTATTATTTCGGTTTTGTCTCGCACCCCGGCAATAATTGGTAAGTACTGTTTGATTTTGTTTTCAATAATTTTGAAAATGATTGTTAACTTGATTCTGATATATTTGAAAACAAAGCAAAATTAATAAAAACATGTTTTCACGCCTCTAATCAGTGTTTGTGTTACGTTAGAGAATGATGTATTTCTGGGATTCTTAAAATACAACACTTTTTCCAAGAATACAAAAATAACGTAAACTTGCTTCTTTTGATATTTTAACACTGTAATCTTATTGATTCGGAGTGATAATTGTATAGTTTGATTGTAGGATCTCACACAGGAATAAGGTCCAGCAACTACCCGATATACCGCAGACTCTCACCTGCCAAGGTGTCCAGTTTATTCCCAAGTTACCTGAGGAGAATCGCCGACCGTAACTCCCCCCTCCCTCATCGCCAGCGCCCGCCATTTTTGTACTCGTCTCCAAATAAAGTTCTTTTGAAGAATGGTCCTAAAGGCCCAGTCATCTCTAACAGATTCCAGAACCGAGGATGTCCTGTGCTGAATTGCCCAGTGATGAGGATTCCCTCCAGATGCAAGGTGCCCGTTTTCTTCCGATACAATGGACGGTTGTGTCGTGGATGTTATAAAAATGTCTGTCGGAAACAGTATTAAGTGCCAAGGAGTGAGTACAATCTCAAATTATTTATCTGCAAAAAAAATGTGCACAGTTCTTATGATTGTATGATTCAGGCTACACGTGCATTTTCCTGAAATCAAACTTTGTCTGATTAATAACAAATCAGAAAATTAATTCACATATCACAAAAAGACATCATTGTTCGATTCATGGACGTCGTGCGTACCTAACATGAGGAGAATAATGAATTGGTTGATTAAATCCATTTTGTGGTTTCAGGTATTATCAGCGATTCTTTTTGAAAGCTGTTTAGGTGGTCATGTCAGCTGATAATTAATTGTCATCTTGCGCCTTGATTCATCATACATTCTATATCCTTCTCAAAATTTCCAGAACACTTTAAGGTTGAATGAACATTGTGTGGGAGAGACACGAGTTATCTTACCTGGGAACAAACTATACGATCTTTTTTCGGTCGTACGGAATGAAATATTTCTGAAAATTTTTGCCTCAATTCAATTTGATCTCTTTCTGGCGATTGAGAGAAAGTCTACAAATGTGTATAATAGTATGCTTAAATGAAAGCTTTTGATAGGTCACAAGACCATAGGCTAATATTTTGTCAACATTTTTATTCTTATTAGTTATTTGATTATCTCAATATTTAGTACAAATTTCCGTTTGTGTTTGTATATATTATTATTCAATGACAGGACCACTTTTTTACAACTGATAATTAACTAAAATCAGGTGTTTAAATCATTATCACTTTTGGAATTACTTGTATGAACATAAAGATGAATGTGTTAGGACACAATCCTGCTTCTAATCCATGGTCTTTGCCTCTGGTGTGTGCTGATATTTTAAGCTTTTGGGTTTTTTTAATTTATCATTATATTGCTTCCTTTTTGTGTTTTATATTTAATGCTTTGTTTTGTTTCCCTTCAAATGTCGGTGCTTGTAAATATCTTATTGTATTTAACGAGCTTTTCACAAATAAATATGTTTTTTATTCAGTGCATTTTTTTATTCTCTCTTACGTGTATTTTGAGTATATTAATTATTAATCAGAATCGTTAATTTGAAAAGAAAAAGCATTTTGAAAATCTGTTATCTGTGGAATCCGGATAGGGCCATGTAGTTCACTATCGCATTATCGCACCATCGACGTTTGGGTCGATAGTGCGATGACGCGATAATGCGATGGCGATGAAACGATGGTGCGATGACGATGATGCGATGCCGCGACAATGCGATGACGATGGTGCGATGGCACGACGAAGCGATAGCGCGATGGTACGATAGCGATGACGCGATGCTCTATCGGGTCATCGTTAGGTCTTTTTCGCGCTATCGTCATCATTTCATCGCACCATCGCGCTATCGACTGTATTGCCCATGCGCAATTGGAAAGAGAAATGGCGACAGGCAGTGAATGAATGAACGGATTATATATCAGAAATCTACTTTACTCGGTTGATAAACTTGATTCTCTAATAATAATTAGGTATTACAAATTAACCATGCTCTTCTTGCCAGACATATAAAAATTTTAAAGAGCTAACTTATAGTTTAATATAGAAAGATAACAAAACAATAAAAGACAATTGCATAATCAAGGCATGGTTTTTTAAACGGGGAGGGTGATTGTCGCACCATCGCATCATCGTCATCGCGCTATTGCACCATCGCTTTAACGTCATCGCATTATCGCTTCATCGTCATCGCACTATCGACCCAAACGTCGATGGTGCGATGATGCGATAGTGAACTACATGGCCATATCCGGATTCCATAGTTTTCTATATAAAGACAAAGATCTATGTCCTTACCGTTATTGTTTTAGTTATTTTTTTTACGGTTGCTTCGAATTCATATTTCATTGTTTAATCAGCTGTTGGTGTGCCATGTGACCTTTATCTGTACTGTGTATGATGTCTTGTTTTCTGTGTTCTTGAATAAATGGTAGATTAGACCACGTATTTTCATGGTACTCAACTCGACTAAACACAGTAGATTTGTCAAATGAGAGAGTATTCAGTGCATGATGCTAGAAGTGCAAGATGCATGCAAATTCAAACTAAGAAAATTTAACAAAGCTGTATAATGCTTTGCACTATATTTTAACCATTGTCTCTAACAGAACTAAATTGCTTCGTCTTCAGGCATTTGGTTAATTTGGTTTAGTTTTGCCGTATACCATATCAACCTAATGTCTTTTTATAAATATTTGAATAGATCTTTTTATTTTAGGGGTTGATTTTATAGTGTAACACGTGATACTTATGTTCAATCTTGGTTCATTTTGGTGTGCATCATTTGAAGCAAATTCCAGGATTTGAAGACTGATGTGAAATCTCAAACAGACTTTACACAGGGATATATGAACAATTTATCCAGCTACGTTATGGGTTGATTTTTATTTTGTTAAAAAAAAGCATTTTAGAGGTAACAGTTTCTATAGTCTTACACAAGCATGCACTTTTGTGCAATAGTATCAAACATCGTAGGATAGTGACTGCAAACAAACACCTTTGCTGGAAAAAATGTTTTAGTTAATACAAGGATATATATGTCCAAGTAAATACTGAAGCGTACACGTAAGAATTTTAGCATATAGATATTTTATTGATTAATTTGAAATCTCAAATTGTTTTTTCGTTGTTTTAAAAATAACACTACACATATATAACCATATGCTTTTAAGTTTCACTTTGTCATAAAAAAAATAATAAACGAAATTTATTTCCCTGCGAATGGCAGTATTGTGAATGTGAACAAGCCGATCCGAATCTCGCTGAGAGAAAGTAATTATTGTTTAAAATGCTATGATTGTCCTTCCAAGAAACTGGGAATCCACTATTACATGTACCTGTAGATAAACGCTTAGACCTATGTTCAGTTAAAATGACGAGCAATAACAGCGTGAATATTAATACATGTATATGAATTACTTATTAGTAATATCATCATGTTAAAAATACAATTGAGATTGATCTTTTTTTTTTTTAGTTTTGTGCAGCTTTCTAGTATTTTTATCGTCAAGACTCGGCTTATCTCGAGATAAGTGGAGCGGCACCAGGTCAACCATACACCTGTTGACATAAATCAAAATCATACCTGCAAAATTAACATCAGATAATCATTGTGTTCAGAATCAGGCCACAGAGCTGGTCATTGCCGAGTTTGTTTACAAAACACGACAAGACACACCCCCAAACTAATCCACGCAACTAGAGAGCTCTCGTCAACAATCATGCCCCTCAACGATGTCGAATTCGGGGCTGAAGTAAAGAAAAAATATTTCCATTTTGCGGAGGAATTCACGTTTATTAACCATGGATCCTTTGGAGTAGTTCCTACTTCAATCAGAGAGAAGAGAAAACAGTAAGAAAGTCGTGTATAGTTTATTGTGAGCATTACAATTGTAATGCTGTCAAGAAGTAAGACTATGAGTGACGACATATGTTCTACAGCGACAGCTGTGTTATTGGAAACCATTTTTCAAGTTTTAGATAACGTTTAAAGATTGATTTTATAAAGTATACCTTATTAGTATCAAAATTATCTAGTTGTGATGATTAATATGTTTTAGAAGGCTCACGAGATTTTGATTTACAGATGAAGAAGGTTTTAAAATGAAATTATGCAATGTTTTATCAAATGTGACTGATTTCTTTCTATAAAAGGTAGTTCATTATACAGGTAAACATTAAAATTAGAAATATCTTACTTATTATCAAGCTCTTGATTTTGAATGTTCTCAAGAATAAACAAATCAGCCGACAATTTACCTCGTTATTAAGCAATCCAGCGTAACATTTCTTACAATACAAAGGTGTAATATTTCTTTTTCAGATTACTCGATGTTGTGAATGATAATCCGGATGTATTTTACCGACAAGCATGGAAACCGCTTATGTCCACAGCGATCCAAGCTGCTGCTGAGTTTCTGGGCGCGGATCCTAATAATATGGTCCTTGTACAGAATGCCACAACAGGTAATGAAGTCGGCATCACTTACCTATACCTAATGTAAAGTGGCATACAGGCACGTCTAGTATAAGGTGGCATACTTATACCAGATGTAACCAGGCAATGTTATATCTCTACCAAGGTAATTAGACGTACTTGTACAAATTGTAAGGTAACTTCATTGTAAGGTAACTTTCATATCTTTTCAAAGTGTAAGTAACATGCCTTTACAAAGAGTAACAATCAGTTTCCTGGTAAATGTACATTACGTTTATTTTTTTTTCTGGTTACAAACTTATGCTCTTTTCACATACATAATATAAAAAAAATTAATACACACTATAAAATTCTGAAAAAATTATAATTTTTTTGGTTTCTCTAAAGCAACAAATAAAAACTGCTTTTAAATTTGAAATAAGTTCAATGCTTTGAGCTTGACTCGGTTGCTTGAGTGTCAGGAACAGGTATCAAATACGTACCCCTTGTAATTAAGATCAATTCTATGTAAGAATCAAAATTCAGTGGCCACGCCTAGTCACGGATTTTCCTCATACTTTACAATTTGATAGACTTTGATAAGTAAAAATGCCTAACACCATTTATTTGTTGCTATGTGGTCCCGTTGCCATGGTAACAGAGGGTAAAGATGTAAAAATGGCATTTTAGTGCTTATTTGAGAACATATTGTAAGTAATGTGCACAACTTAGGGTTTCCAGAGTAGATTATATTATTAAAAATAGCTGTCATTTTTCAAAAGAAAGAGAAACATTCATGGAGAAACGCATATTTTTAGAGCGTTTCCATGGTTACTAAACAGAAATTTAAAAATAAGTTTTCTTCATTTAATTTGAAATAAAAGAGCAAATCTTGGATTTTTTGGTAAACGATATTATGATTGTGCAATAAAGAATTTATCTATGAAAATTTAGAACCGTTGCTATGGTAACAAGCTTAAAAATAAGGTAAATTATAATATTTTAAGGCATATTTGAATGGATATTATTAACTTAAAATTAATAAATATATAAAATCAATTGGTAAGAAAAAATCAAGTATGTCCTAAACTTTAATGACATTCGAAAAAAATCTGACATTTTCTAAAAATAAATGCCGTTGCTATGGACTTTTCAAAAAGTAAGAATTTCTGTGTGATTTTTTGCGCAACTTAATTTTCCATTGCAACAACACTTCTCTTTTGCATAACAAAGCTTTTTGTGGTATATAATAAAATTTTAGATATTTTTTTACAAGATCAAACTAAAACAATTGCAAAAAATTTCTAAAATCAGGAATTAAAGCATATCAAAATAATCTTTAATTTCTCAGTTTTTCCTATTTTTTGGCCTTGTTGCCATGGCAACGGATGTCAATTTTCATAACATAATAATTATTGCATGGACATTTATTAGGATGTAAACTATTAATTGTTTCCAATTTTGGCTTTTTAAAAAACCGCAAAAAACTGATTTCAAAAATTTGCAACGGTTTCCATGGTAACATTTTAAATTTATTGGTTTCTCCATCAATTTTCTGATTTTATTAAAGAATTGAAAATAGGACAAAGGCTGTTTTATGTCTTTGATAGTTTACATTAGTGGGCAACACCTTATAATATGGATTCAATGTAGGTAAGTTTTGCTATTTTTACATCTTTAGCCTCGGTTACTATGACAACGGTTACCACCAGCAACCAACTTTTAGTGTTTTTTTGCGTTTCACACCTAGGTGTGTCTATGTATGAAATATAACGAAAATTGGTGACTATGCGTGGCCAGACCCTTTTATAAATCTTTGATTCTTACATAGAATTGATCTTAACTGTCTGTCTTTGCTATGCTGTAGGTATTAACAGTGTCCTGAAAGCGTTCCCATGGAAAAAGGACGACGAGATTTTAGCCACAACACACACATACAGGGCGGTAGAGAATGCATGCAGGAAGGCTGCACAGTTTTCTACAGGTGTATATAGTATTTATGTACACATAGAGTCTCTCTGTAATATGTTATTTACAAAAGAGCTAGTTCTCTACTATGTGCCTTAGTGCGAATAAACTAAAATATAATGTATAATTACATTCTGTTCAAAACTAAGATAGTTATAGATGTCATTTTATATACATGTACCATTATCATAATATCAGGAGGACACATCCATCAGTTTGAGATAGGCTTTCCCCTCAAGGATGAAGAGGAAATTGTCAGAAACATGGCGTCAGCTCTAGATGAACATCCAAATGTTAGAATGGTCGTGCTTGGTAATTATATCATTTTTTGTTCTTTGAGACTGTACCATTTATACAAGACAATGCTTTATAAAAATATCTGTGCCAGTATTAAAGCAATGTACGTAAAGTAAAGGCAGTCATTTAACGTTTAAGACCACATAACCAGTCCATCGGCTTTGCTGCTACCAATAAAGAAAATGATAGAGGAGTGCCGAAAGCGCGGGGTCCTGGTTTTAATTGACGGCGCTCACGCTCCAGGGCAAGTAGAGATAAATCTAGAGGAACTCTGCCCTGATTTCTACACAGGAAATTTCCATAAGTGGGTGTATACCCCAAGAGGAAGCGCTATTCTCTGGGTCCACAAGGATCATCAGGATTGGTGCACTCCCCTCGTGACGTCACATATGTACAATAAAGGGTTCCAGTTGGAATATGGACAACAGGGTACCCGTGACGACACTCCATATTTCCTGATTCCAGATGCCATTCAGTTTTACAAGGATCTAGGTGGAATGGTTGGTAATCCATTATTTCAAAGCTGTATTAGGATTAATTCTGTATTTTTATTAATAGCGTACCGGTATAGACTATGTGGAATACAAACTAACGATATCAACCTATTAATCAGGATAAAATAATAAAGTATACAAAGGGCCTCCTGGACGACGCCTGCAAGATGATGGCGAAAAGGCTACAAACAGAACTACCTCAGATTCCAAAATCAATGGAAGCCGCGGGAATGAGACTTGTTTTGTTGCCAGATTTTGATAATTTCGAACGTTACTCAAAGACATGGGTTTGTAGATTTTATCCTACAAATTTTTTAAAATTTATATTTATAGAAACCATCTTTCATTTTTTTAATTTTTTAATCTTATTTAAGGAAGGTTCCGAAAATCTGTACAATGACATCATGAATATACACAAAATTAACTGTGCTGTATACCCCATCCAAGGGGAACTCTTCTTGAGACTTTCAGCGAACATTTACAACGAGATAGCTGATTATGAAAAACTAGCCGACCTCTTAGTTCAGCTGTTGAAAAAAGTTTGATGATGCATGGATATTCAGAGGATATTATAAGGGATATCTATAATTATGATATAAAAACTAAAGTAAAATGTCCAACAATTAAACAAATTAGAACTTAGAATCATGTTCATCAATTGATAATGTGTAACATTCCAATAATAAATATATTTTAAGGAAACAATGATTTCGCTTTCACCGGTCACCTGTGAAACACAGTTAAAACTTTTTGTTTTATGATAATATAAGTTTAAATCATTTCAATATGATTGCTGTACATCAGAAAGCATGTGACATCATAGGAAATAGGATCGATGAAAGTGACACCCTAACTCTAACCCTAACCCTAACTGTCGTCACCTATAAAATAGATTTACCTTTGCAGTGTGATTACCCCCTCTTCCTGAAAATTGAGTACGTATTTACGGCACGTGACAAATGGAATCACAAACTTCATCAATATGCCTTAAGGGAAAAAATGATATTCAAACGAAAAACTAAAATCGGAATGGTAGGAATGATTCCATTGACAATTAATATTTTGATATTTCGGGAAAACGAAATATCTTATAATAGTATTTTTCTCTCTTGATTTAAGTGCATTGAATACTCGAGGAACATAAGTAATGAACCAGATAATGTTTAAACGTATGTTAATTTGAAAAAGATTACTAACGTTTGATACCACATGTTTTTTGTTGTTTTTTGTAACGAAAAATAGAGGTTAGTGATTTTGTACAACTATTCAGTTATTTTTGTTTTTTAATTGAATTTTTTTCTTTTTGACAATATATGTATATACATGATATATCTATTACATTAGTTTATAGGAACTAAGGAGAGAGAGAGAGAGAGAGAGAGAGAGAGAGAGAGAGAGAGAGAGAATTGTTTACAAATATAAACCATACAAATGAGATGAGGACTATTACAAGGATGCTTAAAAGGAGATTTTTTTTTTAAAATATAGAATTCAAAATAAAGAAAAACAATAAAGGAACAATGTAACCATATCTACTACAATATGTCGCAAATTTCCTGCCATTGGCTTTCATATTCCTAATAGCTACAATTTTCATTAGCACATATTTTTTTTCCAAAAGCCTTTTTGTTATGACCTTTTCAATGCATTTATATAAGGAGTTTAATTACATGTATGTGTATTTATATAAAAAATCGTCCAAATGTGCTGCATGAATGGTTGAACCGAAGGTCATAAACAGTTCCTTTGTTTGGAAATCACATATTTGTTTTAAATCTTGCATTTAATGTGCGAGATTTTGAAGAATCTTATTTTTTTATTTTCATTTAAAAAACTCTGCGTAATGTCAGGAGTTTTGCACTAATATGTATAATTTTTACGAGGTCTTAAAATTTGCATCCGATTTGATTTTTTGCAGTAAAATAATACTGTTAATGGGGCATGCTGGGACATGTCCATAATATAATAAGAGCGTACAATCAAAGGAGTCTTCGTCATAAAGTTTGACCTATGACCTCTAGATCATTTGTGTTCAAAGGTATGTCTACTTTATCAATAAAGGACTTAAAAGCAATATAGGTAAACTATTCCGCACCAGATTTAAGCAAAATGAGCAAATGAATAAATAATGTTTTCAGGGATCTTTTCAATTTCTCCATAAAATAGTAGTGGTTAAATTAAATCTAATGTTTTAACGGGATAAATTAGTTTTTTAAAACACAACAAAAAACAAAATCCAAGTTGAACGCACGTTTTTCTGAGCCGTACAGCTGTGTATATAAATTTCATTTTATTCTTTGCATGTACTAGACAATAGATCTAGGGTTCGCAAATCTCGGCAAAATTTCCGGAAAGCTACAGTTCAGTAGCTCAGTAGAATACTACAGTCATCTATGAAGCACATTCTAGCATTGTGTTGAGTGATGACACTATCTAACCGGCGTGTATTTCAATTTCGATTCGCAACAAAGATTCCGATTGACGCATTTATACAGGCCCGCCCATTTATAAATGCATGTTGAGAACATGATGCTAACACATGGAAACAAATGATGAAGAAAGCTCATAATAAAGTTGTACTCGCGAGTTAAAAATTACAGAGTTTATTTGAGAACAAACGGGGCCTTGCTTACGTACATGTAACAGTTAAAAATAAAAACGAAAAAAAAAAACAACCCAAGGACAGGCGCATAAGGAGAAAAGTCACAGATTGTACCTCGCTCATTGAATTACGTTATTCAGTTTATTGTGAAGAAGTTCGTCAGAAACTGTTTAGTGAACAAATATATTTTACATTACCGTTCAAAATGTACCATGCATGTATATGGAATATCGCATGAGTTGAACCGATTGTTCTTCCTCACAAAAAGCTAGCGCTTGCTGCAAAATGGAGATACACGGATTTACACGCCGTGAAATCCCTAAGACGTTTTACAGCATATGTCTTGGATCCCTTATTTCCTTACAACAAATCTGTACTGAAAATTTTTGAAACATCGTCACCAGGTCCGTAAAATGGCGAAGTGTGGTTTGTTTATATACATATAAAACTGTGTGAAATGGCGACTCGATTTGCACGCGAGTTTTACAATCCGAGGTCGATAAGCGTGTTTGAGAGAAAGTCATTGTAGAGCGTCAACATCAGTAGTAATTATTGTCTGATGAATATTGATGTGCATGTAATAAAATTAATGATTCTACAGACTGAGTGGGTTACAAAATGAGGTTAATCACAGATCAGTCCAAAATTGAACATGTTTGTAAATTTCAAGTTTTTTGTATGTTTGAAAACACATGCACACTTGTAGAAGAAAGTGTGCCATTGATCGGTTGAAGTTCAATAAAATGTAATTTATGTAATATTCATTGTCAGTATATGTTGTGAATTCTTTGTAAGCTACAGCAAAATAAATACTGCCTCAACTTAAATTGATACGTTGAAAATGATTGATCATTAATTTATCGATAAAACATAATTGCTGAAAAATGAAATGGCAAACCTGTTCAAATAGTGTGTTTCTGACAATTGTTTAAACCATAAAAAAGACACGATTATTGTGAGAACTCTTGGTCAATTATCGCAGTGATATAATTTTTGGAGTCCTGATACTGATCTGAGTTAAACTTCACAGCTGGCAGTTGGTGCATAAGTTATCAATACCGCGTAAGCAGACAGGGAAACGGCTCATTAAAAATAAAACACAATTTCATAAAGCAAGCATCCTCAAATTGTCAAGATTCTAATTTGTGGAAGCCGTGACCCCCAGACTAATACTGGGGCCCCAGAAGGGGTTCAAAGTTAACATAGAAATATATAGGGAACATGTTTGAAAATCTTCTTCTCAAGAACTACAGTGCAACAGCTTGTGGGATGACTATGCAAGCATCCGTGGCTATTGTAGATTCTAAATTGGTAAAATCTAATACTGGGGCCCCAAGAGGGCTCAAAGTTTAACAAAGAAGTAAATAGGGAAAATGTTTAAAAATCTTCTTCTCAAGAACTACAATGCTACAATTTGTGAGATTACTATGCATGCAACCTTGGATAATGTAGATTTAATATTTTTAAAATAGTGACCCCTGGACTAATACTGGTGACCCAAGACGGATTCAAATTTTAACGTAGAAGTATATATGGAAAATGTTTAAAACTCTTCTTTTCGAGAACTACAATGCTTTAATTTGTAGATTACTACCTAAGCATCCTCAAATAGTGTAGATTCTAAATTATAAAAGCCGTGACCCACGATTAAATACTGGGGCACCAGAAGGGGTTCAAAGTTTAACATAGAAATATATAGGTAAAATGTTTAAAAATCTTCTTCTCAAGAACTACAATGCTTCAATTTGTGAGATTACTATGCATGCATCCTTAAATAATGTAGATTCTAAATTAATAAAGCTGTGACCACCAGACTAATACTGGGGCCTCAAGAGGGGTTCAAAGTTTAACATAGAAATATATATGGAAAATGTTTAAAAATTTTCTTCTCGAGAACTACAATGCTACAGTTTGTGAGATTACTATGCATGCATCCTCAAATAGTGAAGATTATAAATTGTTAAAGCCAACCATAAACCACGGACAATACTGGGGCCCCAGAAAGGGTTTCAAAGTTTAAAATAGAAATAGCATATGATACCAAATTGAATGTTACAAGGAACTGTTGTTCAGGTGAGCGATGTGGCCCATAGGCCTCTTGTTTGGTTAATAATATACAGAGACTTTGGAATTTAAAGGATGAGTACGACTTAGATTCCATATACAGTATGTTTGTTATCAAAGACAAAACATTTGTTGCAGATGGTGCAAGCTGATCATATGATAAATACAGAAGTAAAAACCCGGCTTTTGAGTTTATAGGTTTAGCGATAATGGCCACGGCAGCTTGTAATATAAGCAAATACATAGCCTAAGATTAGGCATGGGGCCAGATGTTCATTTTAAAAAGGTTAGAGCATATCAATTTAGATTTTAACGCATACCTAAACAAAGTGAAAATCCATTTAATTACTACTGCAGGTAAGCTAAAATATCCGCTGGTAAGCTGCTCAACATATTGTTCGTCAAATATCATGCTGAAAAAATAACAACCGCCGAGCCAGAAACACCAATATTTTAACTTATAGATTTAATTAGTAAACAACAATTCAGGAAAAGCTGACGGTTTTAGGGGAAGACTGGGTGTGCCAAATTCTATGTGATTTGCAGGAGGTCGTGACGTCATATTTCAAGCTAATACTACTAGTACATCAAAGTGTAAGAGCTAACTAAAACGCGAAAAATCCTCAACGGTTCAGTCATTATGGCAAAAAACAATATTTTGCTTTTATAAAGTGAAACCGATTTAACTTAAATGAAATATATCCTTTTATCAAAGACAAAACATATATTACAGATGGCGCAGGCTGATTAAATGAGAGAGAGAGAGAGAGAGAGAGAGAGAGAGAGAGAGAGAGAGAGAGAGATGTGCAGGCAGTGTATACATATATAAACCATACTCAGACGAGGACAATTATAGAAGGATGCTTGAAATAAAAAAGAAAAGAAAAAATCACAGAAATATAAACGTAGGAATTAATTTAACCATATCTACTACAATTTGTCACATATTTTATTCCAATCTTTGTTGTTAAAAATGAAGCATTTAATATATACATGTAGATATGTAATTGGCTCTCTTTTTTCCTTTAAAAGTTCGTTATAAATGTCTTTGCAACCTTTTTTATTAGTAAAAAATATATGTATATGACTGGGTATACCTGGGCCACACTTATTTTGATTTCATTTCTTTTGTCTTTGTAAATCTTTGAATCTTTCTTTGTAAATTGCCTTCTTCAGACTAGCACATTCAATAAAATTTGTTTCTACATTCCGTTTTTCTTTTGTAACTAAACTCAGAGAAACATCCTCATTATCAAAAAGATTTTGTATATATACAAAACCAGCATTAAAATAGTGTTTTAGAATAAGAGGTTGAACCAATTAAACCATAAAAATCAATATGGTACATCTATATTTTTTTTCTAGTTAAAATACGGGTGTTTAAAACCAAAATTCTTACACATATTTAAATTTAAGTCCTTAACTTTAACCCATAAGTTTTTAATTTTTGTTTTTAATTCTGTCTCTAAAAGATTTATCTATTTTGTTTCTAAAAGTATCATTCTTCTAATTCAACAAATATAAATATTATATTAAGTTTTGATAATTAACTTGATAAGTTCTGATTTAACTTTGACGAGTTACTAGTAAATCCTAATAACATGTAGATATGAAAGGGGGCCCCTTACGCTTTCGTTTAACTATATCCCCCTGAAAAATGTTGACATCGATTAATTGAAAGTAAGTTGTGTAAATCTATTATTCGGTTTTCGAGGAAAACATTCACTCACCTTCGAGGACACCCCCAACTCACGGGTAAACATCATCTACGATCAATGTACATGTATTTTGAAAATATATCTTTATATGCATGTCTAAAGTCCAGAACAACAAAATTATGCTCTACTATGTTTTTTATAACTATTGCGCATTGACTGTGGTACTATAGTCAGTCCCAAGTTACTGTTTCCATCACTTTTTTGGCGATTTCTTAACGAAAATGCACATACCTGTCACAAAAGTACGATGGTATCGATGAAAGAGGGAAAAATCCAAGAATCATTCGTTGCCAGGTTATTTCTTTTTATCAAGATACATTCACAGGAACAGATTTCTTTCGAAGAATCATAATGGAAAAATCTTCTACCTTTTGGAAATCACTCGGAACACCTCGCACACTTTTTTAACGTCATTATCATTTGGATTCTTTCACGTCTTTTGCAATGCAAATTACCTTTAAACGTTTGATTTGAAACCTGACTAGCTAGAAGAGAGAGATAGACGTTTCAAAGGAGAAATCTATGAATTAAACACTGAAATATTGATAAAAACCAAATCTTATACTTATAACTTAAGACATTTTGCCAATAAACTATAAAATGCCTGTCCTCTAAATATCCAGCCATACAGTTGTTTTTTTATTTCAATTTTAAAGAATAGGTTAAGAAAGGAATTAAGAAAAAATCGGACACAGTATATACAACATTGAACAAAAATAATATGGTTCAACTTATTAACATTCTATCATATTAATGTGTAAAGTGATAATTCAGTTTAATGACTCATAAAGTTTTATGTTAATCTGGTAATTGTAACTGAAATCTTAAGCCATGTTTTCAAAGTAAAATATCAATCCTTTACACTGTATACTTTAATAATTTTTTAATTAAAAAACTAAAGTTTTTTTTTTTGGTTTTTTTTTTTTTTTTTTTGGGGGGGGGGTCTTTTTTTTTATCAATTCTTTGAAATGATACTCTTTTGTTTTATGCAGCTTCCTTGCTAGTCGACACGTGACACGACACCTGGTCGTCGAACTTTCTTATAAATATTATATTGTTTTATCAAGAAAACTATCGATTGCAGATAAAACTTAAGACAACCACTGTATTAAGAAACGGGCTGCATCGCTGGTCGTCGCTAAGTGTGTCTGCTTCGTTTACACGACCGAAACTAATCCACACAACTAGAGAGCTCTCGTAAATTAAATATGGCCCTCACCGGTGTCAAGTTTGGGGCTGAGGTAAAGAAAAAATATTTCCATTTTAAGGAGGGATTTACTTTTCTCAACCACGCCTCCTTCGGAGTTGTCCCTACTCACATCAGGGAGAAACAGAAACAGTAAGATAGAACATGTATTTATTACATAAGTTATGTGTTTTTAGAAATTTCATAAAATTCCTTAAATTTTTATTGACTGACGGTTATAGTGACAATTAAACTAATACCAGTGCAACAACATAGTTTGATAAAAACGGAGAGGCTTCCATCTTTTTTTCTTATTTTTACCATATTTTTTCACTGTAGGGAAAGTGCGAAACAAAAACTTACTTGATTTGGATAACGTTATACCCTTGACGGGTATCTAAAGTTTACTGTCTGCATATTTAGACAATTGATGTCATTTAAGGCTCTTTCAAGAAACTATATGTTTTGCAAGAATTTTGAAACTCTCTATAAAAATCGACCCCTGTTTTTTTTAAATTATGTCAATTTAGTACCTAGAACATATCTATACAAACTGCATTAAATTCATTAAAAAATTATATTAAAATATTCACATAAAATTGATATTACTAAGTATTTAAAAAATATTCCATTTTAAGTGCAAAAAGGTAATGAAAAAATCGATAAAGCTTTTGACAGAATTTTTCTTATTTCCTTATTTCAATGTGAATACTGTGTATAATTTAAAGCAATATTTAATTTAGTTTTTTTTACTTAGTTGAAATAACTTGTAACAAATGTCCATAGGTCAAAATTGCCTTTTTGGTTGAGGAAGGTCAAATTAAATTATTAACGCGTCATACTTTGTTAAAGTTAGAAGCTTTTAATGCATTCACCTAGTTAATAGTAACCTCTAACTTGGCAATTGTTAACAATTGTTAAATTTGATAAACCTTTATGTGTCCTTGACTTTAAATTGTGTTTTGTGACCTATATATTGCTTAGTTTATTTCGACTATTAAATCTATTGAATTTTAAATCTCGAATGTCGATTGAATCTTTCTAGCTTTGGAAACTCTTTGCATTACCATTACGACATAATTATCATTAATTTTGTACTATTTCTAAAGGTATGAATAAGTATCACGCTAAAGTGTTTTTAAAATGTATAGGTCAAATATATGTGGGCGACGTGTTCCGTTTTACAAAGAACTTAAAGACATAGTTTAGTATGAACTCGAGGATTATCTATTTTATTTTTTTTTAAATAGGGGTAATACAATTGTAGAACAGACAAATACAGAGACAATTTCATCTTGGCTTAAGTCAAAATCCTTCAGTATAGCATAAATAATAATTTTTAGAATCCTACAATTATTATATTCTGTGAGGTCTATATTTTAGAGAAGATTTTAACGAGAGATCTTATTTAAGAAAAAAAGAAAAAAAAGCGCGGAAAAACCGGTATTTCATACCTTTAACAAGTCAAATTGCATTCTATAAAGCGATGAAAGAAAGGTGGTTTTTTTTTCAGATTACTCGATGTTGTGAATGATAATCCCGATGTATTATACCGACAAGCATGGAAACCGCTTATGTCCACAGCGATCCAAGCTGCCGCCGAGTTTCTGGGGGCGGATCCTAATAATATGGTCCTTGTACAGAATGCCACAACAGGTAAACAAGTCGGCATCCCGTAAAGTGGCGGATCTAGAGGGGTTGTACCAAACTCCTTTGAAAATACATATTTATAAATAGGCAGTAAATATCTACGATTGGGATGAGAGGAAAAGGTTATAATGTGATATATTTTTTCAAATACCTATCAGCATTGTGTCAACGTGACAACTAAAACCACTTCGAATTCCCTCATTTAAATATTTGGCAAAAACAATTTTTGTCCTACATAGACGGAGTGAGTTTCGGCAGCCGCTGTACAAATGAGTAAAATCTTTTGTAATAGCTTCTTCCTAAGCAGGGGTTCGCCGTTATTTATGATATCTTAACTGCAGCATCTTTCAATTTCCAAATCGATTTTGTTATTAAATCACACACGTTTTTTTGTGTTTGATATTGGATTCTTATTGCAATGTCGATTATTTGTCCGAAAAAAAATTTATTGAAAATCGATGCTTAAAAAATAAACATTAAATCAACGTTTGTTTGTTATGTTGACATTTATGTTAATGTTTGTTATTAAAGAAGAAACAAATTCATACAGTCGCACCTGCTGTTACGGCCACCTTTAATCAGCGGCCACTCGTCATGAGCGGCCAGTTTCAATCCCGCCCGTTTAGTTTTTCACTATATTTTAACTGATTTAAGCGGCCACCTGTCTAACGCGGCCAGCGGCCAGTGTTTTTAGGTCCAGTGGTTTCAATATGCCTGTTTTCAACGGCCATTTTGTCTGTTTTGTCACATGACTTCTGACTCTGACATGTGACCCCGTATCGAAAGAAGCCAAACTTCAACAGCTGCTAATGAGTTAATGACAAATAATTGAGTGTGTAATTTGAAGTCTGATGAGATTGAATGAGATAATTGATTATAACACCTGTTTTGTGTTGTTTATTTATCTACAAATACTTATATACTTCATTACACAGTTATTAAATGGCCAGTCTTGCGCTTTCTACAGCAATTTGCCGATGATACGCACCTTTTTTCTAGAAAAAATTCATTGAGAGAATTAAAGGGGTGCTTATTATACACCCCAATGGAATTTTGACACTTTTTTAAGAGGTTAAACATTGGCTATCGTAGTTCAGTACATAGCCTTTGTACGGAAACGCTACTTCTGATTGTCTGATAGAGCCAAAATGAATATACTCGGTGTTTTTTTCTTCATTAATTTGAAACCTGGAATAAGAGGCCACCTGTCTTAAGCGGCCAGTTTGTCCTTGTCCCACAAGTGGCCGCTTAAAACAGGTGCGACTGTATTTCCTATTTCCTGAGTTTGTCATATTGCTTAGAGTGTGAGGATCACATATTGAATATAGACACGAATCAAAACCTATCGCAGTTAACTTAGCAGTCCATCATTTTATGTATTGTAGGTATTAACACTGTCCTGAAGGCGTTTCCTTGGAAAAAGGGCGATGAGATTTTAGCCACAACACACACTTACTGTTCGATACAGAATACATGCAGAAAGGCTGCAGAGTTTTCTACAGGTGTAAATTATATCTATGTAGAATCTATCTGTAAAATGTCAAAGGAAGATTCTTGATTTCTGGTGTGTGTTTTGGTGCGAATAAATAAATGCACACATATCATTGTGGTTTTTTTTTTTAATTTTATTTATGTATAAAATAATGGAACTGTATATATTTGTTTTTGTTTTTATATATAAAATCAGGAGGACACATCCATCAGTTTGAGATAAACTTCCCCATCAAAGACGAAGAAGAAATTGTCAGAAACATGATGTCAGCTTTAGATGAACATCCTAACGTTAGAATAGTTGTCCTCGGTATATTTTCAATCTTTGAGATCATTCCATTTACACAATCAATATATTAATGTCAGCATATAAATAATCGAAATAGAATAAAATGTATTAATGTGTTAAATAGATTGAAGACAACCTCTTATCCTTTCAGACCATATAACCAGTCCAACAGCTTTGTTGATGCCAATAAAGAAAATGATAGAGGAGTGCCGAAAGCGCGGGGTCCTGGTTTTGATTGATGGCGCTCACGCTCCAGGGCAAGTAGAGATGAATCTAGAGGAACTCTGTCCCGATTTCTACGTCGGTAATTTCCACAAGTGGATGTATACCCCGAGAGGATGCGCTTTTCTCTGGGTCCACAAGGACCACCAGGATTGGTGCACTCCCCTCGTGACGTCATACATGTACAATAAAGGGTTCCAGTTGGAATATGGACAACAGGGTACCCGTGACGACACTCCATATTTCCTGATTCCAGATGCTATCCAGTTTTACAAGGATATGGGTGGAATGGTTGGTATTTTATTGGTACAGTACATGTATTATGGCTTTTACCTGAGTATAAATTTTTGGTCTTTTGTATACTTGATGACAGTACTGCCCCTTTAGATTACAAATGAACTCATTTCATTTTGTTAGGAAAGAATAACGAAATATACGAAGGAACTCCTGGACAGTGCGTGCAAGATGATAGCAGAAAGGCTACAAACGCAGTTACCTCAAATTCCAAAGTCAATGGAAGTCCCAGGAATGAAAATTATTTTGTTACCAGATTGTAGTAACAATGAACGTTACTCAAACACATGGGTATGTAGTAACAATGAACGTTACTCAAACACATGGGTATGTAGATTCTCTTCTATATCTCTTAAAAAATTGGAATCGAAGAACCCAACTTTTACTTTTTTTCTTAAATTTATTTTAGGAAGGATCCCAAAATTTGCAATTTGACATCATGAATATACACAAAATCAACTGTATAGTAAACCCCTTCCAAGGTAGGCTCTACATGAGACTTGCAGCGAACATTTACAACGAGGTGGCTGACTATGAAAAATTAGCGGACCTGTTAGTTATGCTTTTGAAGGAAGGTCAATGATGTGTAAATCGATGTGTAAATTACCAAAAAGAAATAAAAACATACCCAAAGACACTCTAAAATCAATTGCAAGTGAAACTGATTATGTAATAAAAGAGTAAAAAGTAATTATTTTTCAGTCATAAATGAGGCCAAAATAAAATTATTCCGGTTTCCTGTCGCCCGACCGACCCTATCTTTTACCCCCCGACCCTAAAAGTTTTTTTTGTGATCATGGTGGTGATCGGTAACTTCGCCAGAATTTCCTCAGAAAGAGAAGTGAAGGCGCCCTGTCTTCTGAGTTCACAATCGTGTAAATTAACCTCATTGGCAAAAGAATGATAGTAAACTAATCTACAGACATCTTTACTGCATAAATTAACCTTGTGGTTAATAACTTGCAACTATCTTATCTTCAGGGGTTATAAATACGGGTGATGCAACAACATACTGTGCATTGGAATTTACAAAAACGATGTTTATTACTTTGAATCCTGATATTACAGTTAGTTAATAACCTGCTATTAGTTAATAACTGCAATAAATGTTAGAGTTATCATAAAACTGCTTTCTATAGTACCTTGAAAATTAAACAGATCCTCTACATAACGTACGGGTAGTAAGTGGGTCAAAGGGTTGGACTAATACCCCAAATACACGGAAGTACAGAGACTGATTTAATTGGTATTGCCATTAAGCTAATACAAAACAGAAATATTTATCCAGAAAAGGATAAATACATTCATACACATGTAGATTAAATTTTGCAAATAATATTAGTTTTTATTTTTTATTTTTAAAAGATCTATTTTTTTTTCTTTGCAGGTTGTTTTCTATACATTACATGCATCAATAATACAAAGACATTTGGAAATTTTAAATCATCATTAACATACCGTACACTGTGAATATACTTCTTTCTCATTATAACACACATGCTCCGAGTTTTTAAAAATAAAATATTTTTTAAAAATAAAAAAATTTTCCTACCTACCTACCCTAATTTTTTTGGTCAGGTGACAGGAAACAGGAATATATTTTTTTGGGTCTGATTTGCTATCACGTCTATCTAAATAGACGTGCTATGAACGTGATATTAAATAATATGTATTGGATATATGCAGAAAAGAAGTCTGTATGAAAAAAAATATCAGACTTTGGGGCAAGTATTAGTTAGAGCCAAAAACAGTCATATTTTTTTTTATTCAGAAGTGTATGAAGCATATTTTGTACTGAGGAAGGTACGGCATATTTCAAACTAAACATTAAAAAAATTAATTATAATTTTATACAATGTTGATGTCTACAAAATCGGGCAATAGGTTATAGAGTCAGCTACTATACTTACCTGGTGCAGAGGGCACCTTGTTCATCAAGGGGGTCTCTCCAGGGCGAGGCTATTCCATTGCATTCCGGATAGACTAAACCCTGCGATTGCCATAAAATCGGGCGACCTACATTTTTACCTTTATAAAAAAAATTAAAATATATTTCATTGTTAGAATTCAAGAATTAAAAACAGTGATTATTCATTAGAATTAATTTGTTCGTTTACCCGAAACAATCCGATAGAGAAGAACATTACTACTCCAACAAGTGTCATATCGGAAACTGATAATACGCTCACAAATGTCAGTTTGCTAAAGGTAAGTTTTGGACTACAAACACAGAGGAACAAAGTCACAGCAATCTTTGGAATTCATTTGAAACACTGTTGTGTTGTCATTTCCTAGCTTTTGTGAGATAAGTATCATTGTGATATTACTCTTTATATCAAACTGTTGCAGAACTATTGTCCAATATAATTTATTATATGACAAATGATTGGTATGCTGCAGAATGAAATCGAAGTATTCTTTAATAAAAGAACTATTTCTTTCTTTTTTTGTGGGTTTATTGTAAATCGTAATCTATAAAGCAGTAAGTAACGATGCCCTAATTGTCATTCTCTATAACCGGGTTCGGACTATTGACTTGAATACATTCACATCCTTATTCATCAAGAAGTTGAGTTCCGTCAATAACTAGAGATGACTTTGCTGATCCATTCAAAATCTAATCGAATTAATTGAAAACAATTTGACAACAATGGACCTATCAAAGATCGGATTTGGTGCCGAGATGAAGAGAGAGTGCTTTCATTTTGAGGAGGGATACGTCTTTTTGAATCACGGGGCCTATGGGGAAGTTCCTATCACAATACGGGACAAACAGAAACAGTATGGCAACAGGGTTCTGTCAGTTATTTACTTACTGGCGTATACTGTGGACCGTTATACAGTAATCTGGGCTGATATTCGGCTTGGCTTGATATTTTGACTGACACCTTTAACGAAGTTCGGGCTAGACCTTCACAGTTCAAGTTTGAAAATTTCGTCCAATCTTCGGTCGCCTGTTGCTGTTAATATTGGGATACCGGTATCAGGTGCCTCATCCTAGGATATCCAGGTGTCTCGTCGTGGGATATCCAGGTGTCTCATCCTGGGATATCCAGGTGCCTCATCCTGGGATATCCAGGTGTCTCGTCGTGGGATATCCAGGTGTCTCATCCTGGGATATCCAGGTGTCTCATCCTTTAAAAATATTAGGCCGATTTTACATTACATTCTAGAGTGAAAGTAAAGTGCATACGGTTTAAGGTGGAATGCTACACCAAACTTTTATTTCATGGATCGTTTAAGTATCATTTCTGAAACATGATTTCGTTGTTCAAAGAAAGATATATGCCTTTAGTTATTTTATACGATTTTTTTCCAGTTTTTATGAGAGTGTGGAAAATATGTTTAGGTTGCAAGTAACAAACTGTAGAGTTTAAATTTTGGTGTGATTAAATATATGATATTGATATCTAAGAAATCATGTCAGTAATGTCATATGACGTTTTAATTTTGATTCAATTTCTTTTTTAAAAATGATTGCCTTATATTTCTTCTCCATAAGACACGTCTCTTTAAAGTGTTTAAAAAACATATAAAAAGATGTTTTTTATTTTCATAAATAATTTTTTTATAAGCTCACCTGAGCCAAAGGCTCAAGTGAGCTTTTCTGATCAAAATTTGCCCGTTGTCTGTCGTCGTTGTCTGTCGTTGTTGTTGTCGTCGTCGTTGTAAACTTTTCACATTTTCATCTTTTTCTCCAGAACCACTGTGCTAATTTCAATCAAACTTGACACAAAGCATCCTTGGGGAAAGGGCTTTCAAGTTTGTTTAAAAGAAGGACCTTTGGGTAAGGGCTTTTAAATTTGCTTAAATGAAGGGCCAGTTTTTCTTCAAAGAGGAGATAATTAGGAAAAAGTGAAAATAAGGTTGGGTGATTTAAAAATGTTCTCCAGAACCACTGGGCCAATTTTAATCAAACTTGGCACAAACCATCCTTGGGGGAAGGGCTTTCAAGTTTGTTCAAATGAAGGGCCATCCTCTTCAGAGGGGAGATAATCAGGAAAGACTGAAAATAAGGTTTGATGGTTTAAAAATCTTCTCCAGAATCACTAAGCCAATTTCAACCAAACTTGGTTCAATGCATTCTTGGGTTGTTACTGTGAGTTACTTGCAACCAAAACAGTTTTTTCACTCTCTCATAAAAAATACGAAAAAATCATAAAAAAATTAGTTGAGAGCATGTATCCTTCTTTGAACAACGAAATCATGTTTCAGAAATGACACTTTAACTATCCGTAATATAAAATTTTAATGTAGCATTCCACCTTAAAGATTAAAGAGAGAGTGAACGCACGACAAAAAATAGATACATTTCTTTCGAGAATGAAAACGGGCTTGTTTTATTTTTAAAAGATGACTGTTGAGTATTGACTAAGCTAATATGTTATAATGAGTGAAATTTAATTAATTAGTTAGATTCAATATAGCAATACCTATAGACTTCGGGACGCTCAGAAAATATAAAGCACTATGACTTTTGCAGGCTGCTGGACGTTCAGAACGACAACACAGGGACGTACTTCCGGGAAGCAGCTGCCGAGTTCTTGGGAGCGGATGTCAAAAATTTGGTTTTTGTCCAAAATGCCACCACAGGAAAGAGTGTTTTGATAAAACATGATGTGGTTTCTTTACATGTAACCAAGACAAATTTGATATAATATCTATTTGAAAAGATAGATATGCATTGTTTTACAGGTATGAACACTGTTTTGAGGGCTTTCCCGTGGCAAAACGGGGACGAGATATTGACAACAACGTACACGTATGTTTCAGTGATAAATAATGGCAACAGGCTTGTTAAAATGTTCCCAGGTGTGAATATTTGTCATTTAACCCCATTACGTTATATGTCTAAATTACTTTCCTTACAAATGACTTTTCTACCCATCAGTCAATAGAACCATTTTAAGAAGACCTTGGACTTTCGGTAGGATGTAACTATCTTTTTCTTACATCAAAACAAGTTAAAAATGACGCTGGTTTCAAGTGATATACACAGATTGCGTAGTCTTAGCTCAAAAGCCAGACAAATATTGTTGATTTCAAAGAGCAATGGCTGAGTGGCCAGCAATGAAATAGACAGGCCTACGTAACATTGCTATTTGACACCAACTACCCAAAGTCCGAGTTCTTGTTAAAATGGTCCTAAAATGAATGCATGAAAAAGAATAAAAAATTATCACGTTCTTCAACCGCTGATTTTCTTTTTCTGAATAGTTCACTTGCGTGAGTTAAAAATACAGTTTCCTATCAAGGACGAATCGGAAATGACAAACGCTATGACGTCATGCCTGGACCAATTTCCCAAAATCAAATTAGTGATATTAGGTAAATAAGATATCTCGGTCATGTAGGTATTCAAGAGCCAAACTACAAATAGAATGGTTTGCAGTGGGATTTTTTCAGATCATATAGCAAGATCCACTGCATTAATGTTCCCAATCAAGAAAATGATAGAGGAGTGCCGAAAGCGCGGGGTCCTGGTTTTGATTGACGGCGCTCATGCTCCAGGGCAAGTAGAGATAAATCTGGAGGACCTTTGTCCTGATTTCTACACAGGGAATTTCCACAAGGGGTTGTATACCCCGAGAGGATGCGCTTTTCTCTGGGTTCACAAGGAACATCAGGGTTGGTGCACTCCTCTGGTGACGTCAAGACAATACAACAATGGCTTTCAGATAGAATTTTGTGAACAGGGAACAAGAGACGACATTCCGTACTTTCTGGTTCCAGACGCTATCCAGTTCTGTAAGGAAGTGGGGGGAATGGTCAGTACAATCGTGTTTCTATAAAAAAAAAAAAAGAAGTCATACTGTTCTTAAAAAACTGTAAATGACTTCCGTCATTCCGTTTCCGAAAAACTTAGACTGAATCAATTATGTATTACCGATGTATTAATTATATACTTGTGATTAGGGTGTTCAAGAACTTTGCTTAAATCACAATTTGGCTACTTTGAGAGCATTTGTGCCCCCCCCCCTTAAAACATTTTTTTCTTATTTCATCTACATGATTTAACGAATTTAATCTCTCACCTCTATTACCTATCGTTAAATTGTATATTAAATGTGTAACACAGGAGAAGATTAACCGCTACAAGAGAGATCTATTGAACAAGGCCACATTGATGTTAACAGAGAGACTAAACACCGACGTCCTTCAGATTCCCGGATCTATGGAGGTCCCCGGAATGAGAATGGTCCTGTTGCCGGAGTACGAGGGTTACCCTAAAACATTGGTAAGAAGGGAAGGTGAAGGTATATACACTACTAAATGTATAGGACGTAAAAGGACTAAATACAGGAATTACGTTTAGATGGTGCATACACAGTATATGTATAAATGTATTTTAAAGGAAAAGTGGTGTTTTTTAAAAATCTATAAGAGGAGAAATATTCGTCTGTTTGTCTCACAGGCACCTGACGTTATATATTTTTCTCATGATAAAAATAAATACCCTGTATCTAATAATACACAAGGTACCAATCGCCGCCATCTTGGAATTATTTCAAACTGGCACATCAGCTGAAAGTTTTGCTTGAAACTCATCGGTAAAATTATTTTGCGATCCTCTCCGTCTCCCGATCGGTCATTCAACATCTACGCTTACCACCAATTCAACCAAAACGGTGAATTACACCTGTCATTAATAATAAATAACCCCTCGATCTGCATCTACGGCCTTAGATATGCGATAAATGTCTAAAGGGTGGACGGAAGTTGTCACCTATACATGTATGTAAATGAGATTTCCCTGCACCGTGTGTTTGTTTCAATATTTCAAAATATATGCATTTCATAAACATTTTTATATAAACTTTGTGTAACAAAAGTTATAATTGACTGTTTATAGTATCCCTTTTCTTAATTTTAACTCGTATGTTGATCGAATTCAAAATTGACGCCTTTTGAATATTCGTATCCGTGCTATATTTGGAAGGGATTACCCAAAGTATGACGCAATTTATGTCAACTTCCGTCCTCCCTTTAGCCTTTTGTCGCATATCTAAGGCAGTAGATGCAGATCGAGGGGTGATTTTTATTAATGACAGGTGTAATGCACCGTTTTGGTTGAATTGGTTGTAAGCGTAGATGTTGAATGACCGATCGGGAGACGGAGAGGATCGCAAAATAATTTTACCGATGAGTTTCAAGCAAAACTTCCACCTGATGTGCCAGTTTGAAATAAATCCAAGATGGCGGCGATTGGTACCTTGTGTATTATTAGATACAGGGTATTTATTTTTAATTATGAGAAAAATATATGACGTCAGGTGCCTGTGGTTTGTCTGTCTGTTTGTCCTTCTGTTCTCATTTTGAATTATACAAGGTTGAGACATTTTGTTTCATTTGCTTTACTTAGAAAGGTTCGGAGAAACTCTTCATGGATTTGACCCACAAATATAAGATCAACGTAGTGACTTACCCTGTTCAAGGAGAGTTGTATGTACGGGTTTCTGCAAACGTCTACAACGAAATGTCTGACTACGAGAAACTGGCGGATGTCCTCTGTCAACTACCGAGGAAACGTTGAATAGGACAGAAGATCTAGGAAAGACACGAGTGATGAGTGTAATAGAAAGAGAGATGGGGCGAGAGAGTAAGGTTACGCTTCTGCAATTGTTGAATTTCAAAAACAAAGTGATATCAAATTATGAAATTTCGTTTTGTCGATGGCTAATCACGTTTATATGTACAGAAACAAATACTAGTAAACACACAGTGAAATAATATTTTTGTCAATCTATTGTTAGTACATGTTATATTGTGACAATGTTTATTTGAAGAATTATATTTTCAAGAAGTTCCTATTCTTGTGAAATTTCATAGTAATTCTTACAATGTGTCTAATACCGTTTATGCTTGTGCCATCAGCTAGGAAACTGTAATCGTTTTCTGGCTATTTATAAGCTGTTCAACTTTCTGTAGTTTTGATCTTTTCCCTATTTATGTCAGTATACTAAACGGAAGTAAGTACTAATAAATTTAGTAATACACTGTGGCAAGAGGAAGTCCAGAGAAACAACTGCCACCAATTTATTTTTTTATAACGTACTTTTTCGAAATAGAAACATCCAAAAAAGTTTCGAGACAATTTTTCTTAATTATGAAACTTTTTTTCTGTTATTCAAAAATATCCAATTACGCTGGCTTCCGAACTTTTACAAAGATATATCGGTCTATTGTCTTACTAGACATTTTTTTTGAATGCGACCGTGGGATGTGACCTCATGCACAAGTATCTGTTAATTCTACATTCTTGCGCCCTCCCCCCCCCCCCCCCCCCCCCCCCAAAAAAAAAATAAAGAAAACGTTTCTTGTTTTCTGTGATATTTATTACATGTTCTAAATCATTTTTAAATGATTAGGTCTCGTGTTTAAGTCTGAACATTGATAAAAAGCGTTTAAGTGAAAAAGATAAGTTTTGTGTTTTCTAGCTAGCAACAAATAACTTCAACATTGGTTTTTTAAAATCAAATTTAAAGCTTTTATTGGAATTATGAATTTAAAATAAAATTAAGATATGTCTATATTTGAATGCATAATTTTAAGATATTTATTGAAATAATATTTTAAAACTCTTATGACATTGTATGCAAGTTGTTAGAAACATTTTTGCAATATGTATATCATAGATATATTTTTTTAACTGTTTTTAAAATGTTCTCATTTTTGTAAAATTATTCTTGATTAAATGGTTAATATTAAATTCAAAGTTCAATAATGGTGTTTCATTTTTCTTATTGAAAAACAAAATGTTTTCCGTGATCTGTGATCTTATTGGAGACGGTGTTAGTTTGAGTTTCTCGCTGTATGCTCAAATGAGCTTTTCTTCTCATTTGTTGTTTGCTGTCTATATCGGTATAAGTCAGTCTGTCTGGAAAACAGCGATGGCAAATTAAGTACGAAGGTGTAATAACGAGAAAACGATATTCATATTGCCCATTTGCTTTTGCATCTTCTTGCTTCGTTGTTGCATCTTTGCACTTTTGCTTTCACAGCTTCGTATTTTCGCCCTGGCAACTTTACACTCTCGATTTTTTGCCCTAATTCGCCTTTGATCAGTCTGAAAATTAAATTCCGCGAATTGGGAAAATATGGGATAATATTGTTTTCTGAGAGTGATGAATTGTTTACACGACTGACACTAGTTGAATAAAATGGAAAATCTACAGGTAACCAACACAGATCCCTCAAATAGAAGTAAAATCGTTATTTGTGGTACAACATGAAATAATCAATTATTCGTCAAAATATCAAATGACACTATTCAAAATACTCGCTCAAAAGAGTTGCCATGTTATCAAAATTCATATTCAGTTGCTTTGGTAAAATCTTCAAGTGAGCTACGACTACTCATATGTTAAAGTATTTATTTACCCGGTTTTATTAAACACAAAAACTAAATATGACTAGGAGGAATATTATTAGAAGACAGGAAGAAAAAATGTAAAACACAATGTGTGGAATCATTTTTATTCGTGGGGGTCAATGTTTGTGGGTAGCCAAAACTTTTCTGGTTTGTGGGGACGTACTTTCGTTGGTAGCAAGTTCGGAATAATTTTAATTAATATCAAACAAATGCTTGTATATAAGTTGGTGGGTATGTAAATTCGTGGAAAATGGTTACCCACGAAAGCCACGAACATTGGCCCCCATGATTCCACAATATCTCTGCATTTAAGGTGAGATGATCTTTGTGAATGGATTAAATTGAATTTGACCTGATTAGAAGGATGAGTGGTCAACAAATTACCTATCAGATCTGTCTAATATTTTTTTGCCATCAATAATTTTTTAGTAAAGAAAAAATAAAAAATATTTTGGCTTTAAAATTTGAACCTTTTCTTGCATCTTTAAACAGAGCTTTTCGTCTAAAGAAGGTAAATATAGCCTTAAAATGGCCACGAACATCTAGTCCTCTTAATGTATTTATACAGGTATAGAAATGTATAGTATAAAGGTACGCAAATATACACAGGTATACGTTCTGAATAACAGCGTCCTATTTGTCGTTCTCCGTTACCTCGATCCGACTATATTTAAGGAATAAAGAATCATTCTTTGAGTATTATGAGGTGATAATTTCGGTCGGGGCGTGGTCAAATCCAACAAAGCCCGAAGGGCTTTATGATAGATTTGACCACGCTCCGACCGAAATTATCACCTCATAATATTCAAAGAATAATTCCTTATTATTTATATTTGTATAATTTTCAGCAATTGTACGATGAAATATTAGAATATTGACATATTTATGTGATTTTTATTTCTTTTAATTATGCAAACCCCGCTTGCGCCCCAACAATACGTCATTTGAAATTATTGGACTGTATAATTACAAAATCAATTCGTAGTGTTATCACGGACAAACACACTGAAAAATTTAAATATACAGGTATACATGCATTCCTAGCTATCACAATCCGTGCAGTGAAAATCGCTTCTTGATCAGGGTCTAGTCAATAGATTCATTCAGATTCAATCACCTTTAGGTTTGGCTTTTAGCGATGGAGCCGTCAAAGATTGAGTTTGGTGCCGGGATGAAGAGGGAGTGTTTTCATTTTGAGGAGGGTTACGTCTTTGTGAATCACGCAGCATATGGAGAGGTTCCCGTTATGATACGGAACAAACAGAAGCAGTAAGGCAACAGGGTTCTTCAGAGTAGAATGCTTATGCGGTTCTATTTCGCTCCATTTTATTTGGGAGAAAGTTAAAAAATACTTAAGTATTGCCAATGTTCTAAATTATTGCATATACAAAAGATGTGTTATAATGATTAAAATGAAAAGATATTCGATAATCGTTCAAATAGAACAACCAGCATCCAAAACTGATATTTTAACGTGCTGGTGTTTAATGCATTGATTCGTCTTATAATTATTATAATATCATTGGAAAGTCACTTCGACTAAGAGAATGAAGTATATTAGATCGATAAAAATAAACTAAAAGTTATTATTTATCATTTCAATGACTATTGCATCGATATATTTCGACAAGTTTCATCCCATTCGCAATTCATGCTTCAAGGTGTTTGTGTAAACTTCCGGCGTATTTTAAGCTTGCATATTAGACTTTAAGGAATGACATTTGATGTACGGTGACCACACAACGTAACAAACTTTAATGATAGAAAAAATAC
>WFKH01011801.1:58534718-58549615 GCA_016163765.1 Magallana hongkongensis | reverse complement strand
GTTTTTCAACCAATGAAATAAATGTAAATTTTCACATCATGTATTTTCCACCAATCACCAAGGAGAGGAAGTGCACAACCCGGAGACTGTAAATTATTTCAACTCTTTTAGGAAGACGGTAATAATTTCCAATCAATTGTTTACAATCCGGTACGGACAGTAAACGCCCCAAACATACATCATCATAATGTCGCAAGCTGTTTCAGTACGAAAACAAGAAGTCAACGCGACATTTCTTTCATTGAATACGACATATATAGCTGTGTGTAATCAAATTTTACAAAACATTCAAGAGTGATTATTATAAAAAAAAAAACATATGCCATATTGAGGGAAAATCCACATGTCCTACATATGGTGAAAAAAATTACAAGCCAGTAAATTGCAAAATAATATTTTACCCGGCAGTTTGACCTCTAGAAATATGACCGTGTGTGAAAGGTGAAGACTCCTACATGTGCCTCTATATATATTATAACCGGTCTCTACTATTAAAGAACGAAAAAGTACTACTTACTTTCAAATAACAGACAGTGAAATCACATTTTGATGACCAAATTATATTCTAAATACATGTGTACATGCATGTCACAACATTTTTCAACAGATCGGGTGTTTTTAACACAGGCGCTTGTCTGTGGATATTTATACCATTCAGTTCCAGATATATTATATTTATACAGTATTTTAGAAGTTGAATTTTTAAAGATTTTATACACATTATTTGTAAATATATTTCATAAATGAGTTAATTAACACACTATTTCATATCATAAATAAAATGCAAACCTGATCAAGTTTCGCAATTGGGATAAATTCTGAATGTACAACGTACTGTAATGTTTACTGAACGTTAGGCAACGAAGGCAATGTGAAGACAATCATCCGGCAGTAAAATCATATAAATATTGAAAGCCCAAAGACTACTTATTAATCATTTAATGAATACATTAAAATTGATGTACTTTATACTAAACCTGGACTTATTAGATGTTCAAAATATGGATTTTTTTCAATTAATGTGTTATTTTAATAGGTATTTTCTATGTAAAATATTTCATTTTAATACAGTATATTTCTATGTTACATATCCTCTACAACAAGTAAACACAGCACAGGTGATTCTAAAATGGTGTAAAAAAAAATAAATGCAAAAATATTTTTTATAATTAACAATTTATAACAAAAAAAAATATGTAGGCAGTATACTTACTAAATTAAATTGTAAATAATTATAGTACAAGACTGTATAGAGGATTGTTTTCACTTCAAGTGTCATTCCATATGTTTTGCCTAGTCCCGCCACTCAGATATGATGTTGAAAACACAAGTTATTACAATTGTCAATTATTGCTGAGTGACAGTTAAAAATGTAAAGATAGACAGACGTACGTAATATTTATAAGGAAATTTGACACAAGGGCTAGTGCGTCGGGATCGATGTCCATTATCATCACCGAGACGCTTAAAGTAATAAATTTAAATACCTGCAGGTGAAACATTCTAACAACTAAGACAACGGTGTCGACAGAATTTGTTCATCCGATTGATCCGTTTATAAACACGAAACAAAAAGTGCAATGACGAACTCAGATTTGTGGGTAAGTTCTTGAAAAGATTATCAGTTGTAAATGTTACGACATAACTTAGTGACTTTCAAATCTACATGACATTTTGCGTCACTTGTCTTGTCAGTTATGGGATTGTTTTCTGCAAGGGTTTGTGATCACTCAAACAACATACAGGATATTTTGTCCTTCTGTCGAATACACCAGAAAATACATATCCAATATTTGTAATTAAAGAGGAACTACTTGTTTGTGTAAAGATATTTAGTTTAATACCACCAGTTGAGAGAAATCGTTTTTAGGCAAGAACATTCTGTCTGTCAGCCCGGGCATTTTTACCCTGGGTTCAATTTGACAATACCACGACCAGTCGGTTTTGGAGGACTTTTCCATCAAGATGAGCCGAGCAACTGCCATAGTAAGTAGATCAAAGATAAAAATGGGAGATATGATATCAAACGGGTGTCGTGTGTATGCATACGTTAAACTGAGTCATATAAAGCGGGTATACGTGTGTATGCAAGTACCTTGGATGCACGTGCCGAATCAGGTGTGACAAATGAACCTATGTCACAGGTAAGTGACCTTTCGGCGATTGAAGTCCAATGCCAACTTTGTTACAGTTATTATGCCACATTTAGACGTGTACTTGTGCTTGGAGATTGAGAGTTGACATATTCATATTTATAACCTAATTATTGCAATTTATGCAGAAATTCAGAGACATGAATATATATATAATCATTAAACATGTTTCACATATCACATGATGGATTTACTTATGACTCATTTAATAATAGATTGGACAGGTCGATGTTTTTTACCTCGCCTCTTCGATCAAACATTCATTTATCGTGTGTGTTCACTTCATAATAATTATGCATAAAGTGGATCATCATTTGAACAGTTGAATGAACACCTATACATCTGTTGTACATGTAATTTGATGTAATTTATGATTCTACATTAGTACCAGGAATTCAAACTTACTGGGAATGCATACAGGGGATTTATATACTGTACACATAATATACGTCCCTGAACATGCATATAGCCTTAATCGGATCGAATTGTTTTACTTTTTCTATTCAGTTTCTTTAAAAACAAAACAAAACAAAACAGGTGTTGCAGCCTGTTCCAAACTTCAGCTACATTGATTTATAACATATTGATTGTTAGTCATCTAATTTTGTGTTGCAGGGTTTGCCCGTACTGATAGGAGTGGGTGTGGTCGCAGTCACCGCCATCTTAGCCAAGATCTTCTTGTTCGGGAACAAGAAGAAAACCAAGTCCCCAGTAACGCTGCAGGATCCCAACACCAAATATCCACTCAAGCTAGTAGATAAAGAGGTACAGCAATGTTCTTTTATAATACCGAGCGAAGCGAGGATTAATGGTAACACGTAAATATAAGAAAATCAGTGAAAAATGAGAGTTGAATCAGGGGTACTATGGGCTTAAAAATTTTCTTCCAACCCTGGGCGCTGCCATATTGGCCGCCATTTTGTTTTTAAAAAGTTAGTTCGATCATTGATTGACTTGCACTTATCGATGTTTATTGCCCCTAAACTCGGTTAAAAACTTTCCAATGTTTTAATTGAAGGTAATTTGAATTTTAAAAAATTAAAGTGAAAACCAGATAAGTTTCAATATTGCTTCAATCAAGAAACACGACTAGTTCTACGTATGTCTTATCAAATTATCAGATGGAAAATAAAAACATTAACATCAAGGAACTGATCTTTTAGATACTAAATAAAGTATTCAATTTTATAACCGGTAGTCTTCATAGTAATTAAATTGATAAACAATGAAAGAAGAAATAAATTTTTTTCGGAATCGCGTAACTCTCTTTGGCTATTTCCGAAGACAAAACGTACATTTTAAGTACGAAACATGACGTCATAATGTAGACTGAGCGCGCGACGTTTAGTTAAACTTTGGCTAATGATTTGTGTAGGCAACCAGGCGGATCCGACTGTGTGCATTTCAAATAAATTCTTGTACAAAAATCAAACTGCACTGTGTTAAATCTGCGCTCGGTCCAACGGTCACACCGTTTACATATTAGTAAGAGATCATTAAGGTGTGGAATTGGTCTTCAAATTACATGCATCTGTGTCTTGTTGGAAAATATTAATTTTGAAAAACAGCATTTCTGCTAAAAAAAATTAAGTCATAAAAGCTTAGTGCCATCTTGTAATGTTTATCCTTGGTCCAATATGATTAAAATTTGACATACAAAGTGATATTGTTTTTATCTCCCTTTTAAACAGGAAGTTAGCCATGACACCAGAAAATTTCGATTTGCCCTCCCAAGTCCAGAGCACATTTTGGGGCTACCTGTTGGTAAGTACATGTATATTATGAAGCAATGTCCAGTGAGGATTTCTCTTTTTTGTGTTTGTTACTTACATTTCATCTGTAAATGTATCCCCTGACTAATGTAGCAAATAAATACTGGAGAAGATATATGTATATACAGTATATCTAAAGTATTGTAAGTATGTGTCATTATAATTATCCATGTCTATGTACTTGTGCTTGTTTGAAAATTATTTTTTGAACCAACTAGATAGTGTAATTCTATTAAATCATTTTAGTTTGACCTGTATTCTTTGTGAATCTAGGTCAGCACATCTACCTGACAGCCCGCATTGACGGACAGCTGGTAATCCGGCCCTACACCCCAGTCACCAGTGACGATGACAAGGGGTACATGGATCTCGTCATCAAGGCAGGTGCTTTGTATTTATAATGAATTCCAAACCCAGGTGCCTTGGTCGATAAATCAGAACTTAGAGCATTGGTACATTGCTAATAATGCTAAGGGTTGGAGTGCCACTACAACACCACAATTTAAGGAAGCTTTTAACCAAGCGCTATTTGTATTTTGTTTTATTGCACATGAATGTTTAAATGTCTTATCTTTATGAAAATGATTTCAAAATACATTGTAACTTCAGAAGCTCAATTGATAATTTGATAGTAACAAGTGAAAATGGTTATAACAGGTGTATTTCAAGAATGTCCACCCCAAGTTTCCTGACGGAGGTAAAATGTCCCAATACCTGGAGAACATGTCCATCGGTGATTTCATTGATGTGAGAGGACCAAATGGACTGCTGGTCTATGAGGGAAAGGGTACTGCCGTTATAAACTCTTTTCTACAAACTTATAAAATTCACCTAGTTTCTTTAATTTTACAGAAGTTTTTTTAGTTTATGGATCTTTAGAGTACCCATTTTGAAAGAAGATTTTATCATTAAAAGACCAACCTAACATGGTAAAACTGTCAGAGAAAATGAAAATATTAAAATATCATTTGTTAAAATCATCCACAGGTGTATTCAAGGTTCGCCCAGACAAGAAGTCTCCCCCAGAGACGGTGACCGCCCGGAACGTGGGGATGATAGCGGGAGGAACCGGCATCACTCCCATGCTGCAGCTAGTTAGGGAGGTCCTCAAGGACCCCGGAGACAAAACCAACCTCTTCCTGCTGTTTGCGAACCAGGTAGGGAATCCACTTTGGCCAGGGGGAGAGATAATATAAGAGAAATATCAATTAGATACCAGGCTTTATTCTGCAAGGAGAACTGGTCCATTAAAATAGTGTACTTGTCATGCCAACACTGTTGATTTCAATCTTTTTCAATTTTTATTTTAAAAAAATAAACATAATCCATATAGCTTTCACATTGATTTCTTATTCAAGAGTTATCTGCTCTTGCTGGAGTAAATGCAATGTCAATCCATTTTTTTCTAGCTTAATTTTCCACTTTTTACCTTTTAATGATGTTTATTGTTATCTTAAAAAATTTATACACAGATTGGCTTAAATAAAAATTGATTTTTCATGTTGACAGACAGAGATAGCTAGTTTTGCTTGATATGGTATTTAAATGTTTTACATTTTAGACTGAAGATGACATTCTGCTGAGAACAGAGCTTGAGGACATTCAGGCCAGTCAACCTGACCGCTTCAAGTTGTGGTACACCATAGATCGACCCACAGAAGGTACTCAATCAAACAAGACGTAATTGTAAACACTTTTACTCCCAAACATTGACAAAGTCCCATAGAAGCTTTGTTCCTTGAGCTCAATCATTGACCTTGATCAACATTAACTAATGACTTTTTGCTTGACCAAATACGAAATCTGTTTATTAGTAAGATGAAGATGAAAACAGACTATTTAAAAACAATATATCATTTTGAATCAAATTTGCATTTAAATAGATATGCATGTACATGTATCAAATATAGTATGTATGTAAATTTGTATATTTGTGAATTAGGTTGGAAATATAGCAAAGGTTTTGTGAGTGATGAGATGATCAAGAACCACCTTCCTCCGCCCAGCAGCGACACAGTGATACTGATGTGTGGACCCCCACCCATGATTAACTTTGCCTGCCAGCCCAACCTTGACAAGCTCGGCTACAGTCAGAAGTCCAGATTTGCCTATTAAAAGGACTCTCTTAAACTAAACCTGCGATAAAAATCTTGAGATAAAGTGGAGGTACTCTGAACTGATAGTGACTAAGATTTATTAAGGTGGACATTATGATGAAACGAGATAGCTTTGCATGGAGACCAAATAAGATACATGTAGGAAAACTTCCAACAAGCACCTGCAATGAATGCTTGCTGCAATACGGCTGTGTAATCTATGTTTTTTTGCGATATATCTGTACATGTATGCTGCAGGCATTGTTATATATATTATGTACTGTGTACTAGCTCTTTTCCAGTCAATAAATTTGTTTCTACTCTTGTAGCAGTTTTGGATATCAACATGAAATGTAATACCACTTATCAAACCTAAAACA
Organism: Magallana hongkongensis; assembly: GCA_016163765.1. Taxonomy (NCBI): domain Eukaryota; kingdom Metazoa; phylum Mollusca; class Bivalvia; order Ostreida; family Ostreidae; genus Magallana; species Magallana hongkongensis. The sequence continues at coordinate 58,543,214 of WFKH01011801.1, read as the reverse complement.
TTAAGTATGATCCATTTAGAATAAAAAAAATACTACATGTAGTAGCCTCTTCTCTATTCTCAAAACAAATTTGATTAAGTGAACTGCCCTTTGATGTAAAAATTGCAATTCCACGCCCATTTTAGAGTAATGGCATCAATTCTATCTCATTTAGCTGGGATAAAATGCCGAGATGCTACCAGTATATCAATATGGATTTAAGCTAGTACTCTTTTAAATTGGCCAATAAGATAGCTGTCAAACTGTTGGTCACTCAGTTGATTTGGATAGATTTTGCTACGCTTTAAGATAAATATTGGTAGAGTATTCACAATAAAATGCTAGATTCAAGTTCATTGTTTTTTCACAAGCATACAAACTAGGAGGTGTCCCATTCCCCCTTAACATAGATCCATCAGTATTTGCAATGCTTGAGGGCGTTTCCTCTAAATAAAATGAAACAAAACACTTATAAAAATTAACTTTAATGACAAGATATTTCATGTTTAAAGTTCTGGAATATCCATAATATCTAAAATACTACATATATAGATATAAAACATAATGTATGATAAATATGTATTTGGTACAAGCTCTGTGTTTATTAATCAATCTGTAAAATATTAGATAAGGAAGCAATTACACATATGTTGGTACATTTCAAAGTTTATGGTTAATCTAATTACCCTGCATGGCCTCTGTATGATAAACAGTTTAGCTTTCTGGAAGTTGAAGTCTTTATTCCTTGCACAACCTAAGAATTTTTCAGGTTCAATTAATACACATATTTAAGAAAGATGAAGGTTGTTTTGTAGAGCATTTCTTGAATTCCTCTTACAGAAAAATTGTGTGTAAAATATACAAAAAGCTATTATTCAATTATAAAGCAATTATTGAAGTTTTGGATGGCCTCTCAAAAGCATACTATAGAATTTTATAAACTGAACAGTTAAACATGTATATTCATACTACAAAACAAAACTTGCTCATCAATAAACATAGCTGAAACTAACAACTAATTTTGGGATCATATTCAAAACACAGCTTATGAAGGGTTGGATAAAGTTTATAACATCTAACAATTAGTTCTACATTAATTTTGTACATATTAGATTCTGCATTAAAAAATGTTAATGATTCAATCATGTACATGTATGTCTATATAACAATACATTTTTCCTTATAAAGCACATAAAAATCACAACAATCGGGGATTACAATTAATATGACTAGAAAAATTTTCCCCCATGATTTCAGTCATAATCAGAACAGTCTATACTTGGAGATTTGCAAAAAACATACTCAACACACAAAACAATATCTATTGGTGGTGATGATCAAACATCCTCTCTCTTTAACATCACTATTCTAATCCACATGTACAAGCCATGAGCACTTTTAAAATCTTAAAATGTGTCACCTTTTTCAAACAATTTTGTAGAAAAACTCTGAAATAGCACCTCTGAACTTTGTTTTTTAAAGGACTAAACAGATTTCTAATAGAATATGAGTGACCTAAAAGCTTATACAAGTCTTTGCTTCTCAATCACTGTACCAATCTCCATTACAAAGGTATGAATACTTTACAATCTTAAAGACATTCTTTTCCAATCTTAACAATAATTTGAATACAAAACAGCAAAGAATTTGACTGAAGTCAGTTCACAAGCTTGAACATTTAACACGCAATAACAGTACATAAAGACCGAGAAATTGTGGAGAGTTACTGCCCCTGCCCTACAGTCTACTTGTTTTTTTCATTGCTCTCTTTCTTGGAGGTCGATCTACAGAGAGAGGGAAAGCAGATCTTGTATCCCAGCCCCCAGTGATACAGCGAGTTAATTAGAGCAATGGTCCCTCCCAGCAGTAACAACCCAAGGGTGTGACATCCATGGAACAGCGCCCACATCATCACTGAAATAGAATAAGGACAAGAGTGAACGCATCAATCTGTACCATCAGGATAGTCTCTATAGGTGTAACATGTACTACATAACCTCCATTAGGTCTATAAAGATTCTTAAAATAGGTTCATTATCTATTCAGTATTCACCATTACAACATCAAATGAAGACTTCATGCAGTCCCACTAAATTGATAGGTAAAAGATTTCCCAGGGTCCAGAGTTTAAAATTTAATTGCAGTATTCATGTGGATAAAATTGCAGGTACCGATAGAGCTATCAAATCTATATTAAAGCATTTTTCTCAACTGAACAGAAATTATTTTTCCACCTAATAAATGTATATGATATAGAATGAAATGAAATTTCTAGATATAAATATTGAGGATTTCTCTCTATATATACATAGATATAAGTATTGAGGATTTCTCTTTATCTATACATAGATATGAATATTAAAGATTTAAAGATTTCTCTCTATACATCCATATAAAGATATAAATATTGAGGATTTCTCTCTATATATACGTAGATATAAATATTGAGATTTTTTCTCTATACACAGTAAAATAACCAAAGCCGTTTTATCCCCTACTGCCACTCTTTTTTAATTGCTTTCCCATCAATTCCTCTATGAAATCTCTATTTATATCATACCAACTAATGCGACAGACCCGAGAGACAAAGAAACTCATTTTCTTTTTAATTTTGGCAAGATGAGACAGTCTCAATCTTTTGTGGCTTTCATTTTCATGAAAAACTGCAGAAAAAGTTATTTCAGTTAGAAAATAAGATAATCCATCATTATGACCCAGTTTTATTTCTAGAGGGGAACCATTAGTCCCTGGGCACCTTTCTGGTCAAATCACTCAAATGTTTCACACAAATTCAGTTTTACATTAAATGTTCTGACATTATTGAGGCAAACTGCTATTGAATTGTCTGTTCGGCAGACATGATGATAAAATGAAGAACTTGATGAAGATGTTCTTTTACACTACATCATATTCGCAATGACAAGATAAAATGCTCCATTGATATATGTGCTAAAGCAGTCAAAAAGAATAAAGAGACATCCACAGGGTTGTTTGTTGGTGTTCGCCAATCTAAAGCCATTCTCAGTGACATTTATGAAGCGAACATATGGCAATTGAAACAAATGATTGAACAGTTTAGAAATTTCCACTTTCAAAGTTGTAATGCAATTTGTGATTTCGTTATACAACAGATACAGTAATAATAGCTACATTCTAATATGAAAAACACCCCCTCCTATATGTTAAAATTGGTTGCTCCCTCTTTATCCCAATGGGCATTGCAAAATACATGCTTGTTCATAATCAATCTCCAATTTCATGCATGCATTATTCTATGTTAATCCCCTATGCAATTTATTACAATTCCACCAATAGTAATATAATTATCACTAATTAATATTCTTCCCCCCAATGAATTAAGAATAGGCTCCTGTGAAAACCCTGCCACCATGAAATGAGCAGCCTATTTCATACAACACATTTTAATATAGTAAAACCATTCTCCAAACCTGCACAGTAATTCATTATCCCCAATATACATAAACCTGCACCACATCATGCAGTCCGATATCTACATATCCCCTCTCCCCCTGAAATGTTGGTTAATGTGCCAAGATTTTTATTTCCCCCTCTACCACCATGCATTGTCATTGACTAAGTATCCTACCCCTCCGGAAACCATGCATTGTGAAACAGTTTTAATTCAATCAATCATGCATTTATCCAACCCCTCCCTCCTTTCCCCAACTATGTTTTTTCCATCATGCAATAACCTAGCAGACTATTTTAACCCCCCCCCCCCCCCCCCCCACTATGTACCATGCATTTATCGGGACTATTCCCCCTCCCTCCCCCACTATGTATGCTTAGTTATGAGTACCTTTTGCTTGTACAGTCGCCAGTGCTCTTTGCTTGAGATTTTCCAGTCTCTGGTGAAGACCCAGTAGAAGTAGACACTAACACATATACAGACGAGTCTAACACACAGGAAAAGAAGAGGGAGAGCACACAGTGTGCTCACAAATGGAAGGCAGAGGGCTGAAACTGAATCAAAGCCCCATATCAATACAACATCACTGCAGGCCTTACCCCTACACTGAAAAACAAAAGGCTGATTATACCTGTATTCAGAAAAAAATGAAACAAGCTTAGACTGGGAAAATGGGAGTGGTATGAGGCGAGAAAGCAAACGTGGAAATTTCCACAAGGGGGTAATTTACACTAAATATGCAAGAAAAACCTATTTGCCTAAATGTTCACGGTTTCTTATAAATTACAAAACAAAAAGGACAAATTCTATTTTACGACAAAATGTCCCGAATTTGTAGGCTTGAAAAATGTCGTTTACGAAAAATCCCCCAGGAAGATTTTCAAAAGTTAGCATGTACGTTCACCTGCAAAATTGACTTTTTCTGTTCATTTCATCTTCGGAGAAATATATCAACTTTCGAGAAACATTTATTTTGCATTCACAATACATATGTGTAAAGTTTTAACCTTGATTTCTGTAATTAAGAACATGGGAAATCTCCACGTTTACGGTTGTCATATACATGTATATAGCTATTCTGGTACATGGGAGGGCACAACACTTAGTCTATTTATTCCGTGACATGCAACAAGAAGCCATATCAGGAGTCAATAGCTGCCAGTGTTGCAGTTTCAGACACTGAGAATTCATCAGATAAAATCAGGAAATTTCAGAGTACAAAAAAGCAAGAAATTTATAGCTGTGAAAAACAGTCATACAAGTTGAATCAGATAAAAAATATCACTTGGTTGCAATTCAGAATGAAATTAATTCATGCTTTAAAAGCCAAATGCTTTCAAGTCAGAGTAGAGATAACATGGAATACCACCAGATTGACAAAATGATTGACTAAGTCACTAGATTAAAACGCTCATTTTTTCTTATCCCCTCCATTCTAACCACTGAATACAATAATACATCCTTTGATAAGAAAAGGTCTATAAAAACCCAAAATCGATATTTCTCCAAAATTGATTTCTTCATTAAAACATGCTTTATCCATTGTTAACGAGTTGAATCTTTGCCTGCGATGCCTAATTAATTGTAAAGTGGTTTGAAATGAGTGAGCTGTCATCACCTTAGTCCATTAGAAATTGTTCTAGCAGACATTGGTAGAGGACATTTTGGTGGACGGTTGAAGCCAGAGCTTCCAATCAGCGATTGGTCCCCTTTAGCTGAACATTTTTATAATTGGTGTCTTTTGTACTAAAGAACTTTGCTACATTTACAGAGAAATGTATGTAGCAAGAAATACAAGATATTTAATTTGATATTATGGAACTACATTGTTTTTGATGATCAGAGCATCATAGCTAATAAAAGGGTTGTGATGAGATACATAAGTTACAGGCTCTGAGATAATTTTACACTCTGTTTATAAACAATGTCATAGTGTTTACTTTATTCTTTCTGTGCTCCAAATGATTCTGATTACAAAATTGAACATGTCCAATTATAGGGGCCAGTCCTTCCTGTTACATAATTCTACCTCAATACATCAAATCTAGCAGTGTCTCCTAGATTATTGATTACCAATGGCTCGTGGTTAAGATATATGCTTTGAATGCATCAGTCTTGTGCTACTGTCAATACTTAGTAAACATTAAACACCAAAGGTACATGATTGCTAAATCAAGAAACTTTCATTAAAACTACTTATATCTGCATTATTGATCCCCCATTTTTCTTTGTTGAGAAATTTCATTAAATCACAGCTTGCTGTGGACTTGTCTTCCTAGATAGGTAGAAAGTTATTCAACTCCAAGATCAATTCAAAAGTTGTTAACACCGATTCCCAAGACAATAAAACTTGGCTACCACTAAATCTACTCTCAGATTCTTGCAATTAAGGACCATGTCACTATATGTCCAAGCATCAGAATGGTATGTCCATGTTACCTTTTACTCCAGTAATCCCAGGGGCCTGATATACTCACCTGAATTCAGTATCTGCACCTTTTCAAGAACTTACCTATTGTGTGAAGGGTGAAGAATAATATACTACACAGCAGCAGAAGGCGAATCATGTCTTTATCTACTGTGTTGACAGTGTACCAGTACATTAATGATAAACCTACAATGTCAAATCATAACCATATAAATAACATTACATTCTGAATAATGTAATGCCAAAGCATTAAATAATGTCATCATTAAGTTACATAGTGTATATAAAACATTAATGATAAATTTACAATGACTAATATCAATAATATGTACATGTATTCATGTTTTCAAAAATCTTTTGTATAAAAGTTTATTTCCTCCCAATCACACATGTAAAGTTTTGGCCTTGTTTTAAAATTGCCCCAATCAATTGAGTTTGAAGAGATATCACTTACAATTCCCGGCACACTGAAGGCAATTGTGGCAATAGTCAAACTAGAATTATTATACCTCTACTTATTTTTCACTGTATAAGAGTAAATCGATATATTTTGTTGATTCCCTGAAAATCACCTTAAAAAGTGAAAAGGTGCATCAGTTTGATGAATGGATACACACCTACTCGGAACACTGCTTGCAGGATATATTGTATAACAAGAAAGTTTTCTTGTATACAGTACCCCCAACATCAAATTGAAATCTATTTGTATTATTATTATGTAGGACTTGGTACCACATACATAATCTTACTCGTCTTCTGAATCATCATGTTATACTGAGACAGCAGCTGATTTGGGATTCAGATGAAAAGGTGGGAGTATTATGAGCACTTTGATGTCAGTTTGATCATTTAAACATAAAGTCATGATATCTAATACTGATAATGAAATTACACATAACAAAGAAAAGAAACAATTTTATTTCCATAAAAAAGCAATAAATCAATACCATTCAGTATCATCTGAAATCAATTCTCAGAGATGTATTCATTTTGTGGATTCTAATATGCATATCAATCAGCAGATTTACATGTTCAATGACGGGTTGAATATCGGAGTTTATTTAGGAAACAACTCTCCAACAACCCAATCTCCTACAAACTACAGACATGATCAAGTTCAATGCCCAAATATAAATAACCATATTCCAGTCTAAACTTTAGTAGTATATATGTCACCCTGTTGTATGTTATGTACATACATTGAACTCTAAGTTAAAGAATATTTATAGGAAAGAGGTAACAAGTAAACACATATTGCTAATACACGGCCACACCAGGAATTGAACCCAGGACCCCTGCACTTTTAGTCAGATGTCCACTGAGCAACCCTTGCCAAACTCACAGCTGACATACCACTTCTATTAATTCTGACCAACACCATTTTGTTACTTCAGGTAGAGAAATAAATGTCAATATACTGACATGGATTCTTAAGGTAAATTTCTCAGGTGCATCCCCAAATATTCAAGATATATTGACAGCAAAATAAATCTCCAACAGTCAGAATTGATTGAAACCTTGTTCTTGCAATAATATACTGTTAAGCTGAAACAATATCTATGTACCTCTTGGGAGTAAGACTTGTGGTTATGTCTAATCTTGTTTGATTTGATGGGAGTTTCTAATCCCTGAGCATTCAAAAAGCAATTGATTTTTACCATGTTCTAATACAGTAACAGAGATTTTTTGTTTTAATGGCTATTTCTTGGACTCTGTACGTAGCTGAAATAGCCATCTCCCTCTTTGTGTGGTTCTCTGTGGTACTTACATACAAGGGCAACACCATAGAGCCGGATCGGTAGCGTGTTCTCATACTCCCCCTCGTACATTGTAGTGAACAGGTGTCGAGGAAAGATGAATGCCTGAGAATAATAACACTACATACAGATTGGACATCAAAATAGTTATATTGCATTGTTTTCAAGAGTTTTCAACATTTATGAATGCATTTTATTAATATTTGTAGAATATTCTCTTAACAAACTTTGTTATCATCAATACATGTATTTAGATTTAACCTAAAATAAACTTATGTAAACAATATTTAATACATTTCTATATCTATAAGCATTATTTTTCAACATTTTATTGTTTTTCTTCGAGTGATGTACACCTATAAAGTTGATTACCCATAATGCCATGACAGTCATGATGATTGCCATAGCAACCTGCCATATTCTGAGTCCTGGAGGGAGGCGTATATATAATTGGTCACTGTGTCCCAGAATCTGACTCAGCTGAAAAAAGAGAAAATCAGACAATGTTAATAATTAATCTATGATTGTCTGTAGTTCCAGGCAAAAATCTCTTGTGTTTTAAAAATTCAATTCATCACTGTAACACCTCATCAAAGATTTTTCCAATCCCATATCTATGTTTTGTTTGGTGCCATCAGTATTTCTCTTCAATTCATCGATACTCATCTAATTTAGAAGGCCAAATATCTCATACTTCTAATATATCCTTTCATCCTAGTTAAACATCATTTTATTATGCCAAACCTTCTCCATAACCTGCTCTTGCATACTTTTAACCAACCAATACAAATCTACACAAAACTACTAATCAATATTCATATATAATACTTATTCATAATCACTTTTGTCCAACGAAAACACCTCTACAGCCTACTTATAAACACTGTTCTCTACCAAAACAT
>WFKH01011801.1:58441307-58534708 GCA_016163765.1 Magallana hongkongensis | reverse complement strand
TTTCTAAACTTTTCAATCCTACCAAATCATTTCTACAGCATGTTTATAAGCACTGTCATCCTTCACATAAAACTAAGTAACAAACAAAAAAGCTGTCATTGTGACAGCAAACCAGGTTTTCTTTTGTGAGAACAGTATCCATAATACATTTGTCAACCCTGACTTGATAAACACTACCTATCCTGAGAAAAGGGGTACTCTATATGCATATTTTGCCAAAAAATAACTAAGTTCAACAGGTGGAATTTTTTTCATTAATTATCATAAAAAATCAAAATCCCAGCAATATGCACACCTCTGATATATGTACAATTGATCTGCAAAACAACAATTTCCTATCTTGAAAACTGTAGGAAGAGTTATCTGAACAGCTGCCCGCCTGCCCAACCGCCTGTCATTTTCACCATTTCAATAACCGGATTTTTCCTTTGGAAAACCCAGTTTAATAAACTTCTAGATACTACTAATAAATGTTGTCAATTTACAAATACGATTTGTCTCCATCTAGCTCTCAAATAAGAGAACTTTAATATTGCTGTCTGGTGAGAACTTTTATTGAAATTCCTAGCATATAACCCAACTTTTTTTTGCAGGTTGCAGTCAAGACTATATACTCATTACAATAACATACTATTAATATCAAGTATTTTATCTAGACAGACAGACACAAGATTACATAACAAAACATCATAACAACTCAACGTTCTCTCAGAACACATTTGTTTCTTCTTATGTACTCTTGAAAGCTCCTTCAAATCTATTAAACAAGTGTGTGCTGTTAAAAGCTTTAAGAGAAAAAAAATTATGAGTTGTGTAATCTTTCTATACATATAACATCACATTGAAATGATTACTATAATGTTTAAATGATATGTCTGAGAAAATTCCTTCTTGTACATCAAACTACAAACAAATATTCTTTCTTTATCACAGACCAACATGTATATAGCTAGGGGTTTCTTGTGAAAAAATCGTGAGATTATCGTGAGATTACACTCAACTTATACAATGGAATCCTTCATATTCATGATGATCACCTAAACTTTTACTGATTCATGGGGACATAATTTTGTAGAGATAGAGAGTTTTATGAAATGAATCCTAATTCAAGTAAATTTTTTTTGTGGGGAGTGGGATGCCTACATTGTATTAAGTTTAAAATTATTGATCACTATGAAATGTAATGATTCTACAATACATAAAAAAGTTCAACTTTCTGCTAATGCCATTTACATGTGTTTACAAGCTAGGTGAAAATTAAGGTTATCAAGTCACAGATCTATCATAGCTCATACAGAAACAGGATCAAGTCATCTCTACTCATTCTACACAATGAGTTTCCTTTTTAAGCAATTGAGCATATCATTTTACCATTCATCAGTTAATCAGATGTAGCCAAACCAGCTTTGAAGTAGATGACTTAAAGTTTGCATACAAAGGGATCAAAGACAACATGACCTATTCACCTTTGACCTGTGGACGTCCCCATCGTCGGTTTCACCCACTCCAAGGAGTTTCCTGGTCTTTAATCGACTGTGCAGGTCTCCACTACTATGCTTCCTGTAACAGAGGATAGTACATTCATGAAATTTTTCAGTAAATTATCAATTTGAAATATGCTGAATAGCTTTGTGATCCAGTTTTATAATAAAATGAAAAAAAAAATATTTTGCTTTCAAATTGTCTCATAAAATAAGCCTTATAAAGAGTTGTATTTGTGCATCAATAATCATGTTGATAGCAAATTCATTATGAAATAAAGCCTTTTCAATAGTATTTTGGTCGATTTTCAGGAAGACCCATTACAAATGTCTATACAGGGCGCCCTGACAGCCTCGATTTATACCCTGACACATAAAACCAGCTACTAACCAGCTACTCTGTGTCAGAACCTTTAGACTTCTGTACAAACAACTCACTTCCTTCATTTTCCGCATTCCTAAACATGTTTTTTGTGGTTTATAATTACCCCTCCTCCAAGATGAGATAATAGGAATACTAAGTGATAGTGATGGGAAGCATAAACCTGCTGTGTTTTGTTATCGCAGATGATTTATATGAATTATATCTAAGAAGGAAACCCTCCTAAGAAAAGAAAGTTTGTTGAGTGTAGGAAAATAGTTTGTGAATCTTCTTAGGTTTTCTAAACTTGTCTGTAATAATATAATCTGGAATAATTACAATACACACCAATACAGGGACAGTGATCCAATACACATACCCAGTATACCACATCAGAGCAACTCTAACAAAGAACTACACCTAAATTGTGACCTTGAAGTTAATGATAATAAAGAATTGAATATTCTTTGCCGGATCTTCAGTGGTTAAGACTCCTCTGTATCTCTAGCTGTTACATATAATGGTTATCAAAGGGGCCAACTGACAGCAAAGATGAACAATTACTGATTTTCATTTCTCAAATTTTCTCCAATACTAAGTTTGCAAAGAATAATGAATATTAAAGTAAACTGATCGAGATTAGCTCGTGGAACCCAAGTGGTTAAGTTCAAACAATGGATATGTTTACAGAAAACCAACTTGAAATTCTGTGTTAAGGATAACCTATAAAAATAGCAAAAAAGAGGACCTGCCATGAAGATACAACACGTAACTCTTATATCTGACACAAAAGCAACATTCTTTCTATTGCTAACAGTTGGTAAGCACTTCATTCACTGGTTCCAGTTTTTAAGAAGATTGACTTATTGGGTTTCAACATGCACAAAAACCTTCATCTTTTATGCCTTCATCATTTTTCTTTTATATAAAGTTATTGAAAACTGTTAATCAGGCCACAATTTGTAGTATTGTTTCTCCCACAGAATGAAGGTCATTAGATCAATGATTAAGACATGTAGTGAACAAAACAATAATGGTGTATAGTATCTTAACAATTTACAATCAATCTAACATTTATGCTGAAGAGAAAAGTGAAGGAATAACAGATATTACATGAAAAAACCAAGATACAAATAAAGAGTGATGACCAAAACAGAGAAACACAAATATCTTATAGAATAATAATCAATTTTTTGAAGTATCCTCGGAAACTCACCACCAACCTCCTGGACTATGGGCCAACTTGGTATCGTGAATAATAAATGCACTGTTCTGATTCGCTCCTTTACAACATAATGAAGAAAATCTCACCAAATTGTGTTAATGTTTAGGCAAGTATCTATTATAAACAATTGCATGTTTCTACAAACAACTGTATGTTATCAATTAAAACTTGGTTTTCACACCTCCCAAAACTAAACATTTCAACTTCCTTATTTGTGGATTGATAAGAATATTTATTAAGGAAAACGAGAAAAGTTCATTGAGTTTGCTCATAAGTCAGTACGTTTAAGCATATTTGTTTCAATGATACTGTTGATCATTTGTCAGCAGGTGTTGGCCTGGTCAGGAGAGAGACATTAATGTAGAGGACTATAAATGAATAGTCATGTTGCTGATACTGTAATGTGAAAAATGGGTAGTTTAAGCCCCAGAACTTCTCACAGAAAGTAATGATTGCGAGGTTTATCGTAAATATGCTGTATATAATGGAAATGAAGATGGTCTACTAAGAAACTGGCTATGAATTGAAACCTCATGTAATGATACATGCTGCAAGCCTCACTAATTCAACTTAATCTAAAACATACGAAACTGTTAAAACCAAACCATTTTCAGAAACTGTTGAAACCCAATCAATTCATTGGGCATCAGCAGATCAGTTTGATAGTGTAGCAGACAATGTAAACAGATCCTGGTAAGTGGATTTCTATCCTCACCATGTCAAGCACTTGATGTAGATATGTAAGTAATGAGACACCAGCAGGAAACCTGCATATTGGACATTATAACGATTGTGACAATGACTGCCTATTACAAGTGATCCACACCACCGTACAGACCAGACATACATAATACATGTACTACACAGCTCGTGATCTGCCACTCCAATGTGACGCTCATAACCTGTCATGTTTTTTTGGAGTTTCCCCACAACTGTTCTAACAGACAAAAACTGTGTACCATCTATTATAAGAGGAATATGAATTGGAGAGGTACATGGTATATGAAATATGGAAGTATATGCTTTCACTCTTTCTCTCTCTCTCTCTCTCTCTCTCTCTCTCTCTCTTTCTCTCATATACATATAATACATGTATAACAATCATTTTTTTACCCCTTGAGGGTCCCTGTATGGTCAATAAATTGATTTGAATTCAATTTTTTCATGCAAATATTAATATTTGGCAATGAAAAAATTTCATGATGCACAATATTTGTACTTTAATCTCCCAACCCTAATAAAATGAATTGTGAAGTTACACAATATTGAATGAGCAAAGGTCAATAACATCCTCTATAAGTATCCATACTTTTTTCTATTCTTAAAATTCTGGAAAAATGTCTATGGCATAGTAAGAATCAGAGAGACACAGAGAGAGAGAGAGAGAGAGAGAGAGAGAGAGAGAGAGAGGAGAGAGAGAGAGAGAGTGCAGTACTCTACAAATCAGAAGTTTTCTCCATACAATAAGCATGAAACAGGACGATGCTTACTTCATCAAAATGACCAAATAAACACTTTTCTTAGAAAATATTAAGGTTCCTTTTTTCTTTAAATGACTTTTTCTTGACATGCATACCAGTAGCCCAGTTTGTCTCTGGGCAGGTAAACAAAACAAGTTCATCAATATCCACCTCAGCCATTTTAGAAGGTGGTGACAAGGGGGGAGCAACAATAACCTTTGTCAAGTCAAAAATAAGTTAAAACATCTCAACAAGCCTTAAAATGGAATAAAAAGGTAGACGACTTACTCAGAATCACAGGAGTTGTCCATTACAAAGTCTTGCCTGTCGTAGATCAGAGAGGCAGAGAGAGAGAGAGGGAGAGGGCTCAATTTAGTCGCAAATCAGGAAGTCCACATCTACGCAGTGTAAACATACACACAGTAATCTCTTAGGACAAGGAACACTTTAACCCCTCTAGATCTCTCTAAAGGAGTCACTCAATTAGGCATTTTTATCATCATTTCCTTATGAATGAAGTTTTACAAATTATGAAGGAAAAATAAAAACAATCTCATAAACAACATCCTATTACAAGATACCAGCCAACATGCTCAGGATGATCAGATTCTTGCACACACTTGATAATTACATCCGATCCATTTAGCAGATTTCTCAAAAGGCTAGGATTCCTGATTAAATAGATCACTTTTCACATTCTTCCTAGATATAGCATATTTTGCACCAATTATTTTTCATTTCCCCTATACCCTATACCACCACATTAATTCAGATGTTTTTCCAATTTCAATTGGTACATCATTTAGAATATTTCTATAGGCATCAAAACTTTAATGTTCACTATTAATTCACTTACAGTATATTGGTTCTAAGGTTATCAAATTACTTTTTTCTGCATCAAAGTACCAGTATGTCACAAAAGGATGATATGTTTACCTTAGCTTAACTATTTGCATAACTTGGCTGAATCAGCAGTTGACTGAACCACGTACTTATGTGCAATCTTGAAATGACATTCGGCAGGGCTATGTGATATTCTAGCGATAAATTATTGAGCTAAATGTAATTTACTTGTAAACAGCACATAAAAACTTATATAAATCAAACCCTTTAGACTATGACAAATTTCACTTAAGGAAAAACAAACCCTGAATGTGTTAAAACACAATTAGTTGATAAGAAAGAAATGTCAATAATAAAATGATCAACCAAATAAAAAATCAAATCTATAAACTTTTCTCAACAAAAAATAAATTATCAGTTATCTATTACATGACGCAGATTTCTTTGTTTTTTGCTGAGACTGACAAGAATACATTCATTAAGTGCTGGCTTCTGATTCCTACAGGGAATCATTCACCACAGACTCAGGGAGGACTCTGAGGATCTCTCTAATCACCTGCCTTTTCATTCAGAGCTGCTACAGATAAAGCCGCTTCTTAACAATTACTCTCATTGGAGGAGTCCATCAGGCTGTAATCTGTGTTAACATTTAGAGTAACATCTTCATCAATATACATTAACAAAAATCAAAATCAATTTCTCTCTCCCTTTATCTCAGCCTCCTCACAATATGAATGCAAATTAACAGGTTCCAGGAACACTACCAGTATCCAGGAAAAACAATAAGCAGGATGAGGGAATAGAATCATTTGTATATATCAGTTTAAAAATCAAAGTACTGAGACAGCTGATAGGGAATAACAGGTTATCCTGTTTCATTAGCACATAATTATGTGCAGCAATATCCAAATAATTGATTTTAAATTGACTTCCTCAAAATGGTTACAAAACAGGTTTATCGATGTGTGGGTGGCACAGGAGTAAATTGAGTCAACAAATCTAAAAATTACACAGGAACTATGCTTTTCACATCTTTTTGTTTGAAGAAGCTGCACATTACATGTACATTTTTACCTGTAAAAATGACAATGATCCCACTAATAGACCTTCATTTTTTATTAAAGCATTAATGACCAAATCAAATATTAATGCCCTTTAAATCAATGAAAGACCTTGACCTTTTATCATATGCAATAAAACTTTGGTCATGAGATTTTCATTTATCAAATGATATGTTTGAAATCTGTGATGAAGATAAATTTGCAAACCCAGACATCGATCACCGGAAAAAATTGAAATATTCAAGATCACTGATAATACTATTGCCTTTATTTATAACATGTATCATCTTCCCTTCTGCAGACAACTTTACAAAAACAACATGCATTTATCATTTACAGCCTCCCAAGTTTTTCCTTTTTTTCTGGGAGAAGCTAACATGGCAGCATATTGTGAATTTTCTGCTCATATTATATTGGAAATTTGATGTTTTTGACACACAGAAGCAAACTAGTCATCTAAAATAACTATTTGCATGTCTGACAGTCTTAATATAACACGCAAGTCATACACATCATTCAAAGAAAAAAAGTTTAAAAATTCGTAGAACCCGCAGGATTACAAAATTTACATTCCTCTCACAATTGTCTCCTAATTTGTATAAAAAGACTTAATCCTGCCAGAAGAAACTCAATTCCAATTTCCATAAAAGGCAAACAGAGATAGTTGTTTGTGGGTAAGCTCAGATTAACCATGGACCGATCAGTTGGCATGCACCATTGGTCCCGGTCTTTAATCTCCACTCAACTCTTAATGATAATCAAATGCCACACTAATCCGTCACCAGAGAGAGACGAGAACAATGCCCTGTGCAGTTCATGGAGGTGGAATTGCTGCGGGAGGTTCTTACGCTGGCCGCAAGACACTGGGCACTTTCCTGCGCGAATAAATCCTGCAAATGCCCAACAAATCACCGTTTCAGCAAGTTCATCAAATCCGTGATTTTCCTGTCTTCATCAAATCATTCTCAACACTTGGGGAAGATCAAGATGTCAGCATTTGCCAATATCACCAAGACGGATCAGCGCTCGGAAACACCACTGTGTATTTGATATATACATGTATTGGTTTATAAATTATGTATCATCTTCCTCTCTCAATTGAATTTCAGGAATGGGTTGAACAAGAGTAAGAAATGGAATCTTCATGTTAACAGTTTATACATCACTCATGTAAATGAAATTTCATGAAACTTATAACAGATGTATATTTATAGAACTTATAAATACCCTTGGAAAACTCCACAAATTCTTTCTTTCTTTCTTTCTTATTACTGGCACACAAACATGTTTTTTCTGTAATTAAATGAAATGTTTTTTCATGAATAACCACAGTTTCAAATGGAAAGATACAATTACTAAATTTCCCTCAGGAAAGTCAAAGGACTCTGATTATCCTCAATACACAAGTATCGTGGACATCTCATTTAAGTTTGGTCGTGCTGCATACCCCGTGATGATCTGTAAACCCCTAATGATGACAAACGACAGCTAACCCCTCGCAATCTATAAGCATCAAGCTCCTTGATGAATACAAGCTTTTTGCATTAGTGCCTTGATTTATGTGTGGACAGATGAGAGGCCCCTGATCCAGTAGTTAACAGGAGATGACATCTGAACAACTTCTGAAGCACAGATCAAGCTGATGAAGTCAGTGTTCACTCTGTGTGTTCAACTGACAGTTTTTAAACATGTTGAACGAGAACTGCTGTTTGGGTTGACTGTAACAGCTGCTAGGACACGACATCGTAGAAATGAACCATACAGTAACATTACTCTTAGTCATACTCTAAACCATACCGAATCATCTCTCTTAGTAAGTCATACTCTAAACCATTAAATTTCATTTCTTTATCGTCATACTCTACTGAATATTTCATCCAAGATCCAAGACTCATCCCCATCTTAATCATCAGGACGATGTATAAAGTTGACAACAGGTTTTAATATAAAAATGTCATAAAAAGTAAAATGGCATCTTTTGGCTAGCTAAAATTATGAAATTATTATCTACATAATAAAATCACATAGCAAAGACAATTTTTGAAGTAATATACAGCAGGGTCTCAACTTTCACAGATACAATGAATAGAAGCTGTATTGTTTTCATTGTATCCCATAGCGTGAAGATCTTGCAACATACTGTGACATGATAAAAATAGATGTGATCACAATCAGGAGTTAGTTCTGTACACCAAGTCAAGTTATAGGACACAAGAGCCTGTTTATGCTTAGTGAGTTCCTGCTGTATGTAATTTCCTCTGACAATAAAGGGGAGGGAAATTATGTTTTTTAGGGAGAAAATAAAAATCAAGATAGTAATATGTGATAAAAGCCCTGAAACTGAAAAAGTACTAGTTTGTCACAACTGATCCCTATATAGAACTATGAAGTGGCAGTATCATATCACATATCAACATCATTGATAGTACATGTAATTCCTTTCAGTTTGGCTGATATTGCAACAGGCAATACATTGAAATGTTTTGGTTTTCCAAATGAAGCTATCCAGGCTGGCAAACTTCATGTAAAGCAAGAATGTTTATCATGTCTATGAACAAGCAACAGATTCAAACACATTTCTGCATATCAGAGGCAGAATTGATAAAAACCAATAACATATATACACATGTACAGTTATTCCAAACAAAATTTGTTTTCTATGATAAGATACACTGTTATTCTATAATAGAAGAATTGTTTTCTTATACTCTGGAACAGTAAAAAATTAACATTGTATTTTATTTTTAAGGGAAAAATCACTTTAAATTGAATTTACGGTAGCTTAAAAAATGTATAATATATTTGATGAATCTATAAAGGATTTTTTTTTTGAAGTATGATTTCCTTTTTGATTAATTTCAACACCGCAACAATTATAAAGCTAGTGACCATTATACAAATAGTGCCTGTTTGGGAGGTTAACAGTTGAAATTGACAAAATTGTCAATTTCAACTGTTAACCTCCCAAACAGGCACTATTTATTTTATCATACTGAATGTCTTAATTTTAAAGAAAACTTTACTGCTGACGTGAATTCTACGGCGATGTAACAATTTGTTGTGTAACCCGTTGCCAAGTGTGTTGCTAACGCTGAGGGTAATAGAACGGATTATAAACTGTGTCTAAACCAATCAGATTTCAGTATTTAACAAGAAAGTATAATAAATAAATTTATACGTATACTGCTAGCTAAATTGTTTTGTTTAGGGTAAAATTTGTTGATTTTGAGCATCCCCATATATTAGTGTAAAAAGTCTCTTACACCTTTAGTAAAGTTTCTCAAACTAACATTAACTGGTGTATCATTCAGAGATATATGATATTTGGATATGTTCAACATTTGAAAAGGACAGAAAAGAATAGCAAATTTTAGGGGAAAACAAAATTTGCGAAAGTTTTTGAAATTCAGAGTATCATGTTGTATTTGAGCTCCGGTTCTGTCTGATTCTACAACCCTTAACTAAAGAGGAAGTAATACAAACAAATCCATCAATGTAAAACAATTTCCAACACCGCGGTAAATGAAAATCTCATTATTGTGACTAAATACTTAAATGTATAGTCACAGGGGTGTAGATTTCTTTTTCTCAACTAAGGAAAACAATGTAATTACAAAACAGCAACAAATAAATGTCCAGTAAGCCAATATACATTGATAGCAAAGTTCACTTTAAACTACAAACTTATCAAAAAATCTGCACCCCACCAAAATAACCCACTAAACGGTAACCTTTAAGAGAGTACAACCTTCATCTACGATCTTGACATCTCACAACCACCATTCTTGGTAGAAATGGTTTGTCAAATGACCGGTGAAAATGGACATTGCACCATTACTATGTCACAATCTCTATACAAAAATGTCTGATATTTAGAAGAGCAATAATAATTTCATCCTCATTATTGGGAAGCTTGGCAAACCCTGAGGTATACATCTCAAAGCATATAAACATTTCTTACGTTATCGTCAAAGCAGGTACTTGTGATTCACGCTGGGAAAGAAATCAGGTACATCGATAAACAAGGAAATAAGAATCTTATCATGATCACCCCAGAGGAACTAATAAATTCTGAGAAAATAAAACAATGAGAAAGTGAAAGATATCAGTTTGATCAAACAAGTGGCCACCATGAGTAGAGAGTTCCCAAGAAAACAGATAGGTTTCTAATAACAAAGGTTTCTCTTTTTCAGAAACCATTAGTGATTAAAAAAAAGAAATTGACTCTTACTATCATTTGATTCATCTCAATATATGAGTTTACAGAAATGATAGAAAAATGATGGAAAAGAAATCTTTCGAAATTATCGCATCTCAAAATGAATGTTTTCTTTCCTAATAAACATATGGCTGCATTAAACAGATGTGAGGTCTACAGGTCTCCGAGATGAGACTCTGATAGAACATGCACAACGGTGTATACACTGCATGTCCTTTGTATCCTTTCTCCGTTAGTATAAATCACATCAAAACTGAGCATATTCTCATGCTGCACCATAAACTTTTAATTGCCAAATTCCAGTTTTTGATGCTGGTCTTTTTTCCCATTAACAAGCACTGCTTTCATTACTTTAAAATATAACTGGTATAATGGTGGAATTTTTAAATTTAAAAAAATTCCGTAAAGTAGCTCGTTGGTTTGATCATCTATTATCCTCAAAAATTTCAACTTTGCGTACAATTTGTACAAGTACATAAGTATTGAACTGAAAGAAATCCTTTTCCTTTCATTCAAATCTAAACTATTAGAAATTTATTAAATAATGAGGAGGATTACACATGAGTAATCTTTATTCAACACCCTGTCAAGGTGAAATAAACTGGACTTTTTTATCTATCCTACTTTCTGACTTTGAATTCTACAAGTTTTGAATGCCAGAAAATTTATAAATCCTTGCTTTCAAATTTCAATGGCATTTAAATTCCGATTTGGATCATATGAATCTTCACTATAATCTTGTTCACACATGTCTTACATCAATAGAGCATATTATGCTCAATTATTTACTTTATAAGGGATTTCACCAAACAATACACCATTTATACATTTGTGAAAAAATATGCTTATGAATCTGTTGACAGATTAAATAACCACTAAGCTTCTTGATTCCTGATCTAAGTTTTGTAGACTTACTTTTCCAGTTTATGGAGATGTGGCACCCTTTTGATAGGTGGAGCATGGAGTTCACTTTCCACTGTATCTGGTACTTCCGTAAGAGTGGCATCACCACCTTCCACAGTACACTCTGACTTGGAATCTCCCATGTTTAAAACTTCTACACACTTAATTCTCAATTAATTAATTAATGACCAAAATATTTTTTGTTTTCAATAGTCCCCCATTATCAGCACAGTTAGTCCATTTTCTGAGTCATACTAGTCCACTAATCGTAGTGGACAGAGAGTACCTTCCCCGAGTTTTGATCAGGATGACAGATTTTCCCCTGTGACACACGAGGTGTTTCTGTGGTCTATAAATAGTCCAGATTGATCTTCACAATCAGAGAGAGCAAACCATACCACTGACATGCAGTCAAGATCTTCTCTCTGGTTTTCAAAATCATTCAGAATTTGGTGGGGAAAAAAAACCCTAACACTGCTCCATCTAAGTGGTCTGTTTACACTTTTACACAGGAGTAAACCAATCGGTTTTCTGAAGAAACATTTTATATCCTCTGTGCTGATCAGACATTCCAATTTGTTAAGCAGACGTTTTAACAATCGCAGAGCTTCAATAAAAGATTTCTTTTTCTCATCCAGAGAAAACAATTTAATTACAAAACAGCAACAAATAAACGTCCAGTGAGCCAATATAAATTGTCTAGTTACCATACAAAAAATTAGAAGAAATTTTACCCTCTGCTTAACTGGGACCATTAGCATTAATGATGAAGCCAGTTTGATGTTATATCTTTTACAATATCTTATACTGTCAAAGTCTACATGATCTTAGAAAATAACGCACATAAAAAACCTGCTAGTGATCAAAACTCATCATATTTTGGCCCGTGTGCCACTGAAAATCAATACATAAGTGGGTCGGACCTCGCTTGGGGTTGTATGTAATTCTGACATGACAGATGTCCCCATGGAAATCTCATTAATGATAATCAACGTCCTCTATTTACAATTTGTAGCAAAAAGCTGAAAATTGCCCACCAAAAATTTATCAAACCACATTAAATAAATATTACTTCCTATTATGTGTGTAAAATTATTTCTGACATGACATGTTCCTTTGGAAATCACCGCTTACTTTGTTTAATATAAAACTAAGGAAATAAACCTAGTTGCATATAGAATTTGTCAATGACAAATGTCATCAATGTAATAAGCCATTAATTTGCAGACAGTCTTTATTGATAGATTTTATCACTAATACATAAAACTGGTAATAAACCAAGAAACATATATTTTTTACACTCACTGACACTAAATGGTCGTACAGCAAAACTCATATATTATGAACACGGAATTTACGGCTATAACGAATTATTTTTCATGTCCCGGCAAATTTCTTATATAAACCTATAGAAAATTGATGTATATAACGAACACGGCTATAACGAATTTACGGCTATAACGAAGTAATTTTAAGACCCCCGCTGGCAAAATTTTAACGTATATTATCATTTTTATAACGATTTTTTTCCATTTCAATTTCATTGAAGATATGTTGCAATTTTATGATGCATATATAAAATACTCAAATTCAAATAGTATACGGAAGTTTTTTTTAAAATTAAAATGAAATGGTTATATTGACACTTTTTGTAAATGATGGTATTACTAATACTAATTTTATAACTTACGATAGTGTGGAATACTGTTAGCTGATTATTTTATAACGAATTCGCTATAATATCTTTTATGAATTCGTTATAAACGTATAGCGAATTACGGCTATAACGAAGTTTTTTCTATGGTCCATTGAAATTCGTTATAAACGAGTTTTGCTGTATATACCAAAATGTTTCTAATTTGATGGATTCAGGTAGTGAATGTTTCTCCAACACGGGTCCATGGCTATCAAATTAGTTGAATTGATAAAAAAAAAAGACAGTTTAGAGATGCTGAAAGACTGGTCAAAAGAAGCACTAAAAATCTGCAACCTGAACGTAGGGAATGTTAGACTTCTTTTAGTGTGAAAACCCTGAGAGATATTGGCCTTCTTGGAGAAGTTGACAGAAGTGAGGCTTCTCTTTTGTACAGCGAGAGCAGGAATACAATAGATGACCACCACGACTCAAAAAATAGCAGAAACTCAGTGCTAAGACTTCCAATACCATCTCTGTATGAAGACACGCTTAATGTTTCCAGATTACGGGCAAAGAAGTCCAAGATCAAGCAGCAGTGTGCAATAAACCCAGCCAAGCAACATACAGATATTGGAGACTGCGATCTCCACAGGAAATTAGCAAGTCTTAAAAGTCCCGGAATCATCTGCTGGCTGCAGTGATAAAAAAAATTGTGAAATGAGCTACAAAATACCAAACAAATGCTTGTCCTTTTGTATCCAATCACTAATGGAACCTGCAGGATTCTACCAAAGCATCAGATCAATCAGATTTATTCTTTTCATGCATGCAGATCTTAATCTCTTGGTAACAAGATTAACTGAAATGGAGATGAGATAACAACGGTGACATATTCATTGAGGAAAGATTCATGACCCTTAAATCAACAGTTTTTAAGTTTTCAACTAAAACATTTGACTGCTCTTAATACCTTTATGGTTATTACAATTCCAATTGCAACACTTATAACATTAAATTGATTGGCTGAAAAATTCCATATTCCAGTATTCTTAACTCACAATCTAACAATCTTACTTGTATCAATTAAAGACTCTTGATGTTATTGCATTTTTTTTTAAATTTCATACAAAAAATTGTCATTTACCAACCAGTAATGACTATTTATCTCACTTTCTGGGCCAATGTTTGGGAGAACAAGAGAGAGGTAGGAGAGGAGAAAGATATTAAAGAGAAATTTCTTATCTTCCTCTGAAACTTATTATCATATTTCTCAATAGAGCAATATTCTTTATTTCTAATCTTTGTACATTTAGATAGTTGGGCCAAAAAGCTGTTTGGTTAGAAACAGACAGCATGATCTATAGCAGTCAAAATATGAGAGACTCCTTTGGAATCCACAAAGAAAACTGGCTGCTCACTAATTACTGTGCTGTACTCTATTGAATTTCTATGTATGTGTATATAGTAATATGCAAATAATTCTTCATTAATTCATAAAAGTGACATGGTATATAAATTCTGACAACTGTGGAACATCCAAACAAACAAACATTTGTGTGTGGTCAGAAACAAAGATGGAAACAAATTTCAATGCAGAGGAGGTAATTTACAAACCTTGTGGTGTATAGAAAAAAAACAATCTCCATCTATTTTTGTTTTTTATGACATTCTAATTCATTATTTGAAAAAACTGCCTTTATCAAAATTTTAGACAAGATTCAATAGTAATCATGTTGCTATGTCTATACAGGATTGTTAAGCCATATCTTCCTTACACATCAGCCATCAAGTAAAACCACATGGGGAAAACATAAAAAGTGTTATCTCTCTACAGATACCATAAAATCAATCCACATTGAATAAAATTGTTTATTTATTTAATTAGTATCTGAATGACTTGGATTTTTTGTCCAATAATATCAATCCAACAATTGTAACATTCAACAGGACTAGGAATTCATCATAGCCATTACAGCCAGCAATCACACAGATAAATACCAGTAGTCCCAAAACAATTACAGATTGGCCTGGAGGCCATTCTAGTCTAGTGCCTGTTTCCAATGACATCCAGCAAGCCATCAAAATGATAATTACCTCATCCCAGTCATATCAAGTTACACCTCACTTAGAAATGAGTGTAATTCTGGATTTTTTAATCATAAAGCAGATTTATAATGCAGCACAAAAAAGCCAGTGTCAACAAAGTTGATGATTGGCTAATTGGATGCTAGAAACCCTCATACCTTTGTATGACATCATTCCACTCTGTATGACATCATTCCACATAATGTGGCACTATACTATACTATACAGTTTGACATCATATCACTCAGTATGACATCATATCACTCAGTATGACCAAGTAGCGTAGTGGACAATGCACTTGCTTCTCACCGCTGCGACCCGAGTTCGATCCCCGTGATCGGCAGTGGTTGTATGTGAAAGGGTATGGTGGTCGCCCGCTTGGACACGTGGGTTTCCTCCGGGTACTCAGGCTTCCTCCTACATTAATGACCCCTTCGCGCTAACATACGTGCCAACGAAAAATATTAATATAAGTTGTAGAACTTGTTTATCAATCGTTGTAAAATTAAATAAAGTTCAGTTTCAGTATGACATCATAACACTCTGTGTGACATCATGAAATGACTATATCTTTACTACTGCAATGGCCTGTTGGTTTGATTTATCCCTGGTTTTAACTGATATAAAACACAACAGGGGTACACTGTAGCAACTGTTCCCTCCCTAAGCACTTGGCATCATATTTAAAAAATGTGGTTAGAACTTTAGGACAAGTCATTAACAAGAGGCCCAGGGGCCACATCGCTCACCTGAGCAACAATAGCCTTAACTCTGATCAAATTATCATAACAGTAACAAAATCAAAATATCTTGACAACTAAGTACGGTAGATCTTGCTAAAAAAATTTAAAATATCTGCCGATTTTTATCCACATATTTTTATGGTAAATACCAAGCCCCTTTTGTTGTATCTGTAAGAAGATTTTTCTCTATTCCTATATACCCCCCCCCCATTGTGGCCCCACCCTATCCCAGGGGACCATGATTTAAACAAACCTGAATCTGCACTATCTGAGGATGCTTCCACTCAAATTTGAGCATTTTTGAGAAGATTTTTTTAAAAAGATTTTCTCTATATATTACTAATATGTAAAAATTCACCCCCCCCATTGTGGCCCCACCCTACTTCCGGGGACCATGATTTGAACAAACTTAAATCTACACTACCTTAGGATGCATCCAAACAAGTTACAGCTTTCCTGGCCTAATACTTTTTGAGAACAAGATTTTTAAAGATTTTCTCTATATATTCCTATGTAAAAATTCAGCCCCCCCATTGGGGCCCCCATCCTACCCCGGGGAGCATGATTGAAACAAACTTTAATCTTCACTATCTGAGAATGCTTCCACTCCCAATTTGAGCTTTCCTGGCCTAATAGTTTTTGAGAAGAAGATTTTAAAAGATTTTCTCTATATATTCCTATGTAAAAATTCATCCCCCCATTGTGGCCCCACCCTACCCCCGGAGACCATGATTTGAACAAACTTGAATCTACACTATCTGAGGATGCTTCCATACAAGTTACAGCTTTTCTGGCCTTATAGTTTTTGAGAAGAAGATTTTTGAAAAATACCTACAATTTTTTAATAATTCTAAATTATCTCCCCTTTAAAGAGGGCGTGACCCTTCATTTGAACAAACTTGAATCCCCTTCACCCAGTTATGCTTTGTGCCAAGTTTGGTTGAAATCTGCCCAGTGGTTCTGGAGAAGAAGATGAAAATGTGAAAAGTTTACAATGACAACGCCAACGCCAACAACGCCAACGACGACAGACAACGGACAAATTTTGATCAGAAAAGCTCACTTGAGCTTCCAGCTCAGGTGAGCTAAAAATCAAGGCCTTATATGACAATAAATAATGGCACCATTAAGAACATTAATTTGTCAATGGTCTGAGCACCAAGTATTAGTCTTTTGGCACCTGGTAATGTATCATTTTAAGTGAATGAATCTGGACAGTACATAAAAAACAACAATTAAGATCTGTCAATCATTTTCTATGGGAACCACTTAGTTTTAGAGTATTTCAACTGAGATGGACCTACTTAAGTTCACCTCTTAGTTTCTTTAAGACCCTAAACAGACACTCTAAAAGTTGATTATCAAGTGTCAAAAAAAACAAACATCTGATCCGAGATGAAATATCTACTTTTGATAAAAACACTACATAGAGATTATAATGACTGAAATTTTCCCTAATTAGTTACGTACAAAATGAAAGAGACATGCTACCTGAAATACCAAGACATGTCATTAGGCAAACTGTAGGGTTTTAATCATGCCATGTAATAAGATCTTCAATGGATTTTATGGCATCATATGATGGATTGGTCTAGAGGACCAACTGGGGGAGAGCTGTCAGAGATAGATAAATGACACAAGTATACCCTCCTCTCTCTCTGCAACTCAGTAATGATAACACCCATAAACTCTTATGCATCAGAATTCTACACACTCTAATATATTTATCTATAAACTTTTTATTAAATATAAGACACATACATTCCATGACTATTGGTTTGACTTATCTCACATTTCCATCTCTCTAATATCTTTATCTTACAAAATCCTATTGAACGATCAGGAGAAATCCCAAGTTAAATCATCCCTATTGTTTGGGGGGACAGGGGTCGTGGAATCCGTGGAAGCTTTACATACCAAGGACAAATGAGTGTGGAATTCAATAGACACCAGGATTAATCATAGCCGTTTATGGATCATAGAGAGTTCATCAAATCCCTCGAATTATGAATGCTTGGACAGGTCATCTTCTCCCCCTGATATACTTGGAGAAGATTCTATTGTATATCTACACTGACAACTCTGTAGTACGCATTATAATATCACTGTTACAATTAAATGCTTAAACAATGACATGTACTATAAAATATAGAGTTCTTGGGTCAATTGAAGTTTTTTGATTCAAAGATCTAAACACAGCATCCTCTGAATAACATCCCCCTTAACAACCGTTCCCTTCAGTTATATAATATATGTATATCTGCATCAATAGTCTTCTATTCATACATAGCAGCCTTTCAAAGAGACTTGAAATTTACCATTTCCTCAGAATTTTAAGTAAGATATGAAAATCTTTGAAAAAAATTACTCCTTTACATTGATTGCTCTACAAAGTAACAAGTCGCAAAATATTATGGCTTTACTTCAAAGACAGACTCAAAAAGCAATGAGAAGAGTTGTAATGATTTTTCTGTACATTTTATATCTAACTTAAAAAAGACTTTGCCAATCACCACTATTATCATACAGCGTATTTAAATGTCCAGCTGTTCAGCATCCAATACACAAAACAGAGAGTTCCTAATTGGTTGATCTGTTGTTTACCTTTAAAATTACAATGATGTGAAATATGTTAATGAATGTGACAGCTGCACCAGGTGTTTGTTACAACATCAGTAAGTAAACAATCTGTGAATCCTTACATACGATTACCAAGCAGGATATAAACAATAAACCTGATAGCTACCACCCACACATCTGTTTCCTCTCTCTCAGGTATTTACACAAATGAATGCTACATACACTTCTATGTACCAAAAATAAGCAGAACTGAAAGATTTAGACTTTTTATACTTATATATTAAAAGTAAACAAAAATATATCTAGAATATAAATTATTACATCAAGCTTTACTAAGTTTTCTAAAATATTAACACTGTAATTTTACAACAGAAAAAAATCATTTAAGCAATGAAAGTGTCAACACCTCCTTATCAAAGTATATGTACTCCTGAGAGTACTTGACAATTTCATGGTTACTTACTGTAACGCTTATGGTTACGTACCATATAACACTCATGTTGATGGTTACGTACCATATAACACTCATAGTTATGTACCATAACACTTGTGGTTACGTACTGTAACACTCATGGTTACATATCGTAACACTCATGGTTACATCTGTAACACTCATGGTTATGTACCATAAAACTCATGGTTACGTACTGTAACACTTATGGGTAGGTACCATAACACTCATGGTTACATCTGTAACACTCTTGGCTACGTCTGTAATACTCATGGTTATGTCTGTAACACTCATGGTTATGTACCG
The DNA here is from genome assembly GCA_016163765.1 of Magallana hongkongensis. Taxonomy (NCBI): domain Eukaryota; kingdom Metazoa; phylum Mollusca; class Bivalvia; order Ostreida; family Ostreidae; genus Magallana; species Magallana hongkongensis. The sequence continues at coordinate 58,515,354 of WFKH01011801.1, read as the reverse complement.
TAACACTTGGTTACATCTGTAACACTCATGGTTACATTCTGTAACACTCATGGTTACATACTCATGGTTACGTACCGTAAGAACATTTTTCTAAGATCACTTCTGAAATTCGAAGATCCTGTGGCCAGCATTTTTTTATATTTAGGTTTACAAACCCGCCGCTCGGTTTTCTGAGATTTTAGAAAAAAAATAAAATAACAAAAAAAGATCTTTTTTTCTCCCTGGCAGCAAAATTTTGACGTGCAACACTACCGCGTTCTAGATCGGTAGCTTTGCCAGAATTTCTTCAGACAGAGCGATTTAATTTAAAAACCTGATGTTTATTACTTTTAATCAAGCTGTTGACAAGCTGTTAATAGTTAATAATTCTGCAATAAATGTTAAAATTATTATAAAAATGTTTGTCTAAACAGATCCTCTTCAAAACGGTAGTAAGTGGGTCAAAGGGTTGGACTAATACCCCAAGTACAGAGACGGATTTTATAAATATTGTCATTAAGCTAACACAATCAAGAAACATTTATCTGTAAAAGGTATAAATACAAAAATAGATTAAATTTTAGTTATTTTACATTAATACAAATAAGATAACTTTTTTTAAAATTCTTAAAAACTGTTTCATTTTTTTCTTTGCCATTTGACATATAGTAATTACACAAAAACCTTTTGGGAAATTTTACATATTCATAAACAAACTTGTATCACACACTGTGAATATTATTTTTTTCTTTCTCATTATTACTCACATGTTCCGAATTTTAAAAATAAATTTTTTTAAATTAATTTTTTTTAAAATCCTATCAATCTACCCTAGTTTTTGGTTAAGGGGACTGTACATAAAGCAGGGGAAAAAAATTACCAATTTCTATCAAAACATTGCATTTTTCCCAATCCATTGGCCCCGGCCCCAGTACCAAAAATGGGTGTGAGAGGCCTGTCAAAGCTGTATGTCTAATATTCTATTGTACTATTTCAGTGATATGTTACACAGATGACATACTTTTCACATGCTACACTTGATGCAGTTACACACCACTGTCATGGAGTTGTCATTCACTATATTATTAGAATAAAGATGATGTCATAAAAGGTTTTTTTTCCTTCTACAGAACTTTACAATTTTGTGGTTCGTAAACCTAAAAATAAAAAAATTGTTGGTCTAAAGTGATTTTTATTTATTTATTTTTTTTTTATTTCCTCCTCCTACGGAACTTTATCATTTTGTTGTTTGTAAACCTAAAAATAAAAATATGCTGGCCTGTTATAATATTTTTACCAGAACCTCAATTATTGAATGTTATAATATTTTTACCAGAACCTCAATTATTGAATGAACTTCAAACTGGTAAAAACATTTGACCAGTTGGAGACAGTTCAATGTGTCTTAAATTTCTGTTTCAGAACTGTCTCCAATATCTATAAATCTAAAAATGCATGTATCATAAAAAAGACACTTGAGAAAAAAACGAAGAAAAAAAATCATATTTACCTATGATGACCATCAATTACAAGGTACTGGTGAATCATTATGCAGAGTTGTACACTAGATTCTACTTACTGAGAAGACAACAAAATTCTGCTGATTATGGTCCTTAAACACTAAGGCCTGATTCTGATTACACAACAAGTTTTTTCCAAAACCTGAGGAGACCAATTTAATCAAGAATTGTACAGATACTATACCATTGTATGTTGCATTGCTTACGCACATAGAAAAACCAATCTCCCAAGACACCAACCCTAATTAAATTTACTTTAAAATTCATTTATGGATCTTTCTGAAAATACAGAAATAGAATCCATTTTTCATCCTGAAATAAATAAAGATTTCCCATATCTGCCACATCTTGGCCAAGAGGCAGATTTACTTATATATATGGCAATAAAATCCTTACCTCACCAAAACTGAATTCAATAAACTAAAGCTTTCTGCATGGAAAGATAATGAGGAGAATGAAGTGATATGTAGTATAAATGTACTGAGAGTTGTAATGTACATGATGTAGTTCGTAAAACTAGTGACTATACTGGACTGTGACTGAGTGACTGTGGACAGTACTCCATCCAAATGATGGCCACTGATGAGCATGTGTAAAATACTGCTGACACTGTAAAATACTTGTACTAAACCTAGTGACTTTTGATTGAAGGCTTATTTTTTTTTAAGTAAAAATATAAGAAACCAAAATCTAATAAGCCAGATGCAAATTATAATTTTGAACAATTTTACATCCTGGTATTTAATTGTTTTTCTATAGTATTACCAATATCAACCAGAAGTTCATTTTTCTATATGTAAGAAATATCTCTTTCATTTATGAGAAAATCACTTTCAAAGCTATCAGTAAGCTGTCACTCATACATAGCTCTCTTGTCTCTCATTGGTAATAAAAGTTAACTATGGACTGATAAGTCAACCTAAAGTGGTGGACAAAAAATTACTATTTTTCATTTTTTACAGTTATGGTTACGACTGATCTGGGCGTCCATTGAGATAAACTGGCAATAAAGGACAGCTACGTCATTGACCGTGGTTGTCTCAGAGATGAGTATTTAAGCCCCCTCCAGAGACACTATTAGGCCCACTATTACAGGACCCTTTCAGAGAATATTTTACACATCAGTTAGAATTCAATTTAGCTAATGCTGGCACAGAAAGGTTCACTGCTCTATCAGAGACCTCCCAGCTAAAATGAATTTCTTTTTCTTCCACTTTCTGAAATATTGATCAATTTTTCAATGCTTCTATGAAATGTGGACTCCATTCTTTATTCTACTGCCTTGGGGAAAGTTTCACTTTTTTTCCTTTCTGGGGATTGTATTCATTAAAATCTGGTCAATACAAAGTCTTGCCTTCTGTCTTAATTAGGTTTTGTGAAAATCAAAAAGAAAGTAAAGAATTAATGAATCATTAACACTTCCTCCCACCTGCCTCCGTAAAATAATATTTTTCTGTTTCTCAAGTTCTCATTAATTTTCTCTGAAGGAAATATTTGAATACATTTTCTGAATCCAGGTATCAAACACGAATCCACCAGGAATTGGCCATACATTAACAAAGCATCCTACCTGACAATGATTGGAGCTACATGATACATGTGTATCGATACCTGCATAGCACGTTGCCCACTATAATCCAGTTTATTACAGACTGATGAAACAAATCAAGATTATATTTACACAAGGTATTACTATAGATTCCTTATTTTACGCGAGTACCTAATTCCACAATTCAACCATTTTGCATCAAATCGCGAGAATATAATATGGCTAACACCTAATTTTTATCATAGTTTCATTTAGTTTTCATCTGTCCAAAAAACAAAAGCGAGATTTTAAAATCCACAAGATGTGCTTCTTGCGACTTTAGGCAGATATTAATTCCTCGCGTTTAATTAGGAATCTACAGTACTTCTCTAGAGCATTAATATTTTCTGGCGATTTTTTTTATAGTATGTAATGGTACTTTGAACAACAACAGAGCAAGACAAGACAAGTGAAAAGCTGTCAAGGTGACAGCAAACAAACAAAAAAGCTGTCAAGGTGACAGCAAACAAACAAAAAAGCTGTCAAGGTGACAGCAAACAAACAAAAAAGCTGTCAAGGTGACAGCAAACCGGGTTTTCTTTTATGTGAACTGTATCCATAACCCATGTCAACCCTGAATTGATAAACACTACCTGTCCAGAGAAATGGAGTACCCTATACGCAATGTTCTGCGAGAAAATGACTAAGTTCAACAGCTGGTATTTTTTTCATAAATTATCAAAACTCAAAATCCAAGTAATATGCACATCTCTAATATATGTACAATTGATCTGTAAAACAACAACTTCTTATCTTGAAAACTGTAGGAGGAGATATCCGTACAATAGGGGTACAATAGGGGTACCCTATATGCAATATTTTGCCAAAAAATGACCGAGTTCAACAGCTGGGTTTTTTTTTCATAAATTATTAGAAATCAAAATCCTAGCAATATGCACACCTCTAATATATGTACGATTGATCTGCAAAAGAACAACTTCCTATCTTGAAAACTGTAGGAGGAGTTATCCGTACAATAAGGGTACCCTTTTGGCAGCCGCCTGCCCACCTACCCACCCGCCCGCCCGCCTGCCATTTTCACCAATTCAATAACCGGATTTTTCCTCTGGAAAACCCGGTTAAAAGTGCAAGTTATTCTGTTGTTCGAATTGCTTGTATGAGCTGTTGTTGAAGTTATTACAGTACTAGTTCATCTTTGAAAAATAATCCTTTAATACCAATGATATGAATTGCTAGATTAACCAGCATTAAGTCTAGCCATAATATAATGAGTAAATATGAGTGCAGAATTAAGTCATTATGAAGAAGGACATTCCTTCAAAAGAGGAATAACTCCAACTTGTGAAAAGGCAAAACGCATCATGCATAGAAGTTTTAAGGTGGTATGGGACACCTCCATGTTGTGACGTACTTCCTATCAAAATAAACAATAAAATCAAGTATTTTTAAAATAAACAATAAAATCAAGTATTTTTCTCTCCAAAAATTGTTACCCAACAGCATAGCACAATGGGTTAGAGCGTTCACTACCAATCTGTAAGTCATGAGTTTGAATCCCATAAATCCCACTGGGACTTTTGTATTTTTTATCTTTCCAAAAATTTAAAAAAAATTTTAAAACATATTTTTTAGTTGAATATAGTAAAATTTGAAAATTCTAAACCGGTGAAAGTATTTTGATTATAATGTACTTTTATCCACATTAATATCGACAGGTGTCCCATACCACCTTAAATCAAAGAAATGTCATTTGTTTTTAAGAAAACATAACATAGGGCATTAAGTAGGAAAATTTCACTCTTTTCTTGTTTCTTTGCGACAATTAATGTACTTCTCGCAGATCATCTTGTTTAACAGAACAAAATACACAACAACCTTAAAACACAACACCATTAAAACCTCTACAAACAGAGGCTCTGCCAGTGTGTTGTCTGTTTCATCCAATAAATCTGTACAAAGCTGTATGTTGCATGTCGTGCTTTATCTTTGAAGCTGTGTCTTGTATCTACTGAAACCTTACTAGCTTACAGACCATTCAGTCTGTTTTTTACACAGTATAGACGGTTAGACCTGCTCCCTAGCTGTTACGACAAGTCTTTACAACAATTTACATTTACAGGAGGACAGACTGACAACCATTCCAGTGTTTTAAATTCTACAAGGCCTTGGTGTACAGAGTTTTATACAGATCTACTGTTTTCAATATTCAAAGTTAAGAGCTCTGTATATGTGACTATACAGAAAAGCTCAGTTATTGCAAACTACTTGTGACCTTGCTATATCCTTTCAAATGTATATTGCAACTTTGCAATATTGTATGTTTTACTTCTTTTGACTATCTGTAAAGCTAATTGAAGCATTAATTTCAAAACCTGCCCAAAAAAACTAAGATTTTTGTACATGAGTTTTGAATTATTAATGCATTCTCCCTAATAAGCACCCCTGCCCCTATAAGCACCCAAACCAGCTTTTTTTCAATTGTTGGAAAATAAGGGCCCCCTTTTGTAACATTTAAATCTTTCATTGAGTGTTGCTGGTCCTTAAAAAAGTGATAACACATAATACTTCTAGTCCCTGTATATTTAAATCATCAAATTGTCTGTATTTTTCTGTAATTTATCAAAAGTCACCCATTACAAAAAGAAAGTGAAAATGAAACTATGGAAGTTTGGTAATTTGTACATAAAGTAGAAGCACTATATAGTGTCAAAAGATAAAAGAATATTCTGTAAACAACTAAATAAATAATGAATACTTCCTGAGAGTGAAAGTTAACTACCAGTTGTGTAGTGATCCATTTTTTTATTTTTTCCCATGGAAATAAATCAATAAATATCACTTGAGTATTATGTAAGGAAAGTATAACATTCAATTAAGGTTCTCCGATCCTCAGCCTCAAAGTAATTTTTTTCATCATAAAAATTTTATTTTTCTCTCAAACTTTATAAATGAAATGAAATAAAATGAAATTTTTAGATGGTATCCATGCATTTTACAAAGTTATTGCAAATTTGCCTAGAATGGATATAATGGAATAAATAAACAAGTTGAGTTTGAAAAAAAAGTACCGGTGCATTGGTGGCTCGAACTCTTTACCAACATGTAATTGAAAAGTAGTTCTCCATGGATCCACAACGCCAAGCATGTAGTTGTGTGACAAATGGTAATACTAACACCAAAATACTAATTAAAATTGTCTGTATAAAACTTAGATTTATGGTACGAATGAAAGAGATCCGGATAATTTAGAGTTATCGAACATTGCTGAGGATTGGAGATCGTTAAGGAGTTTTCTGAATTAAAATTTTTTTTTCAAACATTTCTTGAAGTAAAACATATCAAAGAAAAGATTTTAATACAAATACCAAATAACAGCCCCTGGGTGCTTATAAGGAATAATACGGTAGTACATGTATATAGATATATATACAATGATTTCTGACAACTAATTTGTAAAGCCTTAAAAAATCTGTTAAAAAGAAGTAATATTGCCTTTCTTAACTTTTATGAGACATGAAATTAATTTTCCATTTCTTTAATTTCATCATATTTGAGTTTGTTACAGCTATAAAATTTTACAAGGCCTTTTTAGAATGTTGTTTGGAATCCAAAAACTCTAGTTCCATGAATTCACTATGCTTATGTTCAAGCAAAACATGTTTTATGTGCAACCAAAAAGAACCCACACTTGAATCTTGTGCTTCTTATTAATGTAACACACTGGTACATCAGTGTAGAATAAACAGGATTAAAATTCTGGTTCTCATCTATGTTCTTAAAGTTTGGTTCTAAACCAGCTAGTCAGCTAATAAAACTTTCATGGTTCCTGACACACAATTCTTGTAGCCAGCCAGACATCACAGCTAGTCATGCTGATAACTGTAATCCATCCATAATATTTGATCTGCTCTCCAATGTTTTCAATGCCTTTGACTAGAACTAAAATGGGTGTTTCTTCATAATTTATTTATATTCTGTTACTATTAATCTTGTTCAGCAAATTAAACATGAGGAAAGCATTAAAATAGACTCCATGTTAATTATATGATTCTCTTTCAACCATAGCCAATTAGATGATTTGAGGGCATTAGTTCAGCAGCATACCATCTAAAAATCTCAGTTAATGACCTTAAACATTAGCCTTCAAGATTCCCCAAATAATTCACCAGAGGTAGATAAGGATCTATCTCAGAACCAATACATTCTTTTACAATAATGAAAGTACATAAAGGTTACACTTTTTCCTATTTTCATTGCTTCAGAAATAGAAAAGGCTCTGACCAATTATTAACCCTAGTTAATCCCTGCACTTGGTACATCTACTGTTATCAGCTGGGAAAAGACGATCCAGCCATGTGGCTTCATTTCTAGAGATTCAGGAGAGAGAGCAAGTTGTAAAGCAAGTCCCAAACAAAGAGACAAAATATAAATCCAGTGGCTAATAGCATGCCACCTTTAGAACAGTACAGCTATAGAGTACCTGTCACTTATAGGACAGTACAGAATACCTGACCATTCAGTAATAAACTGATAATGACACACACCGAGATAATGATTATGATGAATAGTCAGTGTTAGAGCTCATCAACAATTACATCACACTGATCCATGCACACCTTAAACACTTAAACTTACCTGATTTCTGTGACATTGGGCTGCACTAATTCTGTCATGGTGTCTACTTGAGTTCGATCTGTCTTCTAAGTTTTAAAACCACACACATTTATATTGGCATGCTTTGGTATTCAGGGGAGATATAAATTCCTGAAAAAACATGAAGCGTCCTATAGAAATGAATCAGAAATTAGCAAGTAAACACATCTGTTTTGATCATAGTTCAAAGACCCAAAGAATTTCTAAAATCTGCTGGAAACACAGATATATTCAAAGGTAACAAAGATACATCTATGTATTCAGATCAAAGATGATACACGTATTTTAGAATAAACTTACAAAACTACATACCCAGTACTCCTCTGTTTGTGTAACTGTCACATGATTCAAAAGATAAAATCTCTACTTACAATTTAAAAACAACTTCAGACACCTGATGCAGTGATTAAAAAACATTTACCAGATCCATTCCTAGTTTTTCCTTGTTATCCAGCAAGCTGCAATATGTTTTGCATTCACAGGCTCGTCTGCTCGGCAGGATAACAAACTAATTTGCTTGCTGTCAGTTTTATTTCTTGTTCAAAAAGGCTGATTTCATATCCCTCATGCTTTCCAAACTGTTCCTGTAAAACATAAAATATTCAATAAAATTGTTCAATTGTCGTAAATTAAACATCAGAGCAGGTTAGCAGGCACTCCACAGCAATCTAAATTACAAGAGAGAGAGAACAGCTCTGGGGGAGGCAGCACAGGGATGGACAATTACCTTCCGGAAGGTGTGTTCACAGGTAGACAGTTCTAATGACAATGATTCACGTAATGGGACGATAAAATGATATAAACATGTAGCCTTCTTATCACCTTATCAATTGGAGGCTGCCGTGAGTTCCTTAATTAATCATCACCATCTTCCTTTAAGTAACACAACAAAAATGTAAGCTATTTAAACCTCACCCTTCTCTGCAAAGAACCTTGACCAGACACTTCAACAAACCTAACCTGTGTTGTTTAGGTACCCTTTCTCAGAGACAAGCAACACTGGAGAGCATTTCAAACTAGGGTTAAAAAACATGGCCTTTAGTAACTTTCTTATGAGGCCAAGCCAGTCTAGTATGCTTATTTTACTCCAATACTTAGATAAGAGGATTGATAAGGGAATCATTACAGAAAAGCTGCTTTTACCTAAGAATCTAATAAAAATCAATCTTCTACAGGACTCCCTACACCTTCTTCAAACCATACATGTATTAATATCTACGAGATAAAAGACTTCAGATTGGTGACCTTTCAAAGATATGTAAATGTGAAGGTGAAGGTCACTTATCAAGGTCAAAAAAGTTTATTATATTCTGTCAAGTATACAGTAAATCAATGCATCAAGCAATTTACAATTACAATTTGCAAAGGCTAATTTAAAAATTTATCTAGCTAGTACTTACTTCATTATTCCAAAAGAGATTACAAAAGAGAAAAAAAAAACAGGTATAGTTAGAGCTTTTACACTACATAAAGAACATTTTTGGATACCTCTCCAAAATATACTTTATAATTTTACCAGACTAAAAGGCAGGGGTTTGTTTTCCTTATAGATTTGTTCCAATCTTCTAAATGATATGTGTAATGGCATGGTCATGCGTAAATTGCATCCTGCTATTAACTTAGGTGTAGCATCAAGTATACACAATTATAATAGTATTGATGTTATTTATAAACCTAGTGTTATTAATGTAAGGGGAATAACTCTGAAAGGCTTTTATCATTTTCAGCTTATCAGCACCCATCGTTCAACAGAGCATAACTAAAATGATGTTAGGGTATAAGAATTACTACTTAGTTAGAACAACTTAAACACAATGTTGTGAACAATATGTAAACAATATGATGTACCTTAAAGACAACAAGTCAAGGATAAGAAAAGAAAGGATTCTTTGTTAACATGTCTATGTCTTGTGCAAATACATTTCTGTGTCAACATCATTAACTTGTAATTGGATCTCTACTTTTCTTATAGTCCAGGAACTGGTGATATTGTTAGGAATTTAAATATGCATTTATTAAGTGTACTGGGGACAGAATATCTAGTTACTGAATTTTGAAATGCACTGAATTTTGATAAGACTCACTGACATGAAATATAAACAGATTATCATCTTGACATACTTTATTTTCTGTCCCCCTGATCTCCGAGCAAAGGGAGCAGATCATGAACCTTTGTCTAATGAATATGAGTTATGGTGGAATAACACATCATCACAAAATGGCTGACCTCTGATCGAAATGACATTTCATTTTATTAGAAGGATTTTATCGACGGCAACATGTAACTTACTCCATAGCCGAGGGGATAAAGTGTCGGCCTTGTGATCCGTACATCCCGAGTTCGAATCCCGCAGGGGCTTTTGTTATTACTTAAATTACTGAATTGAATTTTTTAGATATTCATTTTTTATCCCCAAACTGCAAATTTTTTGCTTAATTGACATGTATAGTTTATTTATCATTATATCTTTTATAATCCAAATAATTTACTGTTAATTTGAGTTACTTTTTCCAGGTGTGTTATTCCACCTTAATGTATCATACTTTACAATTCATTCCTAGATTTGGCATTATTTCAAATATTCTCAACAAAAATCTTATCACATTTCTCAAATAAGCCAATTTAAGATATACATGTATTATTCCAAATGAGATATAAATAAATTCAAAGTGCAATTAAATTATTAATGCATGAAAAATTTTATTTGGTTAATTTTGATATATAAATCGGCATAAATATATCAATATATTTCATTTAAGCACTGTTAATTTGTATATCCCAAACAGGCTCTTAATACTCATATGTTGAACTGTTCCAGCTGTATTCATAACATTGTCCTCGGTAATTGTTAACTAAGCCCCGGAGTCATATGTATACTTAATATCAGACAGACTATTGAAGTGTATATTGCTTTTTATAAAAAGTAGATTAAGACCAAAAGGGAATTTTTCTCAGTCGTATGGCTCCGGAGCCGTACTACCTTATGGGCTCTGGTTCAGAGTGCACCTCAACCTCTCACCTGGCCCCGAGTACATATGCATGTTCTGTGTAACGTGTTTAACAATAACATGAGATTTCACAAATCTTACCACGATATCGCACTGAGATATCCAACAATATACATTCTCTATTTCTCTTCTAATATGGGTCCTCAAAGTAGTGTCTGACTTTATTTCAGTAGCCGAGTATCGCAACGTCAACAAATTTTGGCGCCAAATTGGCAGCAGATGTGGAGTGCCGATCCCGATTATAATAAAATAATGAAATCAACAAATGTACACACTTCACTTTTGCCGTTTTAACTTGTTTTGCCAACCTGAATCCAAGAGAGAGAGAGAGAGAGAGAGAGAGAGAGAGAGAGAGAGAGAGAGATTATAGGGTCTTGACTTTTTAAAATTTTTATAATTTTAAAATACAGAAACAAGCTGAATGGGGATCATCATTTTCGTGAATATACATGTACTTGCATGTATAAATATGTAGAATTAAGACTGTGATTAATTTATAGTAATTTGCTGGGAATATAAATTGTAGGTGAGGGCACAGGCACCTGACTTTATATAATTTAATATCTCATATAAACGACATAACAACTTTTTAATTATGTATTACTTTGTTGAGGGTTATATTTTTTCATCACAAGAAAAAATGGATAACATCAGATGCCTGTGGGTGAGGGTTACACACGAGAAAAAACAAAACGATAACAGATCGAGACATTGCGAATTCTATACTGTAATTAAGAATTTTCAAGTGTTGTCATACAGAATCCCCAAAGGTCAAGATGAGCCCCAACTGATGTGTTTGAAGGTTTCCCTTTCATTCCAGTTTTTTTTTAATTGAAAAACCACACACAACCTATAGATCTATTGGAGCTACTTTGTGAAACTATGTGTAATATGAAAGCTTGTTCGAAATTGCCGCAATTGTTGGGTTAAAAAGGCCAGGGTCACATTCTTTTGAAGAAAAACGTCTTAAATATGTATATATTAATCAAAACAAACTTTTATAAAGATACTTCGTGCTAATCAGTAATTTCATAAACCCTAAGGTCAGAGAGGGACCAACAATTTGTTAATTTTGTTTGGGGGGGGGGGGGGGGGGGGTGTTGGGTCAATAATTCATAGAATTAATTGATATGAATTGAAGCTAGTATAAGAAAATGCTTCAGGGTTTTGCAGACCATAGTCCAGGATGGTCGGGAAGGGACGACTAAAGGCATACATTACAAGTATACGTGTATAAGGCTTAGATACCCCAACTTACAACATTTTTCAAAATGTAGAAAATGTCCTCTGTGGAGGTATTCGCAGTTTATGATATAAATTTCATGACACAAATTATTTATGTCCTTTCGATTCGTAAACATATCATGATGAAAGATTGAAAATTTGGCAACCAGGCGTTTTTACAGAATTTTGATTTGTAGAACAAAACTGCAAAATTTTGGCATGAATGGGTGCAGACTCCATTCTAACATGTTGAATGCGGAGGATTTGACAGGCCTTGTGCTACCATGTTCTTTAATACACTAGTTATATATGATTTAAGTATGCAAGATAGAATACGTCTTCTTACAAATATAATATAGAAACAAGTTTTAATCTTTTTTAAAAGATTGTAACCTCTTAAGAAAGGATCAAAAATTGGTTCCATATTTGTACTAACTCTATTAAGAAATGTTCTTTTACACTCAAAGTATAGATAGAACCTTGGACTTTGGGTAGTTGTGTCAAACAGCATTGTGACGTAGGCCTGTCTATTTCATCGCTGGCCACTCAGCCATGACTCTTTGAAATCGACAAGATTTGTCTGGCTTTTGTGCTAAGACTACGCAATCGGTGCATAATTCGTTTGAAACCAGCGTCATTTTTAACTTGTTTTGACGCAAGAAATAGATAGTATCTCCTACCGAAAGTCCAAGGTCTTGTTAAAATGGTTCTAAACATTTATAATTGGCGAGTTGCACGTCTTGCTAAATAACACTTATGTATAGTTCTTGTTTATAAAAGTGCTTTATAGAGTAATAAAAGTAGTTCGCTACCTGTGTAAACGTTGGACAATGATGCTCAGGTTATTAAAATAGCCCATGGGCCTCTTGTATTTTTCTTTCTTAACATATACAGTTTTGTCATAACCATTATGTTTACTGCATTGCGATTTTTATAAAGTCGATTATAAGTGTACGTTTATGAAAGATCATTATTGCATAACTTTTATTGAAAAATGTATAGGTAAATACTTGTTGATTCTTCTTTTCCTCGGCTGTAATAATGTAGCTTAAGTCGGATGTGTAAATGATGCTAGAATGCACCAGAGGCGCTTAGGTAACCATTTTTTAAAATAAGATTTCAGCTGTTATAATGTTTTCCTTACTTCAACTACATGCACCGAGTAATAAAACTGATGCATCGTGCACCGGTTCTGTTTTATCCAAGTGAGTCCCATTTCTATTCCGATTTGTAAAATTTGTAAAATTGATTCATTTGGTCGATCTATTCTAACGAAATTCAAACTTAACAGATCTAATGATCGTTAGTTCAAACACATCCCAAGAGGTCACGTTATGTATTCTTCTTTACACGTGCATTGCAATTGCGTATCCCAATGTCCATGTTGCAAATATATTTTTAAAATAGCTAAAAGAAACTAATGACCAAGTATATAGAGCATTAAAAATTATTAATTGAGGGTCAGAAAAATTAACTGTATTTATATCAGAATCTTACAGTAGGCAACCTAAAGAACCCAGTTGCACACTTATACATGTACGTGCGCATATGTGTGTGGCCAAGATATCTTGACATCACTAAACAAAAATAAATTATTTCTTTTTAAATTTTGAATAGTTTGATTCATACCCAGCATCTATTTTCTTCAGCATACGTGTATCAAACTACACATAAATGTTTCCTTGCTTATTACGATGTATCTTCTGTTGTTTTGTTGTTGTTGTTGTTGTTGCAGGTTATTTTGTCGTATTTATAAAAGGTTAATCAAGTCACCATAAATAAAACATGTATTAAAGTATTTTATTGTAACAAAATATAATCCTATTTCTAACAGTTTATAAATAACTCCTGACTTTGGTAAGACTGACTAGATTAGGCCCGCTGGGGCTTACTGTGCGCCATTTTGGACAGTCGCGACATGCGCTTTATATTATTTTGCTGGCAGTACGGTAGTTCTAGAGTAATAATGGCGCGCTGGCCTTTCTTTCTGAAACTCTGTCCACTGTAATCATGCTTTGGACCACAAGAAAACTCAAACGCCGACTTTGGGCGAGTAAAAGGAACTTCAACCCGTTCAAGTCGTCGCGATATTGAGTTCAATTCAATATTTTTACCATTGTTAATTTTATTGTTTCTCGCAGATTTCACCCTTGCCAGTGGCCAAACTGACTTATATCCGGAATGTTTCAACGATAGGTCGGGGGTCTCGGGATACCCCATGCTCTCTGTATACAGTGACTGAGACAGGTCCACCACGTTGACGAGTTTGTTATTGTTTTCGTCCAGTTCCGGTGTCTCATCCCGGGGCCGCGAGCTCCTGAGGACAGGGGCGGTTTTTGGCCTCCGGGTCAAAGTTCGGCTGTAACTGGAGAAACCCTCCTTCTCGTCTGTTTTCACCAAGAGTTTCATGTTTATATGAGAACATACTAGACCGTTTGCGTTTGTTTTTATCACAGGATGACGGGACATTTCATTAGCCTGTCGTATTGCCTCCATATTTATATTTGAGTCCGTATTCTGTCGTCTTAGTATACATTGCTCTAGTTTTTTGATGGTCTGTATCTTACTTGCCGACTTACAGCGTTGTAATTGTCTCACAGGGAATCCGTTATTGTATTTCACAAATAGCGGAGCTGTTTCGTACTTACTATATTGCGTCACAGAAACGTCATTTTCCTGATCGTCGTTTGTCCCTATTTCACAATAACCGTGACGCGAGTCAAAGTTCTGAATATAATAAGATTGTCTGTCGCTCAAACTGTGCGTGAACTTACTGTTCTTGATAGGCTCTTCGTCATCTGACAAAGCCATGCTATCCATATTTTTAGACAAATTTAAATCAGTTAATTCGGATATACTACTTCCAGCACCGCTCTCCCGAATTCTACTCAGTCTGCTGCACCCTGAGGACACTCGGCTCTTTCCAGACTGCAGACGACTTCTGGCTGATGACGTCCTCACCCGCTGGAAGTCGTCTGCAAACTCCCCGAACTCGTGCTCAGAGTCATCATCAATAATAGTGACGTCTTCTGCGTTACTCCTGACGCTGGGAGTTGCTGACATAGGGCGTGAAGAGCTTGGGCGCTTTGCCGATCCGGATGTTGATTGAGATTCGAACACATCTTCCGTTTCACCGTTTTCGGTTGCAGTGTGTTTTACCGTCACTGAGATAATCCCAGAACCAGGTCTGTTGAAGTCTAAATCACTCTCACTTCCGATTCCAGAATCACGTTTTTCTCTATGCTCCATCTCTAAATTCTCCTTTTCGATTTCTTCTTTTCTTTTCTGTCTTTCCTCTTCCTCTTTCCGTCGCTTTTCTTTTTTCTTTTCCTCTTCCTGTCTCTTTTCTTCTTCCCGCCTTCGTTCTTCTTCTCTCTCCTCCTCTTTTTTCCTCTCTTCTTCCTTTCTTTTTTCCTCCTGAATTCGCAACTCTTCTTGTCTCTTCTTTTCCTCGGCTTGAATTTTCAATGTATACCCCATCATCAGACCTTTCCTCCGTTCTCGTTTGGCCTTTTCTTCCGCAGACAATTCGGGTTTCTTTGGTTCCTCTTTTTTCACCTCCTCCATCTTTTTCTCTTCCTCCCCTTCTTTCTTTTCATCACCCCCTTCTTGCTTATTTTCGTCCTCCTCAGCGATTGTTTCCTGTTTTGGCTCCTCTCTTACTGGTTCCTCGAAGGGTTCACCTGTGTCACCCAGAAGAAATATTCGAAAATCTGCGAATAAAGAATAGGAACTTTGAATAAAAAGGAAAAAGAAAATGATATCAGTATTGGACATCGTATATATAGGAGCAACGATGCGCTCAATAGAGCTGTTTTGCTTTGCTTTGTCATAAACCCACGAAATACTTCCATGCAATTGTTGGGTATTTTGCTAATCTTTCGAATTGTTCCAACACTGGCTTATACATATGTCAGTTACAGGTTTCCACATATTTATTGGAGTGTTTCCCCAGTGATGGACCGAGACCTTACCCCTGTAGTTGATCTGCCCGTCGTTATCAAGGTCAGCCGTCTTGATGAACTCCGCGATCTCTTCATCCGTCATCATCTCGCCAAGCCCCATCATCAGCTCGTAGATGTCGGACGTAGTGATGACGCCATCAGCGTCCTTGTCGATCAGGCTGAAGGCGGACTTGATGTCCTCCTCGAAGTCGTCCCCGGTCGCCTGTCGTCGCTGCTCTATCACCTTCTCGTCCCATTCCAGCTCGTTAATGTTGCCATAGGCTGAAAGTACAGAACGCCAGACTGAAAACTGGTTGGAAAAACTGGTGGGGTTACTTTATTCCACTGCTATCGTAGATACATTGATGAGAACATACATTCGAACTAATGAATATAAATATGGCGTTCAGAAATGAGAATAATAAACTTATACAGAAAACAAAAACATTCTGACATATCTTGATCATATTGTGCTTGGGTTATATTCTTGTGCTTGGGTTATATTCGATTAGTTTAGAGTAGTCACGTGACCAGAGAGCGATATTCATTCACACTGGAGAGGATAAAGATGAATATGTTCACAAACTGACAGAGATGTAGAAATTCCGATACGATGTCAGGTGTGAATTTTTATAATAGGTCTTATACCAACGTCTTTTCTGTTTGGGTCAACACTTTAAGGATATGTTCGTTCTAAGGGGGTGTTTCATGGTTCTGTTCCATTCCGTACTCATGTGTCTGTCTCTCTAGGATTCAAGACCTAACACAGGTGCGACTAATACCAGAAACATGCTCAGAGGAAACGTGGGCACGTTTAATCGTGCAAATGCTTTTTGTCAAAGTGCTTTAAGTTATTTTATTTAAATCCTTTCATTAATTTCCAATTGAAATGAATTCAATGAAACATGCATCCAATATCTGGGGCTGACAGGTGATATAGATGATCGTACATTACCGGAATGCTATGGGTGTGTTCAGTGCCCCGTATCGATGTCAGAGTCAAGTCTCAGCTCGAGATAAACTAACACATCAAAATCTTTATCAGGAATTTATCATAATGCGCAATTATGTCAAGAAAACACTAATGGAATCTAAATTAATACATCAACTTTTTACAAAATGAAGAGATATTTAAACGTCAGTGTGGGGTGTTCGGAGATAATTATGGGCTGTTTTATTATAAATAGGCTGCATACAGAACAAATTTTTATTGGTGTCCTTTTAAAGTAATAAGAGCGCAGTCACAATGCTTCGTCATTGTGTGACTTTTATCTTGTGATAATGATCCAGTATCTTGTAGCAGACCTCCAGGAGAAATTGGTCGGCTGGGGGTACTGTAATACGGTCCCCTCAGCCTCAGATGTCTGGGTAGGGAACCAGAAACTGGCGGCTGCGTGTGTGGACAGGTCCACAATCTTAACACATTATTATGTAATTCAATTTTATGGCATAGATGATTTTGTGAAATGAACCACGGTTGGGGATGTCTTGTTTATGTGTTCATTTACGACTGTTTTTATCCAATTAAATGAACGCATGTGATGCATGTAAATGGACACTTATATAAACCAGTGGCAGACATTGTGAACAAGAGTGGATCTCTCCATGTCATCTAGCAACAGTACACGAGTACTTGTACGTACAACCTTGGGACTTACAAACACAGTATAAAAGAGTTCTTGCAATTAATTACAATAAACGGGTATATACTAAATATAGTACAGTGTACCGATATAGTATATGGTTTTATTAGAGAGTTTACAGATACTTAAACAATAAACGGATACTTACAGAGTATATGGGTACTTAGACTAGTATACGAGTCCTTTAACAGTTAATGCGTACTTACTCAGTCTACGGATACATGTACTTACAGAGAATATCGACAGTTACAGGCAAAATATTAGTATATATACGGGTACTTATGCAGTATCGGGTACAAACAAATGCAGTATATCCGTAGTTACAGACATACTATATGCGAGTACCAACACAGTATACTGGTAGTTACAGATATACGGGTACTTACTGTCGATGCAGGCCGTACGGATCATGTCCATGATGGGTTCATCGTTAGGGTTCAGCTCCAGGGTCTTCATCAGGGGGAATATGTTGTCAACATTGATGTTGATTTCTCCATTGACTGTGACCAACTCGAACGCCGTCTTAATGGCTGACCGATGAAAATAAAGAAACCGAAGTCATACACATACTTCTACGTAAGGAATCAATGCATGGGTCTACGAATCGTATTTTATCTTCTTAGAGGCACAAAAATGAAATAGTGTCCGTAAAAAGGTAAAAGCGGGGGATTAAAAATCATTGATTATATTGATTCGGGTGATGGGTTGTGCTTTTCCTTCAACCTCTACCTTTCTATTAAGACTTTGATATCAAACATTTGGAATTAAAATGCAGGATGATAAATCGTTTTCCGTTTTTCAGAAATACCGGTAATCCATCGTAGTATGTGTTGAGAAGGTACTTAACATAAAAAGGTGTTGGAATTTTTACATTTCATTCCGGTACACTAATTTCATTCATATAATATGTAAATGATCATTAAATGTAAAAAAAAAAAAAAAAGTAAGAAAAAGTTTATATGTGTAACACTGAATGCTTATATAGACTATCCTCGGGTATATATCCGTAGTTTGAGATTCTATGACCTATTCCACTTTGTATAGGGCAGTAAGTCAGCAGGATTTGACAACAGGGTTTAAGGGATAACGACTTTAGCGCACCGAGTATCGACTTTTTAACGAACTATAGGCCTGAATTAAAATGTTTACCTATCTGCATGTGTGAAAGAATTTGTGGGATCTTTATCAAACTGTTGGTATGTCTCCGTTCTCTAGAACAAGCAGAGACAGCAGGCTATTGATCCGACATTGTTCTATCGCCTTACAGCCAGAGAAGTCCGATGTTTCAAAAATTTTCCAGTGTCAACACCAGACAAAATTAAGTATGCACTCGTTGTGAATGTCACGATATTTCTCTCAGATATGTACATTTTAACCTCTTTTATACGGATCTTTTGCGTTCTTTCACTCTTATTAAACATTGAGTTATTTAAAAATTAAAGACTGTTTTTTATGGCAAACACCGACCCTTGTGTTGCATGCTTAGAGGGATTTGTAATCTTAGTCAAGTACAGGATTATTATTTAAAAGAGAGATAAAATTAACTTAATAAACGAGTACCTTATTGGTGAAAAAGAAAATTTAACTGATTACAGATAGTTTTGATATGTATGGACACTTTCAAACAAGTAGAGAAACGACACAAGTACATCATTCTAGATAAATCACCGATGCATTTAGTCAGTCATCCATTTGTTGATGTATCACTCGTCAGTTCCTACATGTATATCGATTTATACATGTAAAGTACTATTATTACAGATATATAGAAAGTTACGTGTAATATATTGTATATGCAGATAAATATGGACAGATGGATGTGTCATACTATACATTTTAGATTTTGATTGGTTAGGGGTACACACAATTTTATAATGTAACAACTTATTGTAATTACAGCCTTTCAATTACCAGTAATTCATATTTGTATGAATTTCACGACAACTGGACATTAATGACAATCGTTCAATATATGTATATGTAGAAATATACTATAGAAAGTACATAGAAGCAAAAGTAAAGAGACAGACAGAATGACAGATAAGATCTAACAGAAGGAGATTCATCATTGTCCAATTAACCAATGAAAGTATCGTGTAGATTATATAAAACATAATAGGAGAGAGAGAGAGAGAGAGAGAGAGAGAGAGAGAGAGAGAGAGAGAGAGAGACCTACCGTCCAGGACGAGTTGTCTGAACACTTCCTGGGGGTCCACCTCTTCCACCTTCTCCATCTTTTTCTTGGAGTCATTTTCCGCCTGTGGAGAAATATTAGAAGTCATTATGGAGAGGACACAACAAACTACATCCTCTCAGGACGCCTTTTCTCCGATGCAAGTTCCCGCCACTTTAATGTCCTTCAATAAGGTTCCCTCCATACAAACTATTCTGATCCCCTTTTGTGACAGTTAATTTTCTGGTCCAGATTTCTCAAAGAATATACCGGAAATCATATCCCAGAACTGTGCAAATGAATCAGTCGCTTGTTGGACAGTAATCGGTCCCTCTAATTTCCCCTTCCTCGATACCTTAGTTAAATAGTAGCTCTTTGATTTTTGTTCACACAATTTGTTTAGATGTAATCCAAACACTTAACTGTTTTTGAGAGAATAACTACCACGTTCGTATAGTATAATCAATGCCGAATTTTAAATTCCTATGCGCAAACGATCTGCTTTAGCCACTAGACCCAAAAAGGGCGACTTTCGATGTAAGGCGAACCAACCCTCGGTGATTGGTCACTGGAACAAGACAGTAAGACTGGGGGTCTGTAAAGTGATGCTTCAGAGGGGTTCAGCCATCACATAGCCAATGTTATTACTGATACGTGAGCTTTCTCTTCAGAGAATAGTTGACAAATTTTTATTTGTAGTCTTTTCATTAATTTAAAAGTCCAGACGATGGATTTCCAAATTGAGATCCTAACTGAACAACGGCGATGCCAAATTTTTAAATAGTTTTCTTCCGACGCACCATTTTGGAAAAATTGACAGGTGAACTCTTAAACAGACACTAGAGACATGCTAAATGAAACCGTTCTTGAATTCAGGATTAACAAATATCATTGGTAATGAAAATTTTTCAAAGTAAAAGATAGTTTCTGTATTCTACTAACCTTAATTTTTAATTCATGGACTATATCCGCAAAATGAACGCCGTGTTTCAGCGTCTTGGACATCGTTGCGGAATGGGTTGTCTTACGGGAGTACTAAGTAATTCAAGAGAAAACAATCCCCGAGTTTATGATCCCCATTAAACTCTTTGTCGTGCTTTGTGCCTGCATCATAAACCTTAACTAAACTTTGTTCACCTGAGAGAGAGGTATGTTAATGACGGTATCGTAAGATCCCTTCAGGTATTAATCTTTAACAAGACATGCCGCCTTCAATAAACGTAATCACACGCAAAATGCACAGTACATACGCTCATCGGAGATTGCTAATATATGTTAATCGTACGCGCCCTCTTGATAAAGTCCTTTTTGCACTTGATTTTTAATTCCTTTCCTAAACTTGTAGTACCCCCTTCACTTAAGACACAATAATGTGTTAAACCTCAGAGGCAAACACTTTCATCTATCTGTAAGTATATTTATTACATGTACATAATTTTTCTGTTGCATTTCATTAAAATTAGGAAATGTTGCATTTTTTTCTGATGTTCATTATTTAAATGACACAGAAATTGGTCCACTTCTCAGATAGTCAAAAATAATTTTATGACGAAAAAGGAATATTATCTTTCGATCGTTATCAAAAGTTCTTTGGGTTTTGTTTGTTTGTTTGGGTTTTTTCTGTTTTGTTGTTGTTGGTTTTTTTCTGGGTTCTTTTTTTATATTTTAAAGTAATGTTTGATACATTAAATCGGATAAAACAAATTTCTGTTCCGAGTGGACGATACACACAGAATTACTGTGTATGTCCCTTACCCTATGGTTACTTAATGGCCTATCTATGTTGACAATTGGACTTGCTGTTGCTGACCATACTTATTTGTTGTTAGATTTAAATCCAGCAAACCTCAAAATAATTGGACATTATTGGCTCCAAGATTTGATAAACGTTCTAGATACAACCGTCTTTTGGGGAGAGAATACGTTTAATTTCCGATGAATTGCGACTGAAGACCTTTAAATTAGTAATTATGACATCTGGGTTTGTTTACTATGTTTGTTTGATTTTGTTTACGAAACGCCATAACACCCACGTGTAATTGCTCAACCAAAGACATCGCTGAAGGATTAATGTTTTGATAATCAAAATCATTGTTACCAAACTTCAGGTTTTATATAAACCTATTACTACACATCATAAAAGTCGAATTTTCCAATACTTGCATTCAGAATTCAGAATTCCTCAGCACTCTTGAAGTACAATTTTCAAAACATTTCATTCAAGACCTTTTGGGTGAGCAGACGGGCTTGTCTATGCTTTGAATTAAACGTGCATGCTTCATTATCCCCGAATCGACCTTGCTGAAATAACATGAGAGCGGTGTCGTTTTCTTTGCTTATATGTTTTGTTAATACGTCTTAATTTTCAATTTCTGCCAAGTGAACAATTTGACCCAAATTAGAGAACAGTGGCAGAAAAATTCATCATTTAACTCGTTTTTTAAACATGCCCTTTTCACGTGTGCCCAGATGTGACGGTGATTTTTGGCTATTTAATTTATAAATCCATTTTCATTGAGATGATAAATATTACAAAAAGCGCCTTTAAGATGTTGACATTGAGTGGATTTAATAGCTAGAGTACACGAGTTGAAGGGTTCCAGTATATGGGAGGGTCCTAGAACAGACATCAAGGGGTAATTTACGGGTCCACTACTGTCCGTTATAAAACTTTGATTCAGATACAAAAGAAATATAAGCAAATTGCCCTCTTTAATCTAAACCCTTTACTCAGTCGCCTGGCTCTTGAGATTCAAAGTTAAACGTAAAAAGTTAACAGGAATATTTTGAAGTTGCCTGCGAGTGTGCTTTCATTATCCCCTGTGAAAACACAAAGTTGTTGACAAACTTGAGAAAATCTCTAAAACATATCAAACACGCACCCAAAAGAAAGAAACCTGGTTATATTTCTATGACAATTCAAGGATAAGTGTTCATTTTCAATAGGATGTATAGTACTATTAAATATTGTGTACATTGCTGATACGTTCAGTCCTGGTTATTTAAGGACTGACGAGCCCTTTCTCAATTTTAGATTTTCATGACAATTTATTACTCACTTATTTACATCAAAACCTGTTTCTGTCAACAAAATTCAGGGTACATTACCAGGCTAATTTTGGAGTTTTAATTTAAAATCATTTGGATTTATCTTATTTATCATGCAAAACACAATTGAATGCTTATAAATAAAGTCACAGTGTTCATTTATCTTTGAAACTATATATCCAAATAGAAAAGTATCACACAAAATGACCTTAAAACACGGAAACACCAAAATCTATGTTCTTATTTACTGTGTTGTATCAGCAAGCCGATTTACTACAAGACACGGTTCTCTAAGATTCGCCTTGTTTTAAACGGGGGTTTTTTGTTGTTGTTTTTTCCTGCCTTTAACGTACTGTCCTTTCTGATATCATTTATTTTAACAAATAAAATATACAACATGACTTTTTCAAAATTGTAACATTGTATATCAATTTTTTCATTTGTTAAAACGACAGAACGCGAACAAGCACCGAAACCTTAAAGTTGCTCAGAGCAAGCGTAATTACTCAGAAAGCAAAATACTTGAACCCAAGTGCTGGAATAAACTTGAATAATCGTCAATTTGGCAATGGTGAGAGATTAACACAAAGTTAAATCTTATTTCGAATCACCTGACTAGACCGACACAATATTTTTCCGTTGAGACAAATCTGCGTTGGTGTTAATCCGGTTTTAAGCAAAATATTTAGAGAATCTATTTTCAACCAAAAGCGTCACAAACTGTTTTGCATAGACGTTCCCTTGATGTCATCAATGGCGTCAATACATACGCTCAATGTAAATAATATATATAAATACATGTACAGCGTAAAGGGATTTTACGAATTATATTCAACTTGGTTTGATAAGATAACAAAACAGTATTGCGATAATAAAATTCGGCCCAAGTTAATTTTCATCATTTACAAGTCTAAATAAGTGCCATTTGATCTTTCCATTTCTGTTTAAGATTAGTAGTAGTTTTAATGAGTTTACATTGGGTTTTTATGGGCAGCGGAAAAGGCAAAAAATACATTTTAACAAAATCAATGGTAATTTAAATTCAACAATGCAAAAAAATATCATCAATGACCATAAATGCAGAACCAACAGTCTTCTTTGCAATATAAATATACATAAAATCAACCAAAGGTGTCTTTATACAAATCAAACAAACAAAAAGTAAAACCAACATACATAAATGTAAAACGAACAGACATCAACATAAAACAAGCGGACGCAAAAAAATAAACGCCAGGTGGCGTGTTGGGGAAGCAATACGCGCGGTGTCCAGTCAAGTCTTACACAGACCATCTCGTATACAGGTCATCTCGTATACCAAAAATATACTCGTATACAAAACAGGGAAGAAAATTTTAATCTTACACAACGTTTTTTGTATATCAAATGGCTCTAACATGTTCTAGTATATGCAATTACACATTCCGACGATCTAATGATTCTAATGAATCTAATATTTATTAAGACAATACATGCGTTGGGACATCAAAAATTCAGTAACTGGTGTTCTATACTACCTCAACGGAACGAAAATTTTAACAGTTTTGCCATGACAAAGAGTTTCGGTATCTCAAAACGATAATTACATGATGTTGTAAAAAAAAAAAGCTGGATGGAATGTGTAATTTCCGTTAGCAATTCTACATGATATACCTAAATTTATGTCTTTGATTCCACAATCTTTAGATAATAAAAAAAAATTAATTATAAAAGGGAATATCTGAATAACTGCTTGCTCAGAACTTGCTTTTACGATGTTAAACCACAATTAACTTAACTGATATTTTTGTAATAAATTCCTTTACCTTTGAAATCTTAAAATTAAAATTCACATTTTTTTCTCTTTTAAAATATCAATTATTTAATACAACTGTAAATTACTATACTACAAAGTAATTAATTTATCTTAAAGTATACTTTCCGTTTCGCATACGAACTTCCCACAATATATAAAACATTTTTAAGCCTTGCGTACGAGTAAAATTTTTGTATAGGACTTGACTTCTCGGTTTTGTATAGGAGTTGACGTTTTGTATACAACATGAACAAGTACGAGATGGTCTGTGTACGACTTGACTGGACACCGCGCATATTGCTTCTCCAAAACGCCACCTGGCGTTTGTTTTTGTGCGTCCGCTTGTTTTATATTGATGTCTGTTCGTTTTGCATTTATGTATGTTGGTTTTACTATTTGGTTGTTTGATCTGTATAAAGATACCTTTGGTTGATTTCATATATATTTGTATTGCAAAGAAGACTGTTGGTTTTGAATTTATGGTCATTAATGATATTATTTTGCATTGTTGAATTTAAATTACCATTGAATTTGTGAAAATGTATTTTTTGCCCTTTCCGCTGCCCATAGGTTTTATTGAGTTCTTTTGATCTAAAATAATACATCTAGATTTTTTTTTAATTTTTACAATATTATGGTTAAATTTCAGTAAATTGTTAATAGATAATACAGTATTAGAACAATCTGTTTTCGTTGAATTATAGATGTAGTTTAAGAGCAACTTCGTTAACTTTAACGATTTATCATTATTGTACTTTACAAAATTAGATTCTCATAATTTAGGTTAAATTCCAAGTACAAAGAAATTAATTTTTTGTACAGAACATTATATTTCTATAATATACCAATGTTTTGATTTTGTGGTCTGAAAAAATATTTTTAATGTTATACTTTTGTTTAGAATCTTGATGCGTTTGGGGGTCTTCATGTTTCATCTGTTTTTGTTCTCGCCCAGTTGTACTCTGATATCATCATAAAAATCCGCATTCGTAATGCTTTTATGTATTTTATAGAACATGTACTCGTACATCCTCATTAAGAAGTCATAGACTGGGAGGAGTACTAGTACTTAGTATTGAGGATGGTCGGCACAACACATTTGTCAGTTCCTTATTGAATTTATGCAAGTAGATTCGGCACCTGAATATTTTCAATAGTCTTCCTTTCATTAATTGATCATTCCCTGTATTAGTCACTGGCTTTTGTTTTGAAAACATCGACAGTGTTTTGTAATGGTAGTAACCAAATACTTTTTGATGTCAAAAACAAATACAGTATCGACAACCAACAAAGAATTTGTGGCTTCGATACCAGATACATTTAACTGTAGCCTCAAACAAAACGGAAAATAGACAATCTTTTGTTAATGAATCGATCTTTTTAATTTGCATTGAATTTTCTATTGATCGGGATTAAAATTAAAAACACCCACTTTTGAATTGGTGCAATAAGACAATAGTGGCTGTCACGTGACGTTTAGTCTCGATCAATCGTAGCTCCACTTAATGCATGCATTCCATTACATCAATAAACAAATACTGGAAATACTATAACACAATGCTGTCTCTTGCGTCATAAGTCTTTAACTCTTAATGATTTTTACTATGATTATAGTGCATCAAACGATAACATTTCATATTCGGTCAAAGGTCAATGCCAAAGTAATATTGGAATCATCGATTCAGGGCTGAGAATTTTGTCGCTTTCCATGTGACCATTTGTGTGCATTTCACAAACGTATTCTTTGTCAAATTTGTTTCTGATCAAACCAAAGAAATTGAATAATGTGTTATCCATGTCTACGAGTATCCTAGAAATATCTATGATTTTTTCTACTTTGTGCTCTCTCTCTCTCTCTCTCTCTCTCTCTCTCTCTCTCTCTCTCTGAATAAAAGCCATCGTTAAATAAGATACATGTAAATTAGATTTCACTGTCAGTAAAATTTAAATGCACGCATATCTGAATTTCTATCATTTTGTCAAATCATTATTCAAAATAAATAGGGCTATCGTTTACTTATCTATAACGGGGAATCATTCTCCGGACTTACATGACTTCTTTGCACGTTACAGTACCTTGTCGGCCTCCTTTTCCCGCACTTTCGATAAACTGGACCTTTTCTTGGCCTGCTTCTCCCCAAAGGACAGTTTCCGGCTGCGGGACTCCCCCTGTGGTAACTTGTTGTCACTGAACAGGGAGAATTTCCTGGGAAGGACGGGGGTCTGAACGGAGCTTCTTCTCTGTAGCGTCTCAAACGCTGTAGAAGCACGTCTATTGCTCATTGCGACAGAGTGAATGGAAGCAAATCGGCAAAGCACAATAGTTCACAGATTTAGTCCTTTATAGCCTTGAAACAGCTCCCGTCCATTGTAAGCTCACTACTGAGACAAATGGTTTGCACCCTGTCTATAAAATGGTCATCAAAATTTATTATTCTAATATTCATTCCTCTAGTTATATCTTTGCACACATTGAAATTGTGATTGGCAATGAATTTCGTTGTCCGTTCAAGTAGGATCCAAACTCACTTTATCCACAGCTCAATGTCTACTGGCCTATACAACTGTCCTTTCCACCTGCGTTCGGTTACCACTACCAAATTATTGAACTGCACATCGTACTCAAGCCAGGGACTACCATGGGGGTACTTGTGTTCTTTACTTATTTGTTACACAATTAAGAGGCTCAGGTCTTAGTACCTGACCTCTCTCCCCTGTGTTCCACGGGGTCTTGGCGCTCCAGTTTGAACTAGGTTATCAATGCCAAGAAAATCAACTTGTTTGAAGTCTCGTTTTAGCTAGCTTTCATTAGGTATAAAATTTATGACAGAATACATTTATACTATAAATGTATTCTGTCATACATGTACATGTTCCTTGAAATGTATTGTTTAACTTTACATGGCGTATCTGCCTGGAGCGTTAATTAAAGCATGTCGTGGATTAGCCCTTCACGATACCGATAATTAAGGATTATCTTAAAGCAAATTCTTATAATAACTTTTTTTCGTTAAGTGGTTCAATGCACCTTTATTTTATTTGATAGATTTGAAATGTATTAATTTTCAATACGATTTCCAATCAAAATACTCGTTTAAACTCACAATTATATTTATATTCTTTTATAATGATTTTTATAAACTGAAAACACATTTTTGGTAGCAAATAAGTAATTAAGAGTTGCTGTTTTTGCATTATAGTTTTATTCATAACACATGTCAAGAAGAGTCGGGTGGACTTTATGAAAACATTACTTATGAATGATTACATGTCACTCTAGCGACAAGACAAATAAAAAACATTAGATTCCAAAAAACAAATTTAAGGTGGCTCAATATATCTTGAAATATTTCCTCAAATTAACAGAAAACGACATGATTATGAAAAATACCAAGATGCATTAAAATTATGTAACTCAAATAGGCGAAAAATAAGCAATTTCGGCTATGTTTTTCTAAAGTTTACTTCAGTCACTATGAACAAAAGCCTCTGGCGGATTTGAACTCGGGATCTGCGGTATACAAGCCCGGTACAACCACTGAGTTATGATGATATTGACTCAAATCGATCAATACAAACCATTTCACAAACATTTAAATCACCATTTTGACCCTCATAAAAAGTATAAGCCTTGATGTAGTGAGCTACCTTAATTGCAAAATCAAAGAAATATTATGAATTTTCAAATATGAACCGATCTCAATGGAAATATTTATATTTGTATGCTTTTTGCTCATTTATTATTTATTAATTTATTTTGATACTATGTTGTTGTAAGTAAAGTAAAAAAGCGCGAACTTCCGTGTAACCAATACTATTATTATTGTTTTGCAAAAGATTTCATCGCCTAAGTAGCCTACACCGAACGTAACGTTTAAAAAGAACGATATTTTTAGGCATCATACATATATAAGAGGATTGGTACTACATGTACCTGTATTTTAAAGGTGTTGCGTATAAGTCAAGAGCACTTTTATTGATATGTATACGTAAGATTATAAATAATATTTCATAAACGTTTTTTTTTCAATTGTACTTAAAGTTTAAATAGTATTATTATCATAAAAATTTACATGAGTTATACTTTTATCATTTTTAGGTATTTTATTTAAAAATGTACACACAAAACCTTAATACGAAGTCAGGGAATGGATGGATTGTTAAGGATGATCGGTAAAACTTTTGTTCGGTTTCTTTAATGATTCATGCAAGTAGAATCGGCAACTACATTAGTCTTCCTTCCATCCATACTCTGTCCTAAATTTTTGCTTCCACCACTTTTTGTTTAATATTTCGGTTATCCTAAATACCTTTGTGCCCAAACTACGTTCATCCACTAGAATGAACATGAATCCAGTTTTTCTGTTTTGAAACGCTCGCTCTATCACCTTAGGTTTCAATACACAACCAAAAATAGAAATTCTACGACGATTTTGCATTGCAAAGAACCCGTATGATAATGTTGAAAATTGTGTAAGGAATCCCGAAAAATTCCGAATGGACGAAAGATGTCAGTTTTTTTCCATTAAAAAACCCTGTAACATACGTAATTTCATTCCTGTGAATTTCTTCGGGTATTAAGAGGGAACGCGTGAAAGAAAAAATCTTAGAATTTTTGCCATATATTGATTTTAAATGTTTTTCACTGACATTTATGTGTAAATATTAAGAAAATTAACAAAAAGTAATAGAAAACAATAACCTGGGACAGACTATATCACTGGCTTTTATATGTGAAAACATCGACAGTGTTTTTGTAATGCTAGTTACCAAACACTTTTTGATGTCAAAAGTCGACAATCAAGTTGAATAAACAGAAATATGTGGCTTCAGAACTATATACATTTAACTAAACCTCAAACCTCGTTTTAATTTGCATTGAATTTCCCATTGGTCGGGATTAGAATTAAGACTACCCATTTTTGAATTGGGGTAATAAGACATAATTCCCTGTCACGTGACGTTTTATAACTCCACTTATTTCATGCATTCCATTTCATAAATATTTATTACAAATGCTTGGAAAATTATAATTCAATGCCGGTTCAGCTCATAAGTGTTCCTAGCTCTTCAACTCGTAACGATTTTACAATGATTATAATGCATTAAACAATTACATTTCATTCTCAGGTCAAAGGTCAATGCCAAGGTAACACGGGAATCATCGAGTCGGGGCTAAAAAAATTTCGCATTCCATCTGAATAATTGTGCGTATTCCACATTAGCATAGGTTGTCTCAGATAGAGCGAAATAAATTAAACCTTCTGTTATCCATTCCTCCTATAATCCCTACTTTTTTATTATGTTCTCTCTCTCTCTCTCTCTCTCTCTCTCTCTCACTCTCTCAGAACATTTAATAAAATAATTAGCCAGAAATGAACAATTTCCTTAACAAATTATCTAGATTTTACATAAATAAGTTTATTTTATCTATCTTTACGTATCCTTTCTCCTCTATAACGAGGAACGATAGTCCGGGTTAACGTTACAGTACCTTTTCGCCGTCCTTTTCCCGCACTTTCGATAAACTGGACCTTTTCTTGGCCTGCTTCTCCCCAAAGGACAATTTCCGGCCGCGGGGCTCCCCCTGTGATGACTTGTTGTCATTAAACAGCGAGAATTTCCTGGGGAGCACGGGGGTCTGAACGGAGCTTCTTCTCTGTAGCGTCTCAAACGCTGTAGAAACACGGCGATTGCTCATTGTAACAGGATGAATAGAAACAAACTGGCAAAGCACAAGTGTTCACTGGGTAATTCCTTTAGAAATTTTATAATTATTATAGTTCCCGTCCAGACCATTGTAAGCTCACTCCTAAGAGAAATGATTTGGACCCTGTTTATATAGTGGTCATCAAAGTTTATTATTCGATTATTTCAATGAGATTAGTTTCTCAAGTATTCTCTTTGCACACAATTAACAATTTAATTGCGATTGGCAATGCGTTAGTGTCCGTTCAAGTAGGATTCAGACTCACAGCTCTATGTATGTTGGCCTATACACCTGTCCTTCCCACCTGGATCTCAATGCTTTCTGTTACTTCCATTTATTGAATTGCACATCGTAGTGAAGGCAGAGACTTCCACAAGGGTACTTGTGTTCTTTACTTATTTGTTACACAATATATCCTATTAAGGGGCTCACCTCTTGGCGCCTGACCTTTCGTTTCTGTGTTCCACAAGGTCATTTTATGGTGCTCCAATTTGAACCAAGGTGTCAATGCCAAGAAAAATCAACGTCTTTGATGTCTCGTTTTTTAATTAGCTTTTATTGAGTAGAGTCTGTAATACATGTACATGTTTGCGGTCCGTTTCCTTGAAACGTACATGTATTGTTTAGCTTTACATTAAGTCTACGCCTGAAGCGTTGATTAAAATTAGCCCTTCACAATATCTGTAATCAAGGATTATCTTTTAAAACTAACTGGTTTTGTTTTACTTTCTTTTCTTTATGTGGTTCATTGCACCTTTATTTTAATTGATCAATATAAAAAAGTATTACTTTGAAATACGATTTCCAATCGAAATACTCATTTAAAACCATACTAATAGCAGTTTCTTTTTTGTTTTGTTTTTTAAATAAATTGAAAACAGTTTTGGTAGCAAATAGGTCATTTTAGGGCTCAATAAAACCTTGCTGTTTTTGCATGATATAATTTATTTCATAACATGTCAAGAAGAGTCGATTAGACTTTTTGAAACCATCATTTTATGGATGCCAACATGTCAAATAAAAATCATTAAATTCTAAACACAAATTTAATTGCGAAATTGAAGAAATATTGCTAATTTTCAAATATGATTCGATGGAAATAATTAATTATGCTGGCTTTATTACTGATTTTATTTAATTCTATTTAATTTTTTTATACTACACTGTAGTAATTAGAGTAAGAAGGCGCGACCTTCCGTGTAACCAATCTATTGTTCTTGTTTTGCGAAAGGTTTCTTTGCCAAAGTACTTCGAACTTAACTTTTATAAAGTAGGTTATTATTGAGCATCAGGTATATAAGAGGATTGGTCAACTTCAACTATAACAGGTACTATTTTTAAGGTGTTGTGTTTAAGTCAAGAGCACTTTATTGATATGCATACCTAAGATTAATAGATTTCAAAATCTATCCTACATTTCGACATGGAATTACATCTGGCCTCCATTAGTACCTATACATGTTTTTCGTGGCGTGTTAATCCTTATAGTCTTTGAAACTATCTAAATATCTTGGTCACAGACACCCCTACCTCCCGCAATAATTCATTCTTTGGTTTTATGATTATACTCATATTTTTAATTATTAAGAAAATATCTCCTCTGGCAAAGTGTTTCTCCGGTTAATTTTTTCGGTGAATTAAGTTTGTTGATTCCTAATTCATGTTAGTATAACTAAGAAATTTATTTATTATAGTGACTTGTGTACAAATTCTTTGTACATATACACAGTATGTCATTGACAACAATTACATTTAAAATAAGGTACACCCGGCCCATCAGACCTATAAATGACTTTTGAACAAAAATATATTACATATCATATATATATGATGTGAATCTCTTTTACTATGAAAACAGATAGCTTGACTACAGTACTGTTTGAATAAAGGGACACTAAAACCTAGTCACCAAACACACCAAAATTGTTAACTGCGACGTAATAATGGCTGTTTTATTCAAAGTTTACAAACAATATACCAACACGCACGTTTATTCAATATAAAGCTAACGCCTACAGATTTATAACCTTTACTTGCTCTGAATTCTTCCATATAAAAACCATTATGTAATTATACTGTTTGTGTAAGCATCAAAACATCAATACTTATGCATTTTTGCATGTCATTTACCTCATAAATTTGTCAAGTTTAATCGCATTTCAAAAGAAATATATCTGTCAAGATGAATAATAATTTTCAATATAATACATGTATTACTGAAGGTAGATGTAAACAAACTTGCTTGATTCTAAAGGACCATGTCATCTTATAAATACACCCGTTAATTCTGCAACCATCTAACGACCATAATTTAATTTAATTTAAACATATTTTATTGAATAATCAAATGGATTAGGCAACAGGCAAAGCCTATATAAACCCTCTCCAAAATACAAAGTCAAGTAGTGGTGTTATAAAATAATCTATAGAATATAGTATTGCCAGTTTACAGAGTGATATATTATTGATATTTTTAGTATACAAGACAAGGGATAATTGGATATTAAATAATAAGCTTGACTTTTGTCATATATGAATTGTACGTTAATCTAACGACCATGATACACTAGGCAGTCAGAAACACACAAACTCGATTTAGCTAAATATTTTTGAAGACCAGCCGTTGGACCCAACCAGCAACATCAGAGAAGCAAATATACACTAAGATAAGTGATTAATTGCCGATGAAATGAAGCATACACTAAATTATATGAATTTTTGTTGATGGAATTCGCGCTTTTTAAAATGATGTTATCAACATTAATGGGATTTTTATAAATTCATAAATTTATCACCACAATATAAAAGACTGGCGTCATGTACATTTGTATCTGCAGAAGTGCAGGGAAGTTCAAAGTGTTGAAAGGTATAACTAAATGTAAATCAACTGAGTTTTGGGGGGGTTTAGGTTGTCTTTTGTCCTCTTTGACCATACAGTTGTCTAACGGTGGACTAATTACGTTGCAGCAGCATTCTTGTTCATAGGCCCCATACAACAACTCTTGCTCCCCCCTTCCCTTAAGGTGGCTTGACACACCAATACATTATTTCATGGTTTCTTTAAGCAACTTTTATGAAATATGATTTCACAATTAAAAGACTTATACAGGTATAAGCTCGCAATTATTTCTGAAACTTTTTTTCCCTGTTCTTTAATATAACTTTTAATGGGTGTCATGAAATACTGGTGAATCTTAATAATAAAGGCTTACTTGTTTGGCTTCACTTTTGCTCCTGAGGCTCTTTGATTGGGTCTTGGTCGGTTTCTCCACAGCCTTTCTGGCCAGTTTGACCTTACTCCATTGTTTGTGAGCGTCCGACATCCTGGCATCAGTAAAGACCCACTCTCTCACCAAAACCACAGAGAAACCGTCCGCACAGGCATGGAGTCAGAATTCTGGAATTCAATAAATTTAGATTCCTTAAACATAATCACTTGTTATATCTTGATTTGTCAGATAATTGTCCTATTTAAGTGTAATGACATTTTCGTTTTAAAGCTCTACCCAGCTGTTGTAAAATGCTGTCGTTGCAGTCATTATAAAATTGCTTACCATTCTTGTGATCGTTTGTTGTTTCTGAAAGGGACTAATTTGTACAAATTATATCCAACAATACTTGAACCGACGCATGGTAACCCCAGCAAACTTAAGAACGGTAAACTCCCGTGTTTGAATCTGACAGACAATTCTAAATGTCCTTCCACTCGTGGCGTTGGTTTTGGTTGCAACCACTTGTAAATAATCAACAACGTCGGGCCATGACCACTCGATTGTTAATTGTCAAATTACAGTTAATCCAATTATAAAAGATCCTTTTCGCGCATGTTCGAATCGTTTTTCGGCTTTTAATCAAGTGTTATTCGAGGTTAATCTTGAAAATAAAAAATATTGACCTAAGCGTGCGATAAAAAGCGCTGAACAAGGGTTATGGTTGTTTCCATAATCTAATTTACCTACTTGCAGTACCTTGCATAAAAATACAAGCCTACTTGGCAAGACTTGGCGACAATGAAACAATTGTTGAGATAAAACAACATCTGGTGAAACTGGATTGGTGCGCAAAGGTATCGCTGCGAGGTAAAAATCGGTTTTTGCTGTGTCATTTGCTGTGATAATACATATGTAATGTCGATCAGCGGGTTATAGTAATTTTTTTACAATGATCGCCATGGCTCTTGTGAACCAGAATGAAAGCATTTGAATGTTTCTATTTACATATATTCTTGAATCTCTCTAAATGATTCTTGTATAATAAAGTGTTACTCTAAAGTGGCTGTGTGATCAACAAGTCAAACAAATTCAGGTAAAATGGACTAAGCACATTACAATTATTTTTGGCACTGAAACTCTGAACATCCTCCGATTTTCTCTTAAGTTCAACAAATTCTGTATCTAATTTATCAGAAACAATATTCCTTGTTTATTCATTTTTTTCAATAGGCAATATGATGTCATTAATATGACGATTTTTTTTTCTGTAAAATTGTTCAAAATGTCAACTGAAAGTGAAGTGTTTTGACTTGAAAAGATGACCGCATCAAACATTTACGATTATCATAACATTTGTCGGATATGAATATTAAATGACTTACACACACATGTTCTAATGTAAAATGTCACTCTGATCTTTAAAATCAAGTGTTTTTATGCCCCGATTTTTTAAAAACTTTTCCATGGTTAACAAAGCTGTGTTATGTCAGGTTGACAAAGTTCCATGTTTGCCAAAAGTCGTCTTAACTGTTCATGCTAATTGTAATCCTGAACTAAATAGTTAACTTTTTTATGTTTTAATCCTGTAAAAAATAAATTTGTTATTAATAGTAACTATTAATTTCTAACCATTCTGTGTAATATAGTAAGTAAAGTAAGTAAATAATTTATTATAGTGGCATGTGTTATCATAACAAATTATATATATATATATATATATATATATATATATATATAAAACACAAATAAATAATGAAACACTGTATAATAAATAATGTCACTGTAAATACAATTATAACATATATAGCCTACACCTATTACGCATTGCGTTTTTTATATAATAAGGATTGTCTGTACATGTATGCCCCAAGTAAGTAAAAAGAGGTTTGTCTGGGGAAATTTAAAAACAGCACAATGATACAGTCTAAGTTAGACATTACTGATGTTGGGTTGTATCCGATATAATTAAATAATTTCGTTCTAACATTAGAATACTTAGTACAATTCAATAAAATGTGACACTCGTCTACTATTTCATTTAATAAATAAAAAATTCTTTCATTAAGATGTTCCCCTTATACCGTCCCGTTTCAATTCTAATTATCCCACATCTTAATTGTGCAAGAATAGATCTTTGAGATTTTAAAATGTTCATTTCAAGGTTATTTGTATAACTTGTATATATGACTTCGAATCTCGACAAGTACGACATATTTATTTCATGTTCAGAAATATTTCGCATGTCTGTGCAAGATACGAATCTTCTTGAGGGATGTATGCCATTAATCTGCGTATAGTGGTTTAACAGTTTGAACCCGTTTAAAAAAAATAAATTATAATTATTCATTGCAATATATGCTTCATTGACAATTATTGTTGCAGTTTTTAATTCGTTGATTATGATTCGATGATTCTTTTTAATTAATTATCATTTGTTGCAAAGATTTATTGATTAAACATTTTTGTTGCGATGATCGATTCAATTATTGTTAATAAATCTGTTGCTATGATTAATGAATTGATTATTATTGATTATTATTTGCTGCAGTGCTTTCTTGATTCGATAATCATTTGTTGCAATGATTTTCTGAGTATATAGGCCTAATTATCATTTGTTGCAAGGTTTTATTTTTTAATACCCAATTGTTGCAATGATTCGTTGATTGATAATCACTATTGCAGTCATTATTAATTGATTATGATTCGATTATTTTTTGACTATTTATCATTTGTTGCGATGATTTGTTGATAATCATTTGTTACGGTAATTTATTTATTATAAATTGTTTTGGTGATTAATTGATTGGTTATCATTTGTTGCGATAATTTATTGATTACACATGTAATTTGTTGCTATGACTCATTGATTTATTATTATTTGTTGCGATGATTCATTTATTGATTTTCATTTTTTGCGATGATTCGTAGATTTATTATCATTTGTTGCGATGATTTTTTATTCATTGATGATTCTTTGATTGTTAATAAATTATTGCGATGATTTGTTGATTGATAATCATTTGTTGCGATGAATCATGGTTTTTATCTTTTGTTACGACGTTTTATTAATTTGTTTCATTTTGTTTCAATGATTTATTATTTATAGTAATCCAATGAAAAAGTGGTAGACAGACTAATTAGGCATAAGACTTCGTCAAATTAGAGAAATAAACTATTAACTTTAACAACTTGTGTTAAATGTGTGGTCCCACATTCATATTTTGAACGAATAAAGACCATGATTTTCAACCTGAGAACACGTGAACTCTGATAATGAGTCCCATTTATCAATCTGCAGTGGCTCGGTTTTTTAAACAACTTGTTACATAATTTTGAAAAATATATCAAAAGTTCTATGTCGAGACGTATTAAATAAAAAATCTGATATTGCATGGTTCGAATTTTCCAGCATACAAAGTATAAGACTGGAGGCAATACCCCCCGGAACTGTGGGTAAATCCAGTATATACACAAGTCCTGCAAAACCTAAGACTGTTTGAACGGTCACCAAGACTGCAGGCAATGCGAGCATTCGTCGTCAATTACAGATAGGACTATTAGGTGCATAGAAAAAACATGGCCAATTGACCATATAATTGATAGAGAAACAAATTTAAAGTGCCGACTTCAAAGAAATTTCAAGGTTGACGTGAAAGATTTGATTTAGAGAATTTTTAAAAAGCACGTTATTAATCGCCCATGATACTCATGGATTTTTTTTTCAAATAAAATAATATTAACATTGAAAAACTCATCAGAGATTCTATGGTGGAATTAGATGTGACATCAGTTGCACTGTCAAGAATTCAAAGAAATCTGATGATTATTTCAGAGAGAGAGAGAGAGAGAGAGAGAGAGAGAGAGAGAGAGAGAGAGAGAGAGAGAGAAATCGTCGGTGATAGATACTTACCGGTATGCCTATTCCACATCATTTATGCAAGCATGCAAGTATTGTGAATTGAAAGAAAAGGTTTTTTTTAATTCACTCTTTCTTAACAGAATTACATAAAAGCTGGAAATAAAAAAAAGCTTAGAAATATATTTTCAAACTCCTATTTGTAATGTGTAATTGACAGTTTAAAGTTTGAAGACAAACGATGTTTCCTTTAAAAACTGTTATCCATTTCACCTCAAATTATTGACACGATATCCATATTCCCCTGTGGATTCGTCGCCAGTTAAGCGCAGTTTAACACCTCCGTTGTATTTTACATTGCGGTGTATGTAAACTTGGTCTCACATTCAGGTGCTCGTATCTACAATGTAGCTCTTAGTTCCTTGCTCTTTTTTATAATGATAAAAATTCGATTTTATGCCCATCATCTGACGATCAATGTGTAATCAGCTTTTAGGATCCCATAGCACTGATCAAAGATCAAAGACGCTGGACCAAAGATGTCGGTAAGCTTTTGTTTCAAATATATACAATTGTGTTCCTTAGCATTTGGCTAAGAAACCTAGCGCTGGGTAATCAATATCAGATACCTGTATCCACTAAGTATATTAAATTCCTCTGGATTTTTATTTTCTGTCCATAGGAAATTACATGTATATCTCACGCAAAACATGTATGGTTTATCATATCACAGAACGTCCATAGTTATTATTTAGTTAGTTTTATAGGTTCATTTCTTTAGATCGTTATCATCGTCGCAAACAACGGTTTTGATGGAGCAGCAAATAATGACGGAGAGAATCGTTGTAAATCATCGTTGGGTTACCGACGATGGGTCATAACATCAAGAAAAAAAATTATGCTATCACATCGTTGGAAACCCACGGACAGTCTCGCATACGCTTACTGAGTAAGCGTATGCGAGACTGGCCGTAGGTTTCAGTAAGCGTATATGCGAGCTATCACAATGCGCGAAATTTTACTTCATCGAAAACTAATGATCTTTCTACTCTGCGAGACGGTCGATAACTCGTATACATACATGTAATTTATCGCGAATATAATACACATAGAATTAACTCAGCGTTGCATTAACACCCGAGGAACAGGTTTTACACCTTTAATACTCTAGACAAAAGACCACAGCCTAAAGGGACCTTTTGACCCAAGTGAGCTAGACTAATTTCAATCATGGCCTGGGTCAAACAACCACACGTCAACATACCTGAAGAATCCATACACCAAAATTGGTAGAACCTAATTCATATGTGCATTGTAATATTGTATACGTATGATTGTCCTAAAGTACGATATATTTAAATGGTGATGAGTGGATAAATGAACATAAACTTGCGAATGCTCGCCAGTTATCAATGGTCCATGATATTGTAATATTACTTTATCATCGAGGACCTTATATATACACGTCAAATTATTACAAAATAGAATAAAAGATATGCGATTTTTATTTACATTCAAAAAACGTCTTTGAAAAAATGAAGGTATAGAGATGGTTTGAGATACACTTATAAAATGGCTCTTTCTGGATTTGAAAATTATAATGCACATACGGTTATTATTAAGTTTATCTGCAACGATTCATTGTTTACACATGGTTTAACTGAGGAGAAGTCTTCAAAGGCATCGAAGTAATAATGAATGAAAATTGCATTTGTTAGCTTAATTGGATAAAATAAATAAAAATTACGAGCTTAATGTATTTATCTTGGTCTTATTTAATGCTGAGAGTACTTCAATGTAATAAAAGTCATGTTATGCATTGTAGGATTTCTGTATAAAATGGCAAATCACTCAACTGCCCCATTAAGCGTCAATGTTACATATATATTTGACCAGGAAAGCTGTGTGTATACTTATATTTACTGTGTATCTAGTTTTTACAGCATATATTATGTGGTGCCTACTTAGGAATGTGTTCTCGGGGTTTTAAGAATCGGTTACAAAATCTTAGTTCAAATTTACACAATGGGGATTATGAGAAAAAAATGTGTTGAAAGTCAACTTTCTTGGTGTATGTGTATTTAGAATAAAAAATTAAGCAATTTTGTTTTGAATAATTGCTACTGTAAAATTATCATACAACTTAGTAAAAGATATATGATTTTCATATATATTTTTTATTTTTAAAAAATTAAGGTACAGTATGAAAAAGATTTCAGTTAACATTCAATTACATTTTTGTATGTGTGGAAGATATACTTTTAACATCCCTATATCATTTAACAAACAATTAACAAAAGTAACAAAAAGGCATCAATACAGTTAATGTTATACATTCTTCGGACGTAAGTGAATTATTTAAGCCATACCCTTTTTGATATTTCGGGAGGGGGGCTACAAATCGCAACCCCCCCCTCCCAAAAAAAGGGGTTTTTCGAAGTGCAAATATTAGAAACCAGATATTTAGTTCTAAAATCTTAATAAATACATGGCAGTAATACAACATAAAACCCCACTTAAGGTGTAAGTATAAAAGGGCAAACAAGACTTTTTTTCATTAACGTCTTAACGTTACTCAATGTTAGGTAACTGAAGTCAGGCCAGCATTGGCACGTCTTTGCGGAAATTAAAACCCACCCACTTCTTTTATTTTTACTGAAAGTTTCCCAACACTGTTAATAAAGCTATAATTAATTAACCTACCCTGCTATTTATTTCGGTCAGGTCCGGAGTATCCCATGCTAGTCCCGGTCTGTCCAGGTGTATCTAGGGTAATTCATTAACTTTGTCCCCCGCGATCAAAAGTAAATCAAGAACACAAACTGTCACACAGTACTGCTGCCTTTTGTAGAGTAGTTAAACGGATTGTGAATAACGCTATGTGGACTTCTATATATATACAGTTAACGGCTGGATTTAAACTACCAGTTTGTTTATTCTAATAATTACCGCTGTATAGATACGTATAGATACATGTACATGTAAAAACTATGTGTATCATATTTAAAAGAGCTACTCGTAAACTACAAACTCATCAATTCTTACAGACAAAGGATAAGACTTAGAACATTACAAATATACTTGTGAATAACTGTTTAAATAATTTTGATTTTATAATTTTCACAGCATTGTTAAAATAAAATGTACGTATTCGCGTATTCGTGTGTAGTTAATGTATTTCACGATGAAATAACTAAAGGGGAAAGATATATATAATGATATATAATAAAATAAATTACTAGTTCGGTCTTTGAATTTCGTCACCAAAAATGGATGATTCAAATTATTTATCGTACATGTTCCCTAAGACAATGTAAGGAATTATTCCATTGCATATTTATGTCTTAGACTTACATTTTCT
Source organism: Magallana hongkongensis (assembly GCA_016163765.1). Taxonomy (NCBI): domain Eukaryota; kingdom Metazoa; phylum Mollusca; class Bivalvia; order Ostreida; family Ostreidae; genus Magallana; species Magallana hongkongensis. The sequence goes on along the minus strand of WFKH01011801.1, from coordinate 58,474,678 downwards.
GTTGTAAACAAATTCCATAACTTTATTCTCTTAGTTAGCGCTAAATACTCTAAAGCGCCGACAGTAAAACATGGACTTGGTATAATAATAGTAATAAAAAAATACTTTTAAGAAAAACCCCAATCAAATGGAAATACAAGCATGGATAACATTATAAAAAACTGTTGCAATTGTTAGAAATCATATTTATATTTCAAAAAGTGATAAAATGAGTAAGTGTATAAGAAAATGAATCGCTTTGCTAAAAAAATAAAAGAACAAAATAATCAGTTCAGTATTTAATTTTATACAAATAACATTGTTTAAACAAAATCATGAACAATTATCACCATTTCCACATTCTTCTGTCTTCTTCCTGTTTCATACTTAGTCTAATACACGTAGATGTATACTTCCTTGCTCTTTGACCCTAACAGGTCTGTTACGTCACGACAAGTGAACGATCTTGCCCCCGGGGGACGGGTTTCGTCATAACAGGAAGCTACCCGACCCTCAGTCAGTGGCCCACGTTAGACTACGTTAGTTAGAGCTCGCTGGTGTGACCGTGCATGGTCTTTTTATACTAATTTAAAAAAGCTCTAAATCCGTTAGTCTAAATAAGTTTACAAAAAAAGAAAAAAAGAAAAAATACGCATGGCTTTGTTACTTGTTTTAGCGATTTTAATCTGTGGAAATGCAGTGGATGGACAATTTCAGCGAATGTTTCAACAAAATATTGTGGACCAACCGCCCGACACAGGGAAAATCCTGATCCAATCAGAATTAAAGACGGAGACTCTGGTGAGTGATGGGGTAGCGGCCGAGAAGTCATAAACAGGCATGGAATTTACACCATAAAATAAAGAAAATTTTAAAATACCAAGTCTTGATAATATCAACAAAACTGATGGGAAAAGTAGTATAGGTTTGGGCATTCATGATTTCAAGTATATACCATATTCTTTCCTGCAGGAAATGCCCGAGGACTGTGCGAAAAAAGCTATCTCTGGTGACACATTGGTGCTTGATTATGAGGTAAAACTTTTTTTGTAATGAAATTCCTTACAATGAAAATAATCTGAAACTAAGAGAAGGAATATTAATTTCTGAGAACGTTGAAAAATATTAATCAACAGATGGGTTTAATATTTTTTTTAATCAAATCAGCCGGATTTTTTAGGGGAGGGGAGGGGTCTTGGGTTTAAATTACATTTAAAGAGGTTCGCTCCTCAGGTTTTAGGTTGCCATTTTGGATCACCTCTAGTCTGAAAATTCTGCATCACATATTAATTCTAGTAGTATATTTATATTTTAAAATGCCAAATAAACTTTATTGAATAAAATTGTTTTAAAAAATACATTTTTACAGGGGTTTAGTAAGGGACTATATTTCGTGGCGGAAGATTTCAAGAAGAAAATGAACAATTTTCTTAACTCAATAGTTTTAGAGTACTGTTACTTTAGCCTCATAATTTTCAACGCAGACCAAACTTCTGGATAGTTGGTGTATTACGATATATTCATGATGTTCTGAAAAACATATTTGAACAATATTTTGATATTTCTATCGATATAATTTGGCATATTTAGCTTATATTTCATAGAAGTTAAGAAAAAAATAACTCCAATTTTGGCCTAAAATTAGCTTATTTCATGCTATATCTCAAATTTTTGAGATGTGACCCCTACTATTTTTACTTTTAAATAAGACATTAAATGTATGTCCATTTGTATGCAAAGTTTTGGAAAGATGACATTACTAATATTTTTTTATTTGCGTTATAATTTGATTTCTCCAAAATTTTGTAATAATCTTAACATCTGTTGTTGTGTTCATTATGTACTGGAATTTGAAGCCATCAGTAAAGCAACATTTTTTAAACTTGGACTTAGAAAGTACTTTTATAGTCACTACATGTGTTCAACTCCATACTGTATCACAATCATAATTAAATAATAGTTCAAACTATAAAAAATTGTTTGATTTCTTCAAATAATCAATTTCCATGCCAAATTTTAGCAAAAATTTCAGGAAAATTATCAATTCTGTTTGGGGCCCTATATTTCCAAAAAATGGCATGTGACATGGGTCACAAATAAAACAAATGAACATTTTAGGTCCCCATCTTTATATCCAAGTGGTTTTTGGATGATTAACATTACTAGTATTTCAGGTGCCAACCTCCTTAAGAAAATAGCTTTTTATCAATTTTTTTAAAACATAATCATGGTATATTTCAGGTTTTACTGAATAACAAAGTTGTAGAGGACTCCCACAACACTGGAGAGAAGGGAGCCACGGATAAACAGCCACTGGTGGTTCCTACAGGGAAGGGCGCCGTCATCCCAGGTCAGTCCGTCACGGGACACAACTCATCACTGAACTCTCTAATCTTAGAGTCAACAAACTACATTCTTAACTTAATATTGTTTTGTTGACAAACCCATGCTACAATTTTCCCCAACCGTTAACCTTAAACCTTAATTGATATTTGGTTAGAAAAAAATTCAAAGTACTGGAAAACATCACTACCAGTAGAGATTTTGGTTAAATTACCGTTCGAATCAAGTGACTCACATTTTTTAAGGGGTTGGGGGGGGGGGGGGGGGGGGGGGGGGGGGGGGGGGGGGGAGCTCAGTATGAACCTAAGGACATTGTGTTAGCCAGATGAACTTGCTAGATTTATTATGTTTATATTGACATCAAGTGTACATCACGGTGTTATGTAAATGAATATGCGTTAAACACTATAATATTTTGTAGTGTGAATATTTAATGAAATACGGTTAAATGGATCTGATATTTTATTTTGGTCAAATTTCCAATGAACTGGATTATTTGTTTTTCAGGTCTGGAGTATGGAGTTTTTGGAATGTGTGTGGGGTAAGTACCACTCTATCGAAAGTTTATTTAAAGGACAGAATTCTTTGTCATATTTTCGCGCTTTAATGTGAACACCACAGTTAAATTTATAAACTAACGTGCACCTCAATAACCAATTTTATTTTCTGTTTTACAGAGAGAAGAGAAAGATAATTATTCCTCCACATCTTGCTTTCGGGGAGAATGGTATTCCAGGGGTTATTCCCGGTAGCTATACTTTTCATATTATTTATGCACGCTAAACTCTAGAAGAGTGTTTGATTCAAATTCGCTTTTCTCATTTCCTATGGGAAAATCAACTGAATCGAACACCGTTTAGCGTGACATTGGATGCCATTATTGAATATATCGCTAAACTTGGTCGATATAGTGCTTGTTAATAACATTTTAATTGCTTGATCAGTACTTCAATCAAGAATAAAATAAGACAATTGTATGGATTCAGAAGGCAAACAAAATTACAAAAATGAACCGTAAACGAGGTTCTACATGATTAATTCATGATAGCCCATTGCAAGGGGGGCAATCGCTTAAAAAATACTCTCTCGTCCATCGAAAAGTTCTCGTATCACTATCAAAAAACACGATTACCTCACTACTCTGCTCTATAACACATTTCTAAATAATCTACACTTTGACTATTTCAGAGAACGCCGAGGTGACGTTTATCGTGACGCTGATGGAGATCGTGCCCAAGAGCTGGGGGGAGTGGTACGTGGACATCGTCTGGTCCGCCTGCTACCTCGCCTTTATTGGCGGGATCTTCATTCTGATGGGGCAGGGAATCCAGGAGAAGAGGAAGGCGCTCAGGAGAGAGGCCAAGAAAGCCCAGCACTATAGGGACTAGATCACTTGACCGTGAAGTTACAGGGACATACAAAAAACTGTGATAGGTTCTGTTGATATAATTATGTGTATATTTATAATAAATTATTCATTTTTATTAGTTATACATCTTTTTTTTCTTCATCTTTCCACTTCATTTTCCATAAAAAATTTAATAGCAACAGTTGCATAAAAATTGGAGAGTGCACATAAAATGGTGGTGTAGGCCTGTTGCATGTGAAAACGCAAATTTTAAAACAAATTATGACCCAGACCTAAAAAAGCCAAAAAAAGAGGATTACTGATAAAAATATGCCCCATTAAAAAAAATGGAAATAAAGGGAGAGGGAGGTCTGAGCTATATAATGACTGCACCTTTAACTAATCAGCTAATAAGTAGAAAGCAAAGTAAAACACCAAGAACATCCAATATCATATTGTTTTATTGGACACCAAGAACATCCAATATTATATTGATTTATTGGACACCCATCTTTACATGTCTGTGTATGACATACTAAGTACACAGTTCTCAAAAGAAAGCCAATATGTCAGTATTAACAAAATAGTTTGAATTCATTGTCAACAAATGTAAAATAAGAAAATAAACTTTGTATTCAGTTATACTCCTCCCCTCTTTTATTAATTGACTTGTGCCCATCGTTTAAGAATTGTTGTATTTTTGTGCCTCCTTTTAACTTCATATCAGAAAATTAAACCGAAGTGAAAAAATAATTATATTTTTCCTTGAATTTTCTTATAAAATTGCAACAAACAAATGACCAGATTGATATCAGCATCATTCAAAAAATGTTTAACATTACATAATAACATGTATATCATGGCATCAAAAGACCTTCATCTTTGGATAAATCTTGCACTACAATGGAGTTGTGTGCATTTTCCTGAATGTTTCTTAAATCACACTGTTTAGAAAACAAAAATATATCATGAAAATAGTTTAAATCTTCTCAACAATAGTTTAAACTCATTTTGAGTCCAAAGAAGACCAGGTACAAATAGGGTTATGCCAAATACCCAAGTCCCCTTAAAACCAGGGACAGACTAATGACAGAAAAGGAATCAATGCCACATCTATAATTGGAGGAAGGGAGGAGATAAATCATACAAGATCATAAGACATGAATTCAGTAAATTTCTATCAAATTGCAGATTCACTATAACCTCAACTATTGCCACATTATTGCAAGAAAGATACATTACAAAAGGCAAGTTATAAAGTTTCCTAAACACATCGTTAGAAAATGGTATCCTACATGACTTACATGATACCAAAAGTCAATAAATGCACCAGTGAATAAAATATATAAATAATTCCACAAGAAAACGGCAGCATATCTAACAGCTTTACAGGCATATAAAGTACCTGGGAATATTAAAACTGCATGTACATGAATATTAATGTTGGATAAGTTTTCTCACAGACATTTGAAACAATTAAACATAAATGACAACAAAATCGCTTTTCAATACAAAACATTAAGCAATTTGAATACAGTGTATATAACATGTTTACTTATCCACCTCCTTGGATACAAAGAAATCCAAGTTGCTTATGAATTCAGTTTCATAAATACATGCACAACAATAAAAAACACAGTGTTTAATAGACTTACTGCACAGAAATTTCACACTACCATTTCATTTCAACGATCATTAAAAACCACAAAATGAAATCTCTTCACAGCAAGCAAATTAGCAGAAGAGTAAACATGCAAACGCTGGAATAGAACACAAGTTGAAATCGGCTAGTTTGCGTCCTACTCCTTAATATTTATATCTAATGGCAAAATAATTTCTTTTTCCAACACCCATCATAAAATATTTCATGTTTTTTTTTTTCTTTTCTTCAACCAGATATTCTCTCTTGAATTCAACCTAATGCCCTAGCTGTCTTTTCCACAAAAATAAAATATAATTCAGTGCCTAAAAAATATCAACAACAAAGATATTATGTAGGGCTAGTAATATTGCTTGCCATAACAAAATGAATAAATAAACAACGAGAGGAAATTTTGAACCTGTGTAATGAAGGTCTAGTGACGTAAATATAAATTAAAGTACAAATGAAATGACATGGTCTACCACAGCACATTTCATGTTCCTAGTTACATCACCATGTAATGTTAATAAGTCTGTGAAAAGTCAGTCGTTTACCTCAGCAACTAACTATTAACTACTCTAGAATAGCAATCATAATAAATTAAGAAACACAGAAGGTGTGAATGTTGTCTGTTAAACCAGCAACTCAAACAGTAAATATATCAAAACATCAAAAAGTCATTTGCAAAAAGGAATATAATTATCACATTAGTCAGGCTTTTTAAAGCTATAACTATAGACATATTATGCTAAATATCCAATGAATGACACCACTACTGCTCCATCATTCTGTCATACAGAGTCAGTATCACTGGTCTACATATACTAGGTTGTTTTTAAGTCCTGCATACCCTCCATTATAACTTGTTCGGAGGAGTCTGTGAATTTTTCAAGGAAGTAGGCTCTTTGAACGTTCTGAGGCAAATTACACGTCCCATCCCAGTGTGCCTCATGAAAAGAGTGCGACTACAGGAGAAAATGTACTCATTAGTATCAGCTTATGTAACTAAGCGAGAAAATGTTTTTTTTTTTGAAGTATTAGCATGTAGCATTTATTTAAGAAAGCTGGATGGCCATGGCCGTTTTTAGATTACATTGATCTCCTTAAAAAGAAGAGCTCTGTACAAAGATATTAGAAAATATTTAGATTTTAATGCTAAATAATATAAAAAAGATTTCTTTACTGAACAATAGTTTATAGCTTAAAAAATCATATTTAAAAATTTAAGGTAGATCTGATGGCTAGTTTGTTGACCAGCCAGTCTCCTTAAGAAGAATCTGTAATCAAAGTGAAAGACAGGAAGAAATTAAGAAATTGATAGGATACCACACATTCAGTAATTTTTTTTTGGGGGGGGGGGGTGAATAAATAGAAAATTGGTATCAAAAACATATTTCAAATTACATGTTTCATATAGTCAAAGTTCATTATAGATAGTACATTAGTAAACTGTGGTGATTGCATTAATAATCTGCATCAAATCAAAGAGAGCAAACTCTTTTAGCCACTTGTGTACTTTGGCTAATTAATAATGAAATAATATACTGGCATATCTTTTCAAACTCACCGATTTCACATTCCTGGTCCAAATCTTTTTACACCTGCCATCACAGATAGGACAGGGGCGCTGTAAGGGGAAACCGCCACATTCACGGCAGTCCTGACTGGAGTTGCCATCATACCAGCACTTACCACACCTGAAATCATTCTCTCAAACATCAAAAAATGAAATGTTGCAAAAACCAAATGCCAGTCATACATGTATAATCTAATATAATTTTTATTGTTGCAAGTAAGGAGTAGTGTACAACAAGCAAATGACAGCCCATGAATCCGAATAATATCTGCTAAATTTGCAAGTAGTCGCTGCTCTCAAATTTATTGTCACAAACCAGTGCATTTCCTCATTCAAAGTGACTACTTGCTCGCAGTAGTGAATTAGTGTACATATAGTAGATAAATAAACATAATTATTATACCTCAATATGATTATTCTATATAACGCGACATCTGATTGGTTCTAGACAATCACGTGCCAGGGCAATAAAACTTCATATTTCCCTGTCATCATCATATTTTTCATCATATCCCACCCCTTCGAATTTTCATTCCATGCTTATGAAAAATCCCGAGGATGAACATACGATGTAATTAAATAATTAATTCTATTAAAAAATATTCAAATCCTTTTTTATATCAGAAAGCTGACATAGAAAGAAACCGGTAAACATTAACTACGTTATTGCTTTACTAGAATTGAAAAAGGATTAGAACCCGATGTATTCTGAATTATCACCTGTCGTTCGGTATAATAAACAATTTATTGCATGATTGTGAGGGAAATATGAAGATTTATTCCCCCAGAAAAATCAGATTTCCCTTGGGCATTGCCCTCGGGAAATATGATTTTCCATGGGGGAATAAATCTTCATATTTCCCTCACAATCATGCAATAAATGTATAATAGTAGTGAATTAGTGTACATATAGTAGATAAATAGACATAAATAGTTGTGAATTAATGTTCAGTCAACTTTTCCTGAACAAAATAAGATCCCTTTTTTACAGTGTATTTAGAATTTTAAAAACACCTACAGGTGACAGGTGTCAATCTTCCTCTGATAGGCATCCGATTTCATCATCTCCTCCACTTCCTCTTTGGAGAACTCTTTTTCCTCCCCTTGGTCACCGGTTGTATAGAATACTGTTGCTCTAGGTCCATTCAGTACTTCATCTATCAACATACAAAAAAGAATCTACATGTATTTCAGGTCAAAGAAATTAAAGAGACCATTTGCTCATACTATTCACCTGAGCCGATTTATTGCACTTTCAATCCATGCATGACACATTTGTAATATATGCAGTACATAAAACATCTAAAAGTCTTTTTTTTGGTATGCAAGTTAATTTCTTTATGGTGTCTGGATATGTGGGTGTTTTTATTTATATTTCAAACATACTGTAATTAATTATAATGGATTAAAGTTTGTACAAATTGGTGCAATAAATATCTCTTGCAGCTCTTAAAGCCTACTATATTTATTCATATCAAATCCATTATAGCAGATAAAAGCTACCTAAATACATGTATAAAAAAGGTTGCTTATATAACTTTTTATTTTTATGTTTTGCATGTTTTACTTATGTAAGCATCCTTAGAGAAAAACATAGAAGGCTTTTCAGAATAGCATTGTGAAAGGAGATGATGAGTAGCAAGAGCCTTTATGTTTATACTATACTCTATCCCTGGTAATTAGCTTCCGTTTTTTTTTTTAATTTAACAAAAATACAAATTCCTGTCAAAGATTTACGATTGTAATTTTAAATGGGAAAAATAAAATATTTCTTTAATGACATTGTCATATCAATTTATCCAAACAAATTGAAAAGAAGAAAAACAAATTTTTACAGAGATTTAAAATGGGGAGATCTAACATTTTTTTTTTAAACTCAGAGATTTCCGGTACATTTTGCACAATTTTTCATTGTTATACAGGTACTTGTTGTTTGCAATGCAAAATCTCTGTATACTATTTATTTAGCATCGTTCTTCAGCATGACAAGGGTATTTCAAAGGAGACTCTGGGACTTTTGTCATTCTAGTGAGTTTGAACCTAAGGTTCTTTTATATATCTAAAATTCTAAGAGATTGTACTCAATGTGCTGCAAAAACAACTTGGGACAGGGTAGATGTGGATACATTTATATGATTGATTTCTTAATAAATAAATTAGAACCTTCTCCCTCAGCGCCTGCTGTTAGATTAACATCCATTGGGACCAATTCATCATCAGGGGTATTGTCTTCTGCAAAACCTTCATCTCCATCATCCGGCTTTACTCCATCCATGACAAGGCTAGTCAAATAATAACATAAAATAGTCAATAGGTATTTCATATTATACTAAAATTTTCATAGATGTTAAGAATACGTGTTTATTTGCATGTTTCATATAAAATAATTAGCATACTGTAATAAATTTAAAGCCTCGTCGTTGTTTTAAATCACACATAACGTATCATGAACTAAAAATGCTCTATTAGGCCTAATTTTAAAAATGAAAGATTTCTGATAAGAATTAAGGCCGTCATTTTTTGTTGTTTTGCAGTTCAATATTCTATCTAAATTTCATTTCATTCAAATATCATTAAAAAGAGATAAAAGTAATATAAACTGCAATAAGAAATACAGACGACAGCTGAAAATTGAGGAGAAATGGACAAAAACACTAACCAACTGAAAACACAGCCCAAATCCCAACTTTGTTTACTTCCCGTGACTGGGCTTAGAATTACAGAATATCAATCCCGATATTTTTACCATTACCAAATCTTGCAGAGTAAAAAGCATTTTCCACACTACATAATTTACATAACATTACATTTTAAACAAATAACGTTAAGTCTGACATAATCTGAAACTGGATGATAAATTTTCCAGATTTTTTTCATAACCAGTCGGGATCGTGGATTCAAAAAGCGAAACCCGTAAGCGCGAAAGACAAACCAAAAAACACCAACACACATAGCACACATCACCAAACGATACAGCAAAATAAGTTCCACCAGAACAGATTCTTAATTGATTTGCGGGTAATGTTCGAAGGATAATTAGAGATGCATACATCGATATGAAGTAGGTAAGGTTTTCTTGCCATATATGGGTTTGTTTTCTTTAGTTTTACATATCTTCATCAGTTTTGCGCCTATTGTGAAAAGCGTTACACAACTTCACAAGATCACAGGGCCTAATCATACTTTTTTCTTAAATGAGCATGTGTACAAAAATTCGCACTTAAATTCAGCAATAATTTTCAACTTTGAAATGATCTGAAAACAATTCATGAAAAAATCTCTTTAATCTCTGGATGTTTCGCACCTAAACATGTTTCGCGCTAAGATGATTCGCACCTATTCTGTTTCGCGCTGAGATGGTTCGCACCGCGATGTTTCGCATCGATCTACATTATTTACAATGAATGATTTATGAAACATATACATGTAAATAATAAGTTAATATTCAGAAATATTTATTAAATAAAATACTTAAGAGTTTTTTTTTATTTTAAGCATTATTGAAGTGCCTGCACATACCACAATATATTCAATTAACAGATGAATTTTATGATTAATAAAACCGGTGATTATTCGAAGACCATGCTAATTATTCTCTGAAATAACATCATAATTAGTTCATACAATTAATTGCACAACCAATTAAGTCATTATAAATTATCCATTACCAATAGCTTGGACAACACCGTCTAAATTTGGAGATGTGAGCAGATAATGATGAGACAAGTGGCTGTGCCGTTTGACTAAAACACTTGTGACTGGCTGGTGAATTTGTATGTGTGATATTAATGATTACATGTACGTATTACAGTTGACGGAATTGTTTGCTTTGTTTTAAAATGTTTTAAAAAGAATTAAATGATCAGAAAATAAATTAGAAATTGTTATCAATGTTTTTGTTTTTAATGGGTTAAACTTTAAGTTAGTATTTCGAATATGAATATTTGGTCACTAAAATATCATTTATATTTTCTACTAATTCATAATTATTAATTCATAAATATATGGGAATAGAAATTTTCAAACAATATCACACATTACTTTTAATCAAGAATGGTACAAAAATGGTATTTGAGTGGATGATATGCGGTAATGTAAGTTTAAAGCAGAAAAGTTATGTAATTAAATTATCCCCACTTTTAGATCCGTGGTACTTAATTACCTGCAATAACACCCCTAATTTTCATAAAAATACAGGTAAATCTCATGTAAAAGACATGCTATAATTGTTATCACAACACAATTAACACCTCTTGTTCTGAACCTATATAATAACGCCATGGCTTCAAAGGCTTCATAAAAAAGCCAACGAAAACGTAAAAACGTTATACTAGCGGCGCATATATAAATGCAAACATCATTTTTATAACTTATTTCAATTCTTATATAGCTGATAATTAATTTCAGGGCAATAATAACACGAGAAAAATATCTTAATACAGCGGGATGTTTCGCTCCGAGGGAGGTGCGAAACATCGAGGTGCGAATCATCTTAGCGCGAAACAGAATAGGTGCGAAACATCACGGATTCAAAATGTTGCTCCTTCAGAGCAGTTGCAATCAAAGTTCTATGTATAACTGTATGTGTGACCAAACAGCTACTTCCTCAATGAAATAACAAAGAAGAACAGTTCTGGTTAACATAATAATTGATTTGTAAATGGTAATAATTCAACTCAGCACCTGGTAAACCCGGCACCTGGTAAACTTGACACCTAGTGAAGTTAATTCGGCATTTGGTTAATTCGGCACCTATAGTCTGTCCCAAGATATTTATGCAGCACATTTGGATGATTTTTAATAAAAATACACATACCTGTGAAAGAAGTGCAATTAAAATAGTTGAAAGGGATAATTTCCAAGATAATTTCATTGACACATTATCATCTTTCACTCGAAAAAATTCACAGGAACAAAAACAGATTCCTTACGGAGATTTATAATGGGGAATGTTTACATCTTTTCTCCATTCGGAATACACTCGGAATACATCGCGCAATTTTTCAACGTTATTATCCGGGCTTGCTGCAATACAAAATCCCCGTAGACATTACATTTTTTAGCATTGTATGGAAACCTGATAAGCTAACAGGGGTGTTTCGACTGAGAAATCTTGGAAATTTTTCATACTTTTGAATGAACATCGTTTGAACCCTGAGGTATTTATAAATATCAAGCAATTAAGCAAAATCTGAATTCAGGATATCTTGGGACAGACTATAGTAAACTCTGCACCTGTGGAAAATATGATTTAAGGAAGCATACATTACCGATATTGTTGATCATGATTTTTTTTATCAATGTGTTTAACTTATTTTTCCATTTCCAACTTGTATTGAACATGTGTTTTTATCAACCTAGTCAAATTTATTTGATCTAAAATTGTCCGAGGATTTACTTCAAACCTTCATTGTATAGGGAGTCTATAAATTAACTATAATTAAAAAGCGTTATCTTTGAAATTGTTAAAATTTTGAAATTTATGATGACTTAAATGATGGAGCACATGCAAAACATGTTCTCGCTTTGTAGATTTTATGCTGATGATAGTTCAATGCAACATGCTGATTTTGATTAGAATTTTAGCCGAAAGATGGTCTGATAATCAGCTTATAAAATTTAATCCTGTGTACTGGTGATACACCGTTATACCCCTTGTTGTTTTAATAATATAATCACTGTACATATATAGTTACTGTATCTTTGATGTAACATATACACCAAAGTTATAATGATTATCTCGCAATAATTGCCAACTAAATTTACTGCGAATTGGAATCATTAGAAATAATATATATAGAAGAACATGAAATTAGTTGTAGTGGATAAGTGTTAATTATATATCACATTCAAATGCTAGTGTTAGAATGTAGAATTTACATATGTTGAGTAGATTTCACACAACCATAGATTATAAATATAATTTATTGCAGGTTTCCAACATTTAGTGTATTTTATTTTTTAAGAATATTTTATAACAAACCATACAATTGTTTTAACGAGTTTTAATAAATAGGTACGAGATTAACCAGATTCAGGTGCCGAGTTAACTAGGTGTCGAGTTTACCAAGTGCCGAATTTACTTTTTCTACAGGTGCCAAGTTCACCAGGTGTCGAATTTACTTCTACCTGCCTCATTGCACACAAGGTGATATACATGTACAGTTACTCAAACAATGGAAATGCATGTTTGGCTTAAAACTGCTCAAAAGCAGCAATGTCTTATCTTTGCTCTAGGTTGCTTTTTTTTAAACAGCATAGTACAAAAATAGGTTGTCACTTCCTTGCAACTTTTTGTCTGTTTTACATAAAAAGCAAAAATGCATAAGATATTTAGCTAAATAAACCTACTTCAGATAGGTTAATAAAGCTATGTAGGTAATTCAAGCTACATAACTAAATCTAGTGATTGTACCTGGCCTGGTCAGTGAATGTTGCACCAATAATTGATATTTTTAACATTAGGCTATCACTAGGGTTCTTGTATTTCCTTGTCAATGCAAAAAAGCTGTAGAAGTTTATGTCATGTTGTCAACATTTTGTGGACCTTTTAGTTACCATCCCCTACATTGATATATAGACTGTTTTGACACAAAAGGGTGTGAGAAAATCACCTAACATGATGTCCTTGAGATTGGGACAATGCAGGTACATATAATCTATACATCATAATAAACTAGCTCACTATTCTAAAATTTGAATCCGAGAACATAAACATGTACATGTGATGTACTAAGATGACAGAGCAAGTGCTGAATCAAAGAAATTATTTTGAGTTGAAATATACCCATTTGTGTTCATTGTGAAAAAAATCATCAAGATGCAATAGTTCACTCTGCAAATAAAATTATTCATTAATAAAAAGATTTCTGAAAACAGGCCAAAAAAAAATAAAAAATAGCTATTTCTGTGAAAAATGGTGAACACTCACATACTGTATCCATTAATTGCAAGACATTCGAGGAAAAGTCATTTTTATGATCAATTTGCAAATATTTTGTAAATGATTGTGTCATGCAGTCTATAGAGAGGTCAGGTTGGTGGTATTGTTTGCTTGCTGACTATGAACATTTCCATCCATGCTTCAATTTTATTACAGAAACTTGTGTCAGGATAGGGAGGTCTGGGAGGAGAGTGGAAACCAAGTGAATATGGAGAGGAAGTGTGCTGATGTCTTAAAGGAGGCTCTGATGCTCCACACCAAGGAGATCAATGGTAAGCTATGGTAAATGAATCAACCCTAAACATTAAAACTGGTGATAAATATTACTTAATACACAATATACACTACTCATCAATGCTCTAAAATGAACATCACTTAGATTATGTTGCAGTGAAATACTCACTATTGTATTGGGCATGTCAGAGACGAAACCATATATTATTTTTTGAAGGTTCTTCAAATTCATTGGAATTTTTAAATTGTTTTAGATCTAGTTCACGATGCAGAGCACTGGAAACAGAAATGTGAATCTCAACAAAATCACAAACAGAGGTGAGTTTAAGGTTTTATTAACCGGGTTTTCCAAAGGAAAAATCCGGTTATTGAAATGGTGAAAATGCCAGGTGGGCGGGTGGGCGGCTGCCAAAAGGGTACCCTTATTGTACGGATAACTCCTCCTACAGTTTTCAAGATAGGAAGTTGTTCTTTTGCAGATCAATTGTACATATATCAGAGGTGTGCATATTGCTAGGATTTTGATTTCTGATGATTTCTGAAAAAAATACCAGCTGTTGAACTTAGTCATTTTCTCGCAAAATATTGCATATAGGGTACCCCTATTGTACGGATATCTCCTCCTACAGTTTTCAAGAAAGGAAGTTGTTCTTTTGCAGATCAATTGTAAATATATTAGAGATGTGCATATTACTTGGATTTTGAGTTTTGATAATTTATGAAAAAATACCAGCTGTTAAACTTAGTCATTTTCTCGCAGAATATTGCATAGGGTACCCCTATTGTACAGAAAACTCCTCCTACAGTTTTCAAGATAGGAAGTTGTTGTTTTGCAGATCAATTGTACATACATTAGAGATGTGCATATTACTTGGATTTTGAGTTTTGATAATTTATGAAAAAATACCAGCTGTTGAACTTAGTCATTTTCTCGCAAAATATTGCATATAGGGTACTCCATTTCTCTGGATAGGTAGTGTTTATCAATTCAGGGTTGACATGGATTATGGATACAGTTCACATAAAAGAAAACCCAGTTTGCTGTCACATTGACAGCTTTTCACTTGTAATTGGTATGATTTGGGATGGTTTTGATTACTGATTTTAAAATGCGCATGCAACCAAAAAAAGAAAATAATCCCAAAAGAAAGCTCTCAGACAAATGCTGTATAGAAAGGATTTATTCTGAATTTGATTTGTTCTTCAGACTGCAAGAAGAGTGCAAGGCTCTTGAAAATAAAATCATTGGTATGCAGAGCACGATAGAGAGTTTGAAAGAACAGATTCAGGACCTCAAAGAAAGTCACAGGTACATCCCAATGTAATATCATATTCATTGAAATTTTTTTTCCAAAATTATGTTTTTTAAGAGAGGAAATTCTGGGAAATTGTTATTATTAGTCTGTCTCTATCTGTCTGTCTGACTGTCTCTCTGTCTCTATATCTGTCAGTCAGCATCTTTAACCTAAGTCATATCTTTTGTAATACTGATGTACAACACAGAAACTTTTAAATATTTAGTAAAAGGTCAAGGTCAGTAAAGAATTGAGATCATCTTTAGGGTGAAAGGTCAAATTTGCTTCAATGAGATTTCTTCATAGTTTGGGAAAGAATGATTTACACACATATCAATTGGCTTTGAAATTTGCATAATGCACTAAACTTCCATTGCTATATTGGTTTCAGGGAAAGCTCAGGTTTGAGGTGTAGAATGTGTGACCACCTGCAGCGAATGAATGACAGTTTGAATGAGGCGTACACCAATAATATACGAGAGAAAGACCGAAGAATAGCTGACCTCGGTATATATTGGGGGGATGTCATAAAAACATTAAAATCTTATGCTGATGAAAATGTAAAAGGTATGCTAATATTGACACAATATACATGAACTAAAAGGGAAATTTGTTTCACAGAAAACCAGCTGTTTGAATGCACAAAGAATTTGTCATTAGAGAAGACTTGGACCTCATCAAAGTAAGAAACAAGTGTATTTTAGGCTTTTAAACATCTGTCAATTTATTTCATTTAATATTAAGCAGAGTATTTATGACAAAGAAAAATATAAACTGTATTACCCTGTGAATTAATCTGTCTATAGTAATACTCCACATAAACCAAGGAGACAACACAAATCGTCCCTCAACACAAGTCTAAGAAGTGAAAGCCCAGATTCAACAAGTCGCAACACCCCAAACAAACCCAACACAGTAAATAAAGAAGCAGCCAGAGCAACTACAGACAGCAAGCCATCAGAGACCAGCTTGAGCGAGAGCACCAAGGTCAACAATGAGGAAAAGGGTCCAAAGTTACGCCTCCGAACTCGCAAGCGAAACAGATACAGCGAGGTAAGTACAAGTAGTCTTCTGTTTAGTGCCTTCATATAGAATTTTTTTATTTGAAACTAATTTAGCTTAATAAACTACCGGTATGAATCTTCACATGATACACTATTAATATTTTTCTTTGTTTGATTTAAGTTAATCTTTTGCATTTCACACTATTAAAGGATCCTTCTCCTGAAAACAAGCGACAAAAAATTCATCCCAAAGACTACACTAAGGAAGAATCCAGCCAGGTGTTGGTTCCTGAGACATGTGACCCAGATATCATTGCTGTGGATCAGGATGAATCTCCGGGAGAGGAGGAGGGGCATCATCGGATCCCGGACACAGAAGCTGGTGTCGATGGGACCACAACGTCTGACAGTGAGTCCGACCCAGGCCATGAGGGGATAGGAAACCGCTACAGTCTGCGAAGTACTCTCTTCAGTCCTTCCTCTGAAGAGTCCGATACAATCCTCAAATCTCCAAGGAGGAAGACAGCAGACAAGAAAACTGAACAGTGCCTTTCAGAGAGAGTTCAGAAGAAAATGAGTGAAAAGGACAGTAATGCTGACAAGAAATTACCGTTAGTGGAGGGATGTGATGGCTACATCCAGTCATCTCCAATATTCCAGATTTACAAGAAGTCTAATTTAGAATCTCCAGATGTAAACAAAACAGAGGCTGGGGTGGAATCTGACGCTGAATCTCCATTACTGCTGAAGATAAGCAAGAACTTGGATGACAAGGGGACAAAGGAGGGTAGTCCTGCCAAGTCTCGATTGTTTGATGAGGACTGTGAGAGTATTGTGTCTCCTGTCGCTAACAGTTCATTCAGTAAATTCAGCAGGAGTCTGTCTCAGGGCAGTAGGCAGAAAAGGAGACTTAACCAAAGTAAACTATCATGTTCTGAGGATAGGAAGAGGAAGTCAGAGACTGGTGAAAGTTGGTTGAACTCGACTAAGCCAGAAGTAAAGGATTCCCCGACCCTGAGACAGAGTACACTAAGTCAGGTATTTATGAACATTCCCACAAAACCCCAGCCAGAAAAGTCCACAGAATCAGATGATATCCAGAAGGCCATTGAACTGTCTCTAAAAGACCAGGAAAAAAGAAGGAGTGAATGTGCAGATGTGGACATGGCACAGAAAGAAAATCTGTCACCATTCAAACGACCCATTACACCGAGGAAATGCAAAAAATCAGCTGGAAATGTCCTCAGTTTCAAAAACAGGAAAAAGAAAAACCAAAGGACATCTATTGAGTGTGACCCTGATGAGACTGTACCCCCTGGGTCAGTGGAGATATGTCCAGAGCCAGCGTCTGTGGGGGTTCCTCTAAATGGAAGCATTGACCCAGTGGTACAACTGTCTGTGTTGTGTGACGACTCTCAGAGTCTGAAGTCTGATGATTTACCTGACATAGAGCCTTACACAGAGGAAGATGGAGCAGGAAACATGGAGCCCTATACAGAGATAGACAGAACAGAGAACAACTCACAGATTGGAAACCTGACAGATTTCAGAATTGAAGACTTAAGAAAGGCTCCTAATCCACTAACCTCCACCTATATTGATGTGGATAATCCACCTCATGGCGTGGAGGATGGCTCCCTATCTGTTCCCTGTAGTGCAGTGTTAAGCAGTGGAAAGAGAAAAATTATCAGGATTCCTGAGAACTCAGAGGGTAAAATTAATACCTGCTTATTACAGCAAACATATCATCAACTTAAGTCTAATTTGCAGAATACACGTGAATCTATTTGATATACATGTACTGTACCACATGTCTTAAATCAGACCTTTAAAAAAAAAATTAAATAATATACAGTCAACATGCATATGCAATATCCTTGTAGATTCCAATAGTGAAAGTCTGATTCCAAATCATGAGGATAGCTTTGACAGGTAAATATTGGCTTTGACTCTGGTGCACAATTGAGAAAGTGAAACTTATTTTGAGAGTGTTTAGTTTTATGACATATCATGTCATGAAGAAGTATACTGTATATGCTACTGTTTATGAACATTGTTAGCATTCACCATTGTGATTGGTCAGATTGTCATCACAGACTTATCAAGATAGGGGATTAACCATTGAATTCTAGTGTGTGCCCCATTATCAGTAAGAATATGGGAGACTGACATATTTATATGGGAAATGTTGGTCTTCATAAAATTTGCAAACCAGGAAAACAATATGCCAGACAGCAACTTAATTCTGGATGATTTTATCAGTCAAGTTCAAAGGTTGTAATTGGTAATGTTTGAGGTCATTCGTTACTTCATATGTTTTAATTGATAAGCACTGTTAGATAAGTTGCTATGGAAGATTGGATAACAGACAATGGCCATAAATAGGAGAATGGAGTAAAACATTTCCAGTGGAAAAAAATACCGTTTTCAGAATTAACACTTATGCAAGCTGTTAATGTCCTTGGTCTGCTTAGTTTCTGATGACTCATCATGTGACAAATATACATGACAGTGAATGATTTGCTCCTTGAAAATGTGTTAGACAGTTTTAGCGATTTCAAATGTAAGCAGATGACTTACGTCAGACCCAGTCTGTTTGCATCACTAAAATCTTAATGGCACAGACAAATTCTTTGACATGTAGCATTTTCTCCTCTATTTCTTAATAAAAGTTAATAAAACTTAATAGTCTTTGAACAAACAATGACAATACCAAATCTAACCATTTTAATAAATGACGATTTAAAGTGCACTTTGCTAGCGTAAGAACAAATCATTAACAAGTAAAATAGACTTTCATTTATTAGACATTAGTTGAAACACATATTAAAAATCAAAAACAAAAATTATTACATAATGCATTATTGGTTTAAAGGGCTACAATGGCCCCCTGAAAAGGGTCAACACCCGGCTGCTGAAAGTTAAATGTTCAGAAAAGATTCCTGTTACTTTAGCTCAGAGAGTTGAAGCAATTTAAGTAAAGTTAGCCCCTGCTTTCAGTGATTGTGATTACATTTCATCAACAGAGTGCCCGGTAAGGAGCAGCCAAACTTTGCTCATGTGGACGTTGTCAGGAAGCAAGACGAACGTCGGCGTCTGCCCGCCCACAAATGTGAGGAGTGCCGAGAGGTCAGTCAATTCATGTACATGTAGTTGGCTGTAATATTTAATCTCATTCACAAATATAGACAAATTAAAATAGACCCCTTCACTCTTACAATCTATATACATGAGCTTGACCCAGGATGGACAATTTGACTCTTAATATACTGGTATGTGAATAGTTTGATTTAAATGTGCCATTGGTTAGGTTCTCACCAGAAATCCAGACAGAAGGGCGATCTTATTTTAACAACATAACATTCCTTGTGTAGTTGTGACTTACTTGTAAAAATGGGCTTTATCAAGTGCTGCAAAGACAGGAAACAGAAAAGATAGAGCTTATATTTTATTATCCAGATATTTAGATCATACATACGAATATTCACTGACACCAAAAAAAAAGGACAGAAAATACCCTGTGATGTTAACTGTAATTGATAATGTTGAAATGAATCATCCATCTAGCTTCCTTAAATGTAAAGATACATGTATATATAATTGATGATATTGAAAGAAAGAATCATTCATCAAGAGCTGTTTGATTTACCTGTTTACAGTACTATGAGGGGATGGGCCTGTCTGAGGAGGAGATACAGAAGAGACTCCAGACCTGTTCCAGACACCGTGCCAAGCACGCCGCTCCTGGAACTCCGGAACATTTCTGGGAGATCGGGATTGAGGACACTCTGGAGTGTGAGGAGAGAGGTCAGTTTTTGTACATTAACAAAACTACACACAAACACACACATACACAAAGTTAGTGAAGCAGTCGTGCAAGGTGGTAAAACATAAACATTAACGTACAAACACAGCTAGATTTTGTTCAAAATTTACTCAGAATTGCATTTGTATTTCACCAGGTTATGTGAACACGAAGGATCCAGACGAAGGCAAGCCAAGGTTCAGGAGGAAAAGACAACTAAATAAAATGTTCAAGTCTAAAAAAGAGGAGGAAGGGTGAAACTAGGGGCAGCAACTCAGGAAATCATTTACCGGTAGCTTTCAAAGTAATGCAGAATAATTTACGTGTATATGTAATTTCAGGGACCTGAAAATATTTTAGCAAAACTTGCTCAAAACTGACTTACCGGTATTTATTTATTTCAACTGTTGTTTTTGTCTCATGTATATGTTAATTGTATATGTTAATTGTAAATGTGTACACATTCAAGTATTCCAAGAGAAATTGTATTGAAGTAATAATATATGAATGGTATTTTCTGAGTAACTTATAGTATATCCATTAGTTCTTTCATATACAATCTTTACACATATCAAATATGAATTTTGTACATATGAAGTAATAAAATTTACATATACTATAATTTTTTTATCATTTTAAATACATATATTCAGTATTCCCTTTTCAGGTCAATCTTTTACATTTTTTCTTCCTCTCTCCCTATCAAATGATTCGATGTCTTTGTTACGAGATATGTAATAGATGGTATGATTATTGAATGAAGACATTTCTATCATATCTGGAATATCCTTTGTCAAAATAGGTGAACAAAGAAAACTTAGTAGCTACAATGCTTCATAGTTTAACAGTGTTCTAGCCAATGGCATATTCTCGGGCCATTCTTGCAGAACTCTGGGAAAATTCCAGATGTTAGGATTTTGTACAAATGAAGTCACTTTCCTTTAGTTTATCAGCTTGACATTGAATGCCTCTTCTGTGGTATACTTATGATTATAACAATAGATTAACTAAAAGAAGTTTAACTTAAATTTCAAGAGATACTAGATTATTCTTCATATTTATTTCAATGATAATGAATAGGCAGGTTGTCATGGATGCCATAATACATTTGAGGTTGTTTTTCAGATCCTCTGAAAGTTTCAGTTGCGATTCGGTTCTAGCTTCTATGAATGAGCAATCTTTTGATGAAAATAGATTGTCTTAATGTTTCTGATTTATAGATTATCTTAATGTTTCCTTCTTGTAAATATCTTGTAAGTACAACACAATAAGCATCATTGCCTGTAAAATAATTAAGAAAGGGGTTTTGTCATGTTTCTAACTATTCAAAATATTATATTTACATTTGCAAATATGTTTTATCATCTGAACCTATAGAAGAGCAAAAAACGTTTATTTCTATGTGAACATTTTAATGAGTCAAAGGGTAATACTTTTAACGTCACAATGATTCCACACGAGCTAATGGTTTGACGGTTGCATTTATATTTACATAAAACACGGTTATGTTTATAACTTTCCACCACAATTTGCCTTTCTAAAACATATTAAATATATTAAGTAATAAACAGTAAGGTAAAAAGTCAACAGGGATATGAACTTGGTTGGTACGTGATCACTGATCAAATCTTTTGGGAAATAGATTTTGATCACATGACCAACCAAGTTCATACCCCATTGAACTTTTTGTAACTTGCTGTTTATTTCTTAAAAAGTACCAGAATGTTCACATAAATTTCTATTATTAATATTAAGTTGTGAAATAAGAAGCAAAGAAAAACAATCAAGATATCTTGGAAATTTTAGAAAATTAAAGGAAATAATTCAGGCTAACCAATTAATAAATTCGCCAATTCTAAGGCAGCACAATCAAGTCTGCAATTAATTAATAAATAGTTCACTGGGATATGAACTTGGTTGGTCATGTAATCAAATCCTGTGAAGCTGAACATGCTGACTTCTCATAAGATTTGATCAGGTATACCAGGAACACATCCCTTTACACTTATAAATTGTTATTTATTTCTTATAGATACTTTTGAGAGAGATCTAACTGTGATTTTAAATACATAACGTTAAGCATCATGCAAACCAGAAGATCGTGTGGTAATCATTGTGACATCTTTAAAAAAAATAATGAAATGCTTTTTTTGGTGGTTCATCTAGGTATGAAGGTAGCGAGCATTGAAGAAAAAAAACTTTACCCACGTCAGTGGATAATGTATTTTTTTCTGCAATGATCGCTACCTTTACTGTCCATAATATGAACTGCCAAGAAAGCATTTTACTGTTTGTATTTATTTCTTCAGTTATCTATGTAAAGTGAGTATAACTTCGCCAATCATATAGTAATTTTCGATCAGTATGTTGCATACAAGAAACAGCCAATTTCCCATATATGGACGGTTATACTACGAATGTTTGGAAGTCTGACGTCAGTCCGTGTGGTCAGTGCTAAAGTTAATTGATCTAAAAAATTAATTAACGCATGGTCAACCTCAAAAGTATGAATAAGACACAATTTGACAAATAATGTAAATGTTATTATTATTTATAGGTATTCGATAAAACGCCGTCACTCAATTAACTGGACACTACTAACTATAATGCGTTTGAAGGAAGTTTTATCAGTAGATGTGGTAACAATTTAAAATTTTAATCTTTTATGAAATAGGGGAGAAATTACAAAGTAAATGTAACGTTAAATATCATAGGACCGACGGTATAATTTTAGTCTGTTTTTCACATTAACCGAACGGGGAAAAATTAACTTAATTAGTTATCAAACTTACAGTATTATCATCCTGTACAAAATGAATAAAATATATATAATGCTTTTGATTTATCACACAGGCACTCAAGCAATAGACTATTATTTCCCTTATTAAGGCATATTTGTATGAGCTCTAATGGTAAAACTACATACTATTTAATTACGACATGTTGATCACAAGGTGACCGAAAGTTGAGGATGATAGTTGGAATCTGCAAGTATATTTCAACAGTGTTCTCCTGCCTGACTAGAATTGATTTTTGACAGTAGTAAATTGAAAATAATTTGATATTATTAATGTATTTTGTGATAATGAAAAATAAAAAAAATTGCACATTCATCTAAATGTTTTAAGGTATACATGCACTGTCTGTCACTGTCTCTCCTAATGGAGGTCATCCGGTCGGACACGTGGATTTTTTTTATTCAACGTTTGACCAATCTTTGTAAAAAAATTTTAAATTTTAATTATAAAAAAAAATTACCTCAAAATGTGAAAAAAAAATTCTGATCCGCGCCTGATGCATCGGGTACGGTTGCCCTTTTAATTCGTTTCGCCACAACGTTTATTCCGCAAAATTAGATGCTGAGCCGTCTGCAACAAAATGCATGACAACAAAATTCTACATATGGCCCGATCAGGTAGTTTTTTTTACATGCACCTTATTGCATATCATCTTGGTAATTGTCCGTTAAGGTGGGTTATTTTTACAATGCATTATTTTTAAGAAGTAATGCCGCATCGTAACCAGAATTTCCTCTAACAGGTTGGACACGATGAGACTGATATTGAAGGCCATATACATGTCAGTCTTGTAAAGCTAATTTGCAATACATTGCTTTTCCAACGCGGATTTTTAAAATTAAATTGAAATTGTTGATTTATTTGAAATACATTAAGAAAATTAACGTTTGTGGAAATGTTCATTGTAAGTTTTTCAACCAATATACCGGTGTCTCATAATATCGCGGTACTTATTTCTCCCCCCCCCCCCCAAAAAAAAAAACAACATATACCAAGTTGTCATTTTTTAATATGTCATTAAGTGCTGTTTAAAAAGCTTGTATTTAAGACTAGCTTTTCTGGAGTCAAGTGAAGTCGTACCCAAACCGACTCGTACCCAAACAGACTAATAATCCATTGGTCTGGTGGTAAACAATGATACTTGGGTTGTAAATGTAAAAGATAATCTGTTAAGGTTAGGTTTTGATAAAATTACAATAATTAAGAAATTATGACATAAATGAATGTAGAATTTTTGATAACATAATGTCATCTCTTATAAGTTTGCCAAAGAGGTCCCTATATCAACATTTGATAGAAAATTTCTGTTTACATGCAATCTTTTCTTTAAAAAACCAATTAATTAGATTGACAAATTTATAAATTCTTCTCGATCACTCTTTGAAGGCAGGTATAATTTTATAACTGAAGTAATTTTTTACTCGACAATTTGATTAGTAACAAGTCTGTTTGGGTACGAGTCAGTTTGGTTACGAGTTGACTGTAATTCGCTTTTCTGAGAAACATCATTTTCCCAACTTACTTCGTTTATTTTGTGTGCTAATTTTAAATCACAAGTTTTATTTACCTTCAAAAATAAAGAGTTCCATTGTATTGCGGCATTGAATAACTGGAAGGCTGGTTCAGTTATAATGGACAGTTTTATTCTTTTTACGTTAAAATATGATTCTTCATAAAAACAAACTTACTAAAACTGGCTAAGGAATGAAATATGCATTTCATTATGCTTTTATTTAGTTTTTTTATCAAATACACTGTAGACTTTTGAACTCGCTTCCTCTCCGGGAAAACATTTACTTGTGAGAAAATTTTTATTTCTCCGATATATTTGACTACCTTCTTTGCACTCATCCTGGAGTTGGTGAACTCTTTGTGGCGCTAAAATCGCGAAAAAAAAGGGGAATGCTATTTTTGGGAGTATACCGCGATACAATGGAACCCGCGATATAATGAGAAGAGAGTATATATACTATAGTCTGTCCCAAGATACTTATGCAGCACATTTGGGCGATTTTTCATAAAAATACACATATCTGTAAAATAATAATTGCAATTGAAATCAATAAGAGGTATATATTAAATATCCAAGACATCTTCATTGACACATCATTTTTCACTTGGAAAAATTCACAGGAATGAAAACACATTTCTTATGGCGATTATAATGGGAAATGTTGACATCTTTTCTCCATTTGGAAGTCACTTCGATTGCCTCGCACAATTTTCCAACGTTATTATCCGGGACATTTTCATGTCTGTTGTAATGCAAAATCCCCATAGACTTTTTATTTTTAGCCGTGTATTGAAACCTGACAAGCTAGAGGGGGCGTTTCAAAGGAGAAATAATGGGATTTTTTCATAGTATTGAATGAAAATCGTTTGAACCCTGAGGTATTTATAAATATCGAATAATTTTAGAAAATTTGCTGCATTAATGGGACAGAGTATAGATGAATAACCAGGTTAAACTTCTTGGTGCAGGTTCTAGGTCTCATTCGGATTCCTATAACTACATGTATCCATATCCAAACTTCAGAGATGATCGATGCATCTGGGGTTTACATATTATCAGTAAAGTTTCAGATGCTGTACCTGGAATGATATATATTCCAGATGAGTAATCAGGTCAATTTATAAAGTCTATATAAAGTATATGAGCTGTTCCACTCATAAGTACCGATGTATCAAATTAAACTTGCAGGGATGATGTATCTGGGGATGCATAAGTCATATTAGACTTAGAGGTTGATAAAACAAGGGATATCGTAAATTATCCAGTTATTTCCAAAGAGGTGAGACACGATATTTATTCCTCGGGAGACACGACGTTTTGTTTGCCCTGTCACGTGACTCTTTAGACCAATCAGATGACGCGTTATATAGAATAATCATATTGAGGTATAATAAGATTTTTTGTACCACTTTTAGCAATTTTCATAGATGATGTATTCTGCTACCAGAGGACATGAAAAAAACCCAACATGTAACATGAATTAATATGAACACAATACAAGATTGATATTTATAATTGAAATGACATTAAGACTGTGTAGGTGTAAATTTTATCTCTGTAGATATCTATCCTTTGTGAGAGAAAGATAGAATGAATTAATTTATTGAAAATTTTGGTCAAGCTGAGCTTTGTTATATATATTGTTCATTACCCTCCCCCCCTTTTTTTAGGGGGGGGGGGGGGTTGTGGGGATGAGGGTTGGGCTTGATCTTTGAACGTATGTTTTTAAATTGGTACAGAAAAAATAAATTGCTTTTAAAGAACTGTCAGCTAGTGTCAGTGTATTTCTTTCGCAACTTGGTACACTTTAAATCATTTAAGATAAGTAAGTTAATAACTAGTCGGAGTTAAGGATACCGGTACATCTTTTGTTGATAAATTGTACATATTATATCTTTATCAAGTAATATTTAGCTACAAAGAAAAGATTTGTCAGACCAACTCAAGTTAACGTGCAGTCATTTTAATGCAGGTATAATTCTACCCTATTAAGAATAATGTATGTAAATTGCTTTATGGGGATCAGTTGCAAAATTCAATAGGCCAAGGCATCTATTTCATTTTAAATGTATTCAGTATACAAAGAAATGTTCTGACAAGTTGTTTCTTTTCTGTAAATGTGTTTATTTCATGTTCATGGCTTCTCCTGAAAAGTAACCAACATGAGGTATCCCAAAAGGATTTACATGATTTAGATAAATGTATTCCAAAGTGTGAGCTATTTAATTTGTACCATAAAATAATGACCACATTTTTCCTATTCAGAGATGTGTTAAGTTGGGTTCAGGACAGGTTGTATAATGTGGGAACAGTTTTTGTTGTGTCTGGCTGCAGGAAGCTTATATTCCCTCAGTTTGTCACCATATAGACTGCCCAATGAAATTGTCACCTCTGGAGACAGCGCCGTGCCACGAACTCCACAACACTCGGGACACATTGTATGAAAGTTAGTTATGAAGTGGTTAAATTGTAGAGAGAACTTTAAAATAGGATCAACTTTTAATTGGTTCTGGACATGTTTACCCTAAAGTTGATAAGTTAAAAATCAAATCAGTGAATAGAGATGTACCTATGGAAAAACTTTAAAAGCCATTTTGGAGTTAACGACTGAGATATGGTAATCTAGATAATGACAGTCACCTGGAGAATGGAGTG
Source organism: Magallana hongkongensis (assembly GCA_016163765.1). Lineage (NCBI taxonomy): Eukaryota > Metazoa > Mollusca > Bivalvia > Ostreida > Ostreidae > Magallana > Magallana hongkongensis. The sequence continues at coordinate 58,447,543 of WFKH01011801.1, read as the reverse complement.
TTCCAGTGAAAGATCAAGATATTTGCTGCTTGTGGCGTATCTGATTTAAAGATGAAATTTTATAGGGTGCTGAGAATGTATTGTTGTATGGAGATCTTAGTGTGAAGGAATATTTTAACTAATCATACAAAATTGCTCTCAATTTGCAAGGTAGGTTTTTTTTCTGTGATTTTCTGCATGAAACAGATCAGATACCTGGTAATTTGTCACAAAGCTTCACAGGTTTACTGTCTGTAATTGGTTGTATGTACTATTTTATACACAAATATTGTTCATTTGTATATAGCACACTTTGAATTGGATTACTTTGATTCATATTGCATGTATTCAGTTAGACATTAGTCATTTTGAAGATCATATCACAAATTGAAATAAATGTACATTAACATTGTCAATTGAGTGTTGAAGCACTGAATCAGATCATGAAGTCGGAGACTCTATATAGTACAGTGTTGATGACTGGTTTCTATTTCGAAGGACAGTTACAATGTGACAAATACCTGTTACCCATTATTTATCATTATTTAGAGATATTCCAGTCAGAAGTTCGAACAACTTCAGAAAATTTCTAGTGGGTTCTTGTAAGTTTAATTGAAATGTGGGTTTATAATTGACAGTAAACCCTATTTGAGATTTAAACTTCTTTAAGTATTTGATATAAGTTTGAAGATTCCTAAGTCTGTCTTTGGTTTGTGATATATCATTCCTGTATTTGCTATTATGTATATATTGGTTTTATGATTTGGACAATTTCTGGCGATTAGAGACGTAGACATCATAATGGGGCATGCACTCTGAGGGGGAACAAAGACTTTTACACAAAGCAGCCTTATTCTAGCAGAGATTGAGATCTTTGGTTAGGGGAACTTGATCTTGAGTGATTGTTTGATGAATTGCAGTGATCGAATGCCTCGACTCTTATTTCAGGTCATTATTTCTGTTACCACAGTCTGAGGACAGATGAACACTACAGCCACTCTAATTGTCAAGTCTGCTAGAGGAGAATACCTACCACTTAGAAATACCTATGTCTAAACCAGGCAAAAAGAAACGGTAAGACATATACCCTGCTTTTTGGTCTTTTTTATTTCATTTGTCTAAAATTTGTAAAATTCATGGGTAGATAAATATTCAATTCAGATTTTTATCTGTGTCATCTTATGCACACAAGAAATAAATTAGAAATTCATGGGCTTTGATAAAGCTTCAAAACATTTTCAATAAAATGGTAAAACTGTCAAGTTTCATGTTATTATCGACACTAGAAAAGAGGGTTTTATCTTGATGAGGTGACTCTTCTTTTGATATATCTGATTTCTGACAAAGTTTTTGGGCTTGTTGGCAGTGTTATCATTGGGGGGATGATAAATATTGATCATATGTGGTGACAGATTGTGGATTTATGTGACTGTTTCCAGCCAGCTTATTTAAAGTGACGATAATGTCAACATAATATTATTATGTGGGGGGTGTACTAGTTCCAGAATTAGATAATCTCTGACCCTCTCAGTAAAAACTTCCACAGAGAAGCCACAATGACTGTGAGCCATCTATCACAGAAATTTAATAATCTACCTGATTCCACCCAGGAGAAGTGAATTGAGTGGGTAAAGGTTTATCAATGATTTGTTGTCTATTGTTATTATATACTTTTATCAATGTTTGTCTTAATTACCTTTTCAAAGGAAGATCTATGCTGATATTGTTATGTTCATGATTTAGAGCAGTCAGATATCAAAGGCGATCAGATATTGAAAGTTGAAAATTAGAAAATATGTCCCTGGTAGTTACCTGTGATTGTTTCTGGTAACATTGGTATTTTTGGTTGCATTTAAAAGAAAAATTAAGATATTATTTTTTAATTTAATTTATTTACATGTATAAATATTTGTTAATTTAAACATAATTGATATAATTGCATAGGTAATCCCTAGTGATGTTCAAATCATTGATTATAATCGAAAATCAGTCGATTGTTACCACATTCTAAGCGCTCGATCATAAAAGCTAGGTTTCATTACGATTAATTGGTTGGGGCTTTTTTCCCTTTCAGTGAGTGCATATCATTAACAGAATATTCTTACAAGACGCGAACTATCTAAACCCTAAAAAGGCGCGTGGTCTGAAAATGGCTGACATGTCAGACGAGCTCCATATTCTTACCCGGGAAATAAAGCACATTCTCGGGTTTGGACGTATTTTGGTTTCAAGAAAATTAATGTTGGATTGCCTACTAAAAAAATCTTTTGAATACAACATTTTTTTGGCAAGAAATACTAAGTAAATTAAAATACAAATGGTCTAGTTACAAGTCAGTTAATTGTATCTTGTTTATTTACATTTATTTAGCACTAAACTATAAAATATAAAACTTCCGATTATAATTGATAATTAGTTAGTTCTGGGAAACTGATTATCGATTATGAAAATCTCACCGATTCCCATCACTAGTAATCCCTTTGTTAAAAGAAAAGACCACATATACCGGTAAATGCTTTGAAAAACTTCCCCAAAAACGCCCCTGAATAAACATGATAAACCCTCTTCAATGCAATTTCATGTATATATTATCAGTCTAGTACATGATGCTATAGTCAGAGCAATGCAATTGTGTGCAAGTTCTGACTTTGACCTTGACCTTCACATTTTGCATTTACTTAAGTTGCAAAGAAAGTGTTTAATTTTTTTTAAAAAATCAAAACTGCATTAAATGATAGATATTGGTGAAAGTAATTTAACTGGGTCATGATTTTCAGACATTGGCCTCTGTGACCTTGACCTTAGTATCCATTTTACCTTGAACTTAGTTTGGAGTTTCCAAGGTCCCCTTTTTTTATGTTAACTATTTCAAAGAATATGCCTACCAGCTGCTCTGAGCTACATCTTTTAAATCAATGTAGGGAAAGTCCACACTTTTTCATTGAGAACTTTCTGTGAGCATTTAATTGCTTTTAATAAAACAGTTTTGGAACATGTGACTTTTGTGTAAGATCCAAATGCCATAATCTCTTAACATAAAAATAGCAATAGAGTCTTTGAAGAAATTGATATTGGCTTGATCTTTTTGATACTTCTACAAACAATTTGACTTACAAAACAAGATAGAAATACATTTTGACAAAAATTGAAGACTGTCATGCAATAAAACTTCTCAGAAGTAAACATTTTAGTCTTTATTGATGTTATGCCAAGATAATTGGCATTTGTTTTCTTCCTCGGAACCCATTATTCCTTGACTGGCATTAGGTAATTGTTGTGATTGCCAAGGACTAAATTGTTTCCCAATATCCATATCAAGGAACGGTAAATTGAGACCAGGCCCATTAACACAGATCTTTTGGTAGCTGTTCTAGATTATGTCAGTTGGCCAGCTTTTTTAAAAGAGAAAACTCCAAAGTGAGGTATTAAGATAATAGAATGGCATTGTTAGCCATCTTTGGTGATATCCTGTTTATCGTAGTGCCTGGAAACACTGGCTGCAACCATAACATTGTTGTTATTTTCATTTCATTACTTGGCCTGCATCTGTCGACATACAGGAAGCTTATACTTCAAGATGCCAAAAGTACAGAATGGAAAAATGAATAATATAAAACTGTATCAGATACTGGGTCAAGTTGTTCAATATTCAAGAACTGAACTCGTTACGTTCTATTTTGATTTTCATAAGGAAGATGTGGGAGTTTTATAGCAGCATTCATTTGATCTAGATGCTGAATAAATTATAACCTGACCTACATTTGTTGTTAATTATTTCTTGAAAATAGTATTAGGACATACTGTTTAAGTCTGTTAACAAGTTTTGATGATAGTACAACATGTACATGTTAATTGCATTATGGTACATCAATACAAGTAAGTCACCTCTAGCATAGATGATAATTCTATGAGCTAACAATTCACTGAGGTATTGTTTATCAGCCTATATATGTTGATTGATTACCTGTCAAATACAGGTATATATGTATCTTGTCTGACACTGAAGCACTGCTGAGGCTGTGGGGTTTACCCTCTCACTAAATAGTTTCTGTCTGAATGATGGAGTCACTTTTCTTTGTAGTTTGAGGTTGGGGGATTTAAATCTCCCTCTCACTATGAATATTTCCTATCTCAAAATGCTCCTCAAGAAGGAGAGAGATAAGGACCCACTGAGGTAAGTCTGCATGAGGAGAATGTGTACTGTACACAGAACTGCATGGTTTGGTCTCTGCATGTGTACTGTACATAGAACTGCACGGTTCAATATCTGCATGTGTACTGTACACAGAACTGCATGAGGAGAATGTGTACTGTACACAGAACTGCATGGTTTGGTCTCTGCATGTGTACTGTACATAGAACTGCATGGTTCAATATCTGCATATGTACTGTACACAGAATTGCATGGTTCAATCTCTGTATGTGTACTGTACATAGAACAGCATGGTTTGATCTCTGCATGTGTACTGTACATAGAACAGCATGGTTTGCAATTGAACTCTGCATGTGTAGTGTACACAGAACTGCAGGGTTCTCTGCATGTGTACATACATCTAACTGCATGTTTTACTGTGTGTGGTAGAGAATCTGACATTTAACCTAAACTACAGAAGTAGTTGACATGTGTGTCTACCTACATTAAATATCTGTTAATTTAGAAGTTTTGTTTTTGTCATATTCAGACCTGGTAATTGTCGGGTAGAAGTGATTATAAGACTAAAGGTTGATTTCTGTCTTACTTAATTAACAGAAAGGAGTAGCTGAAAAAAGTACATTGTATTTGTTGCAGTGATTAGCATGTATATGTATGTTGGAGTAATGATACAATTAAAGTGTTGTAGTTCGGCAACCTGCATGTTAATAGTAACAGAGTGACAGAATGTTAATCAGAAGTTATCTTTCTTTCCTGCGTGTAAACTACACAATTTCTAACCAAAAATAAGGAAAATAAGGTAGTATGGGAAACCTCCATATTGTGACATACTTCCTATCAAAACAAACAATAAAATCAAGTATAACTTTATAATTTTTTTCTTTCCCAATAATGTTACCTAACAGGGTAGCGCAATGGGTTAGAGCGTTATCTACATGTAAGTCACGAGTTCAAATTCCACTAAAAATCTATAATTTTTACGTCTTTCCAAAAATTTTAAAAACCTTTTTTTGGTCAAATATTGTAAAATTTAAAAATTCCAAACCGGTCAAAGTATTTTAATTATAATGTTCAATTATCCACATTAATATTGACAGGTGTCCCATACCACCTTAATGCTAAACTATAAGATAAATCCTCGAAAAGTTGAAATGTCTCTGAATCTGTTTTCTTTGTCCTGCGAAAGTTCATATACATGTTGTTTTGAACTGATGGTATATTGGGTATATTCTTCATTGACATTTGTTTGTTGTTATACATACAGTATATTAAAAAGACGGAATAATTTTGACATTTGTGATATAGATGTTTTCTTAGCAGTGAAATGGCAAGGACTGGGGGGTAGCTTGTAGTTTATTGTATTTTAACATTCCCTTATTCCTAGTAAATACTGTCTGATTGAAATTGTGAAAAAAAATGTTATTCATCCTTTCACAACTGATACATCTAGAGGTGAGGTAAGATGGAATTTTACCCTCATTTGTAGATGTCCAATTCTCATTCCGATTTCTTTAGAATACAGTTGGAATATTTAATTCTTCAAATTCACTAAATAAACGAAATCTTTGAGACAATATTAGTGCCACTGGATAACTTCAACCTAAATCTACTTCCTTTTGTGTCCACTTGACTTATACTTGATACTGGTATATATGAGACTTTCATTTTTATGGTCACATCCCCAAGAGCTGCAACTTCCCTTCTTATGCTGAAACATTTGGGAGAGCAATAGCTCACTGCTGTAAGGTTTCTTCTTGGCAGGGTGTGAATATAAGCCTTCATGTCTCCTGGCATTTTCTTACTTCCCAATGAATTCTTAAGAAATACCTAAGTCATACTTTAACTGCACTTCAACGTTAGTGATATAGCCAATCAGTTGCATGTAGGACTGGTATAAGTATTCTTTTAAAATGCAGGTCTAATGAGGAATCTTGACACCAGAAAGATGATTTACTGACTACTTTACTGCTTGTAGGTATAAAAAGATGAAGGAGAGATCTCACCTTCAACAGAACACTAAACACCAGTTTGTGCAGGCTCTACAACCTTTACAGCTCCCACTGATAGTCCCTCTGTCTACAAAAGTAAGTACCATTGATAGTCC
>WFKH01011801.1:58412897-58441297 GCA_016163765.1 Magallana hongkongensis | reverse complement strand
TAAACTCGTTGCTACCTGGTGCACTTTCTAAATACCTGTCAGTGCAGAACAATAGCTGCCTGTAGACAGGTATACCTTTACCTGTAATATTCAGGTGATGAGGTGAGAGGAGTGATAATGCGATTGACAAACAAGCTGGGTGACAGGTACCATAAACCTGAGGAAATTCCATGAAGTCTGCCTGCTGCCCCCACACTCCGGGAAATCAACTCACTCAGTGACAAACACCTTCACTGAGTAATCAAAGCTCCAGGCAGCATCAGGTTTTGATAAGTAAATAATTAATAAGCAGCCAGCCAAGTGTGCAGCCAGTGGTCCAAAGACCTGTAGAAGATAAGGTGTATTGATTAAGGTAGATGTAATGTTCTGTGTGAGAGGCGGGTCAGTGTGATGTCTCGGTCCAGATGCCTTGATAAATCTACCGTGAAAGTCCTGTGTGATGGATGATGGGATATGTTATGTCACAGGAAGATAATTCTCCACAGGTATTTTTCTAGTCTACTCTCCCTGCAGTCCTCTAAAATGGTGTTTAATTTTTTACTGTAAGAAACCACTGTGTTTTATTGATTTTTTTTTTTTTTTATGATTTGGTCTTTCTTGCTGTAACAATATGTGTAATGAAATGCGCTACGATTCTGTAATACCTGGAATTATGAAAGAGAATCTGTTACCGTGATTGGTTCATGCACCTTCCATCTCCACTAACCACCTGAGATTTATTTAACACACCTTTTGATATTATTAAAGATTCATGATTGTTGAGGGTTATATCCAATATTTCATAACTCAGCCAAGTAATCAACATTCAATTATTTTATTTATATGACTTTAAATCTTTGAAAAGAAAAAAAATAACCATATTTCAAACAAAACTTGCATTGATTTTTTTTTATGCCAAAGTTTGACTACTTCCAACACTAGGTGTGATCTTTTCATGTTTCTTTCACACTATTTCATAGACTCAAGTTGTCAAAGTTGTTACAAGGTTTAAATGTTCTTGTCTTTATTATTTGTCACAGTTAATTGATTCAGAATTGGTCAGTAAAGGTGTTTTTCTTCTCTTTCTATGCACCTGGAAAATAAATAATGGGTGTATATCAAAGTAGTTATTAGTTTTTAATTTGTAATTTAAAAAAAGTTTGAATTAAAAAATGAAAAGTCTTTATAAAATATTTTAATCAAACCCTGTTTCCAATATTAAGTGCATTGAATTGACAGTTCATATTTGCACATTCATGCAAATATATATGTATTGTAGTTTTAAAAGCTCTAGGGGGGTTTCTTGGTTGATTTCAGATTTCATTCAAGTACATATGATATATGCAATGCTTTCATTTGTTTGATTGTCTTTTGTATGACAATGAATAGAAACCTGCTAAAATAGCACCAACAATTTGACATGAGCAAAGACACTTGGTGTTATGTTGTGTATTGGTAGTTTACATTGGATACATGTAAGTGATGATAGGGGCAGACTACAGCTATGTGATGGGGAACATGGTACAGGTTGCTGGGAGAATGATTATTGTACAACAGATCCCCCCGCCTCATGTAAGTTATGTGTATTAATTTGAGTGCAGGTCAAACAAAGGTGAATATTTGTACACTAAGTTATGGGCAGGGTGATAATTGTAAAACACAAGCATAAGTAATAACATCCCATGCCACTAAAGTTGTGGAAGGTATAAAGTTTTCAATCCTTCTATCAGTCAGTCTTTAAGTCTTGGTTTTTTTTTTTCAGTCCAACTTTTCTTAAACTGCTAAACAGAATTTCATAAATTTTTGTAGTTAAGGACAGAATGTTTAGACTTAAAATCTCATTCGATAATTTTCTTTGAATTTTGCCTCATTTAAACTTAGAATTGAATATACATGTACTACTTAAACAGGTTGTCAGCACAGCTTCTCTGAAACATTTGCATTTTATGAAACTTTATTGTACATTGGACGGGTATTAAAGGACATAATGTGTAGATGTGCAAATTCACAGGAAATGCCGATTCTATTTTTTTTTTTTGAGAATTATACCCTCTGACTCTTTTACAGTGTGACCAAAATTAAAGTTAATACTGAAACAGTTTGTCGGTGTAACTCCTCTTAAGCAGCTAATGAGAATTTTGTGACATTTTGAGGATGTTTAGTACATATGGTACCCTGTTGATTTGCATATTTAAAGCAAATTCTGATATATTTTTTTATTTTTATTAGAGTTTTGCCCCTTTTAATGTACTTCTTCAGTCCTGTTCGTGTTAGTGGAACACCTCTGAAACCCTTCAACAGAATATCATGACTCCGTGAGGATCTTATATTCATCAATCATAGATCCTTCTGCTCTCACTGCTAGTATATCATATCAGTATTATCTGGTACTTCATTTTTCGACTCTGAGTTTCAATAGTTAATTTGTATATACCAATACATAGGATTTAGGATTAATGTGGTTTATGAAGTCCCCAAGTCACAGGTGATTAATGATGTCATTTCCCCCCTATTATTAATGTGATTTTAATCTGTTTTATTATTTTCCCTAAGTGGACTGCTTTGAAATATTAATGTATCCAAACATTCCAAGATTTCATAATGCTAAATACATTACAACATTTATCATTGCTCTGTATCTATACCATCTACCATCAACCCTCTCTGCTCATCAAGTACACCTCTACCCATCACACCCCCCCCCAAAAAAAAAAAAACAAACAAACAAACAACATACTTGTATTAGCATTGGAATACTGCTTCACCTTGCTCCATTCTTATGATATCTATTCATGTGTATATTCTAAAAATATTGATTGAAATTAATTTTTTTTATAGAAAAGAGAGCAAAAAGGGTATGCTTTTGTGTTTGCTCTTTAATGCTTGGTAACATCATTGAAAACAAATTGTACAGGTGAATTGAACATTAATTAACCACTGGTCATTTTACTTAATTGACTCCCATGCAGTGGTCATAAATATTTAATTGGGTTGTTGATTTATGGTTGCTATAGGAAACAAAGGTCTCTGAACTCATGGGGTCTAAAGAAGTGATTAGGTGTCCAAACAATTCTATATCTGTTGATTAGGATAATGACTGGTCATAGAGGGATACATTGTTAGTTTAAAACCCAAGAGATAAAAGTTGTCATAAAATGGCATGCAATCTGCAGCTTCTTATTATTTGATGTGGCATGTGACTCTCATTATTTCATAAAAGATATAAAATCCAAAAGTAGGTTAAACCTGCATTTATAAGAAGAAAATCATTTACAGCTCAGAAAAGTGTTGAAGACATTTAAAATCTCAATTCCAGAACATAAGAAAGTATTAACTAAGCAGCCCATTGTTTTGTGTATAGAGCATGATTGCTATAATATTAATACCCCTGGTTGTTTTGTTCTGTAAGCTGTTTCATAAGAGAAGTGAAAGCTGATAATCTTCTACTCCAAGTTTGGTCACTTTGTGGTCGATCAGTGTAGTTAGTGGACATAAGGGATGATATCATAGGATGCTGTCCCCCCTGCCCTCTCTCGATTCGGTCCAGTAAACGTCCGTGGAATCATGCATGATAACATATCCCACCGCAGACAGGTCAGTTTCAGTGATGTCATATATTAATGTAAAACTTCATTCTGTCATGCAGAAGAATTCTTCAGAGATAACATAAATTATGCAGTGACATTCAAGTGTGTTTTAGTAGACTGTATTTTGTAAGAAGTTGATTATTATTTGATGGCTGGTTATTACCAGTGTTGCTAAGACAGAGACTGCAAGATCTATCCTTATATATATATGTAAATGCAAAGGTTTGTTTGAAATGTCGGCAAATAACAATACCATGGAAAATAAAACACAACAATTGCACGTTCTGTTGATGCGTTTCCATCTCCTGTTTAAACATTACTTCTATTGAACATTGTTATGTACAATAATTGTGTTTGCTGAAAATTAAATAACCGATAATGAACCTTATTGAACCAAAAGTGCATAGAATTTAAAAGGGTTGCATTTACCATTTGATTGTAAGCAGTAAGCCGCAATGCATACTTAATATCATTGGGGAACTCAAGAAAGACATTATGAATATATTCATACTAAACTAAATTAAGATTTTAAGAATTAATGACATTTCATTAAGATGATTGTACCTGTAATGGAAAAGAATATTACCAATGTACATCTCTTTTAACATACACTGAAAATGATTTTCCTTTGTCACTGGAAGATCAATAAAAAAAAATTCAATATATTTCAAAAACTTCCAAAATTGACCAACAAATGGATTGTAGGTTTCTATGAACAATGAACTGAACCATGAATGATTTCAATATAAAGATTGAAAAGAGTTGCAGTTGTAATGATCTTTTACATGGTAAATATTTTATATGAAGTTGAGTTAAGATTTTCTAGGAAGTTGTGTTTAGTGGTATACAATTTCTTTGAAGTCAAATGGAGTAACCTTTCTATAAAGTCAAATTGAGTTGTAGATATTTGCTGATCAATTATGAGTAATTTTTATTTTCCATGAAAGTGAATAATTCAATTGAGTGGTGAATATTGTATTTGAAGTTAAATAGAGGAGTACATATATATTTACTCTGATGTTTTCTTAAGCAATACATTTTTGTTAAATTGAGAGGCGTAAATTTTCTATCAAGTTGAATGGAGCTGTAGATATTTTCCATGAAGTTGAGTGCTATACATTGTCATTGTTAAACTAGTGCCACATTCTCTAGGGTTGGACCTTGTGCTCAGGTTTTGTTCCACAGCAGGAACTACCAAATTTGCACTTTACAGCAAGACCTAGTCATTCTTTTCCTATACAATCCCAAAAGCACATACATTATAGAAATATGTTGGATTTGGTACAGAATTAATTGATTGCCTGATTATAAACTATGATGTGTATTGGAGTGTTTGCTGATTGTTTCTCAGATAGGATTCATCACTTCCACACATGGTGTATTTGTAAAAGAGATCCCCAGATTTGATAGCTTGTAATTGTCTTCTTTTCAAACATCATTGCTATAGGTGCAATTTAAAGCCTTTGTGTCCAATACATTTTGTCTCCAAGTTGACATAGAGCCTGATTGCACATTAAAATATGAAGCCATTAACCATGCCGGTTTGGACGATGATTGTCCACTAACTGGAGGTAGTAATTGGTCCTCGCAGGATTCTGTCTCTTTGGGACAGTGTGATACTCAACTGTATCAGTCCTGTGACTCGCTTCAACTTTCTGTTTACATTGTTCCAGGAGGTGTATAGCTTGTTGAGAAGAACAATCTTCATGGTTGTTATGAATAATCAAATGGAATTGTAATCGACTGAAATCAAAAGTATATAAGGAAAAATAAACTTGAGAATAACCCGTGAGTTGATTCAATGGATTACGGTTTTTAAAAGAGAAAGTGGGAGATCTGATCTGAGAGATGATCATTTAAACTTTGGATATTCTATGAAAATTATTGCTGGCTAAATAATATAATGACTGGCCTTTATCAAATGTACAAATAGTGCCAGAGTGCAGCAAAGTTAATGTAGATTTAGAGTGGCAGAGAGTGGAATAGAATTCTTAGAGTGACATTCTGTGATATCACTACAAGCACTGCCAATAAGAAAAATCGGAGCCAGATGCTTTATATACTGGAATGTGAACATGAAGGGACAGCTAACTCTTCCTCCTTGGGTACACCCCCACCCCACTGAACCCAGCTGACATCATCGAGGCTGGAGATCTTTCTAGACACTTGAGAGCACAATAACCATTGTTTATGGTCTTCTTTTGAAGACATATAAGTAAATATATAAGGATACTATAGGCTGTGATATTCACTATGGCTGAGCCTGGATTCTGGCCACCCTTTGACCAGAAGTTGATGCGGTTACCGATCGTAGAGAGACAGAGAAACAAAGAGCGGGAGAAAGAGAACCAGATCTCTGTTGATGTGGTAAGGTTAATTAGTGATCGGGGCTGCTATCACACGGAATATATTCTCTTTTAATTTAAGTCGTAAAAGACAGCACCAACTTACTCCAGTGCTTCTGTGTGTACTAGGTATATCTAACAAGTCGTAGAGTGTACGAAAACTTTTGTCAGTGTTTGAGAATATTGGGATAGAATTAAAATCTGGGGATAAAAGGGCCAGTTTAAAACTATTAAAGACTTCTAGGACAGAGAAATTGAATAACAACTAGATTAATTCTGTATTCAGTGGACAGCTTTAATTTTGGATAAATCCTACAAAGGATTTTCTCTTTTGTAATACTTGACCAAATTAAATCCACAAGATTTCCACCTCAGTGTGTTTAATTAAATATCATTTAGTAGATATTGACCCTGATAAATATTGACACTAATATTCACCTCTCAAAAAACAATGAAATATGTCAATAGTATTTCGTTTGTCACAAGATGCATTTGTTTTATCAGGGTAACGTGTTAATTTTTAGACTTCAAATGTAATCCTTTAATAGTTGCTAGAAAAAAAACCAGAACTTGTATCTTCAAAAATATCTGCTGGAATGAATCAAGGAATTTCTTAGTCTAGATTTGACAGCCAAATTTTGAAATGAAATTTATTTTGGACAGTTTTTTGAGAATTCCTGTTTTATTTTAAAGAAAGACAAGTAATTATTTTTATCTTTTTTTTTAATCAATTTCTATTTGAAATACTGGAAAATAAAATTAATGAAGATTGACTCAAAAAAAGAGCCAAAAGGAGAATTCTGATACATAGATTTATTACTGAGATATTTTGCAAAGTCTCAAATTAAACAGATAAGCGTATGCTGTTGTCGTTAACCAAGTCCACTTGGGCACACCACGGGTGTCGATGGGTAGACGGGCCCTATCCTGTTCTATATATAGGACAGTCGGATGCCAGTTTTATCCAGGGATCTCGGTTATTAATGGTATTAGATTGCCTCTTTAACCAAGAATAATAAACTGTGATCGATCAATCAGAATTTTAATATGACATTGTTTAAACAGAAATAAAACATAGCATTGATTTTTAGATAGACCAGGTCTTGATAGACTTCCGTAGCAAAATTCAAGATGTTGAGATTTTCCCACATAATCACAACTAATAGCAAAATTGTAGGGTCAACATATGTTTTGTTTTATGGTGTGTTTGAATTAATTAAAGGTATTTCTGGATCAAATGTAGATAACAAATACACAAGACCCTCACCCGGCATTTAGCATTCAGATGTTTGAACCTCTCTTGTTTTGAAGCCAAAGTTTTATTTTTTGCACAACTTAATAAATGTCAATTGGTGACCAATCCTGTCCATGTTGAATGATATGCAGATTGTTGCACCCTTTTAAATACATTAAACACGATTAACTTATTTTTAAAAAAGGTAGAGAAAAAAAAATCTGATAGCTGTAAGTAACAGGAAGTTAAAGATTAGAATCTGAAATGCAATTTAAATATGATAAATTGTCTAAAAAAAATCCCAATTTAAGTCGGCAATTCTCAAGCGTGATTTTAAATAAACAAATAATAGCAGCAATGACAGAGCAGTCCTGTCTGTCTGGTCCTCAACCTTGTCCACAACTGTCACCGAGGAAACTACTAGGTTACTTGAGGTCAGTTTGGGTCAGATTTCCCCTGATTACTGAGGAAACCGAGTATTTTAGACATATTGTCACATACGATTTTTGCCCCTATCAATATATAGAGAAGGAATTTTTGTTGTGGGTTAAGTGAAGTGAATTGTTTCAGAATGTTAAATGATTTCACTTGGAAAGAATGGATTCAGAATGCTAGAGTTAGGGTACTACAGTAAAACAATATCTTTGGTTATTTATTTATTGCCTTTTGACTAAAATGAGAATAATCTTGTGTTTGGACAGTAATTTATTGCCTTAAATAGAAAAAAGTATTAAAAGCGGTCTTAAAATGTTGTTAAAGTTAAGTCATGTTTATCCGAGTTACGCTCACTTTTCTTGATCCCTATTCTCTTGTCTTGTCAGCCATTATTTTTAATCGCTATTAAAGTTTTGAAAGCTGATTGTGTACAAGGTACTCGTTTTCCTAACTACAAGTATAGAGTCATTGGAATGTCGAGTATAATGGCTGCTGCCTTTGCTTGTATTTGTTTTCTTATGCTGTAAAAAAAGTTAATGAACAAATCAATATATGCAAGAAATAAACCTTGATTTAAGAGCCATAAAAGGCAACTGTTTACTCGGCTTGTGGAGGAACAATTTGTAATTGTGCCGCACACTTGCTTGCAGGTGTCAAATGACTCTTCGATCCTTTATTCCACCATGGGCTCTTTAATTAATTCCTTGTATAAATTCTTCAGTGTTTATTTAAAGTATATGCATTGAGGTTTATGAAGTTTAAAGATAAAATATGATACCAAGGCTTTTGTATCCGGGAATTAATTGTTTGGTCGAGTTTTCCACCATTATGTGAGACAATAAGCTGTTGTTATTTCTGTTCCAACATCAAGAAAACCCACATTTTCTTAATCCCAATGTAAAATTCTTCTATTTGGAGAGCATGTCGGTGTGGGGCAAAAAATACAAGCTTCACAGTTCAGAGTGTCAAAGGCTGACTTTAATATCATTTGATCATAGATCAGAGTGTGAAGTCACCTTGGTTTTGGAATATCATACCTCCAGAGTTGTTGATCTGGCCTGTCCATATCATTTAATGTCTGCAATTTCTAGCCGATCTATTGAATTCTCTTTCTCTCTCTCCATAAGGTGGAATTGTACAGTTGACAGTGTAATTAATATTTGATTAGTTGGTTTGATTTGTGCACTGTTCTAATGGATTGTTTGTTGGTGATTTATTTACAATTTCTGAACAGGGAGTGAGAGGTGTATCAATTTACCCGGTGTTCACAGTGAAGTGTGAAAAGTCTACTGTGTTAAAGATCCTAACTCTAGCAATTGACAAAATGTCAGGAAAATATTAAAGTTTGAAGACTTGGATGTGCCTTCCAGCTTTAAAACTCATAAAAACAATGAAAAGAATTGATTAGCCAGATTTGTAATAGTGGAGAGTGAAATGTTATTGTTCTCTATGGACAAGCAAGGATCAGCCTGCTTCAATGAGACCTGGGATCTGTGTGTCTCTTTATGAGAAATTGACCTGAAGTAACTAATGGCACTTTTAGGATTCACCAGATCTAATGGAGCTGTCATGGTCCCAATTATTTTATTGTAACTCCCTGGATTCTATAATGTAACAGCCAGGATTCCAATATATTGTAACACCTGTCAGGAGTTCAACCTATTGTTACAGTCAGGATCCCAATCTATTGTAACATCAGTCAGGATTTCAACTCTTTGTTACAGTCAGGATCCCAATCTATTGTAACATCAGTCAGGATTTCAACCCTTTGTTACAGTCAGGATACCTTGCTATTGTAACAGTCAGAATCCCTAACTATTTTAACAGTTGTAGGGATCCTAATCTCTTTAGAACAATCTGGATGCAGATTCATTGCAACTGTGGATGAAATGTCAAGGCTATTTTATTTGGATTGTGATCCAATGGAACTGTCAGTATGTTAATCTTATAGTGACATTGTTGAAACATTGACTTCTCGACCAGAAGTTGCTGATGGCAGACATAAACTTTACTGTGTCCAGAAAGGACCTTCACTCGGCTCTCAGGAGAAGTGGAATCGGGGGCCTGGTATTCCGACAGGTACTGCAACACTGGTCTCTTATCCACAGTAAATCTCAGTAAAACAGTATTTGGCCCTTTAATTCTAAGTGGTAATGTATCACACTAGTCAAAATCTTCTAAGCAAAAAGTTATTTTAAATTGTTTAGTTTTGTAATGTTTTGGCTGTGCCGTTACTGCAGTTACCATGCTAGATAGATCTTGTGAGAGCAAACGTTCTTTGAAGAAAAGTGTGTGCTTATTCTAAAGTCTTCTAAGCTCTTAGAATTGCATGTCATAGTATTCTTGCAATAGGGACAGACAATACAGGACAACCACAGTTAGCAGTATGTCACCTTCTCATTCATACAATGTAGGAGACTATTCTGACTTGTACTTCTATCATGGGTCTACCTACTAATTTGTGAGTACCCTGGACTTGTAGATGTTCAGAAGACATTGATGTGGTCGTTGGGTTTGTAAATTATTGGGTTTCTGTCCCACATATTGACAGACAGATTGGCTCTGTATTAATCTTGTTAATAAGAATAGATGACAGGGGTCATAAGTTTTAATACTAATTGCTAGGTGAATTGGAACAAGTGCATCGTGCACATATGGTCAGGGTAAAAAAATCAGTTAATAGCTTCTTTGTTCACAGATTAAAAATGCAATCCATATAATATTATTAGACTTATTGTGTTGTGAACTGGTACAATTTTGCTTTAATCTAGTAAGTTTTAAACAAAGGTGGCGTTAAAGTTTGCTGTAATTCTCTGTTGCTACCCAAATCCATTGAAGTCTAATTTGGTTGCAGGAGCCAAGTCAGTACAACCGTCTAATGCCGGGCGATTGTCGTGTCTTCTTTCTCCTGTTTTATTCAGTGGCTGGATCTGTCTGATTGGGTTGTGTGGTTTTTGTTTGTCTGTTGTTGTTTTAATCTAGGATTTTATGACTTCTGAACATCGGTCTGTAAGTAGCCTTAGCAGTTTTACCTTATATAACTGTAGGGCTAGGGATACGTAACAATGAGTCTATATAGAGGCCTGTTTCATAACCTGGCCTGTTATGACCATCTATTGTGTGAAAAAACCCAAATATTTATTTAGATCCTCTTTTGTTATTTCTCTATGTAAGTTTCTTAAGATCTTATAAAGCCAGGTTCACTTCAGTAAATGTAGAACATATACTTGCAGGACACAAACTTTTTATAAGAAGAAGGTACATAAACATAATCACAATGTGTCAGTCTGTAGGAAACCAAGATGCTATATTCTGATTAATACCTAGCTCGTTGTATTGAAACATTTTGTTAGGATTTTTTTCTTAATGTGTTATAAACTATTCTCCTGTTATTACACAAGTTGACTGGTGTTTTAGTTGCTTGACTTATTCTTGCATGTCATGAATATTTTTGTAAGTGAACTGTTGTAAATGATCGAGGGCATTCATATTGTGTGGACATGTTCAGTCTCTTATCCTTTTGGAATAATTTCTATGTGAAGCAATTTGGTTCATTCATTAAACAATGTTATGTACCGGTAACCTATGTTCTTGTCAACTACAGCACAATTATGAAATGTGTATGTGTTGTTAATAAAGCAGTCCTGTACAAATTGCACTTCCAACAGAAAAGACAAGTTTAAATCTCTTATACAGAACAATTTAAGGGCCTTCGATTCCCTATTAAATAATTTTGCTTTAGTTAACAGCCAAAGGCAAAAAAAAAATGTAACAAAGGTTCACACTTTTTTTTTTAGAATCTCTTTAATTTTCAGTATGTAAACAATTGTATATTCATTCTCTTTGCCCTATGCATCCATGTTTATGGTAAAACAGTATAGAATGAGAATCATGAATGCTGTAACTGGTTGTGTTACAATCTTTTTCAACATTGGCTCTATGTTGTTTGTTGTATTACAGAGCCCCCAAAATGCCAACCTCCAGCAGCGGTCCAACCGGCTGAATGCTGATGGCAGTAAATACCAGCCGTCCTCCCAGCACATCTCCACCAAACAGAGCACCGCTGGGGCGGTACCCACCCACCACTCAACCCAGAACAAGCACAAGTCAGGCGTCTCCTACACAGAGGTCAGTGACCGCACGCCAGGGCTGTATCTAGTCAGCCTTAATAAACTCAATGCTAGACTAGCACAGAGTTGAATACATGTACTTGTTGATATTTAACCCATTACAAAGCAGGGGTCTTTTTTGGTTTGCTTTGAGTGAAGTGTAGAAATATCTGTTGGACAGACAAGAACAAATACCAAGCTAAATGCATTTCAGCATATTTTAAAACAGTTTGCTGAAAAAATAGTTCATTCAAATATGTTTAGAAAAAATTCACAGTTTCGAAGTAGATACTGTGTACATTTTCTAAAGCACACCATATAAACCACCAAAGTAGTAGAAATCAACTTTCAGAGACATAACAAAAAGATGAAATTTTTAATGTTAAAAAGTTTGATTAATTTTATCGCATTGTATCAGTGTTCAATATTGCATGTTTGTTGACAGGGTGGTAAGCTAGTAGCCGCTGTAGCCCCCACCACCACGCTCCCGCAGCTGAGCAACCAGAACGAGCTGAAGAACGCCCACCAGAAGCAGCACCATGATAACGACACCAACACGCTGCCGCAGCTCAACAAGAAGTCCGAGTCGTACACCCGCCAAAGCTCCTACTCCACCATCAACACGGGCACCCCCGACAGAACCAAGAGGGACGCGTACGGCAACAAGCTGCCAATGACTCCCGGAGGTAACAATCTCTTCGTGATAGCATACTGATAGTACTAGTCACTCGATGAAATACATAAAGTACTAGATGTTTAGTTACAGAATACACAAACTACATGATCAAATGTAACAAGTACAAATCACATGACTAAATAAAGGAAAAAAATACTACAGAATCGTATGCACAAAGCCCCGAAGAATAAAAATGTTTTCTAATTTTCCAGAGGCATTAAAGCAGTTCAGAAGTAAATTGACAGCTTTTGAGCAGACAGAGATCTTAGATTACCCAGAAATCTGGTTCCTTGGTCTTGAGGCCAAGAAGATCGAAGGTGTTCCGGGTGGAGCTCAGAACAATGGCTACGATGATGAGAATGGGTCCTACATCAAGGTACGCCGATATAGCAACACTGCTCACTGCAGCACTGGAAACTTTCACCCTGGACTACCAAATATCAAAAATGTATGATGAATCCATATCCCAGGTTTCTCTTTAACATACAATCTTTTGGAAACTTGTGTTGGGTGAAAGTTTCCAGACATTGAAATGGAAAACAAAGCTATTGATTAAACCTTTGGCAACATTAGGTGATAAGGTGACTTTTGACTAAATCTTTGGCAATGTTAAGATGATAGGTGACCAAATTATGATGTGACTTTTGACTAAACCTGTGGCAATGTTTAAATGATAGGTGACCAAATTATGATGTTACTTTTGACTAAACCGTTGGCAATGTTAAGATGATAGGTGACCAAATTATGATGTGACTTTTGACTAAACCTGTGGCAATGTTTAGATGATAGGTGACCAAATAATGTTCCGCTACGAGATTCTGGAGGTGGTAGGGAGAGGCTCGTTTGGTCAGGTGGTCAAAGTTCTCGACCATAAACATGACGAGGAAATCGCTATTAAGATTATTCGTAATAAGAAGAGGTAAAACAACATTTAGAGTGAAAGTAGCTGTTTTATAGCTAGCAACAAATTTAGCTTGAAAACAATGCACTTTGTAGTGCTATGGCTTAATTTTCTAGAAGTTTGTCTTTAGTGTTAGTGTGTTTTTGATATTCTTCAGCTTATTTACTATTTACATGTGTGTACATGTAGAAGCACACCAGTTTGAAACTAGATTGGTTTTTACTCCTTTCATAAAGTTACTCTCTACACAAGTCCTCAATCATCATCAATCATCCTGTAACAGTGACTGCATGTTCTGCAGTATGTGGAACATCGTACATGTATAGAATCTCAGAACTTCTTAGAAGTACAGTACTAAACAGATATAGCTACAAGTATACTACTGTGAAATGGCTGATAGGTCAAATGAAATTAGTATTTTAACAAACCACAGTCAACTATATATGTATTCTTAGACACGCATATCATGATTGTAGTTCACTGATGCTGGTTAGTAAGATTGACTATGCTATAGAATTGTTATAATAGGTACATTTTTTAATCTTTCAAGTATACATGTATATTCATTATTTTTTTTCCTATTCAATTACTTTTTATTCATGTAATTTTTGAGTTATTTGCATTTCTTCCTTGCTTGATTCCTTGGATATGGCATATATTCTGCACCCTCCAGCTATTTTCTGCACTGATTATTTTTTAGGTCATGCATGACCATATGGTGTATAGATATGAAATCCTCGAAGTGCTGGGTAAAGGCTCATTTGGTCAAGTGGTCAAATGCTATGACCACAAGACAGATCAGATGGTAGCTGTCAAAATTATCAGAAATAAGAAAAGGTAACACTTTGACTTCATTGTTAATTCACATTTGTGATAAAAGTATGTGGCACAAATAAAGCAGCCTCAGTGTTTTTATTATGAATCATGCAAATACATGTAACAAATTTTATTCTAGAATTACACAATTACTGTATTGTATTTTTTAATGTACATGTATATTGATTTTTTTAATAGATTTATTAAAATAAGATCGATTGGGTAATTTAAAAGAAAAATAATTATAGTTAAGTATGATGACAAAGAACACGAATTAATTTGGGTCATTATCTCTGACAGATTTCACCACCAAGCGCTGGTGGAAGTCAAGATTCTGGACGCTTTGCGTCGGCGAGACAAAGACAACCAGTTCAACATCATCCACATGGGAGAATACTTCTATTTCCGCAATCATCTCTGTATCACATTTGAACTCATGGGGTAAGTATACCTTTATCATTGATCGGTCTGTGGTCTCAATTTGCTGGAAGATGAAGAAAGGAGTATGTGTTTTCTTTATAATTAATGAAATCTATAATAGAACATGATTCAGAACTTTTATGCATTATAAATGAAATTTGTTTGTGATGAAAGAACATGAAATTGATTTATTGTTAAAAAAGCTAGAATTTCTTTCAATTATATGATCTCAAAGCTGAATGCGGCCAGAGTAGTGTCCTATTTATAGTCCACAAACAATAGCACGACGTGTTGATGCTCGGTCTGTTTGGTACATTGATGTGCTGCTTTGTAATTCACTGCGTAATCATGTGTATTTTTTTCTTTTCAGGATGAACTTGTATGAATTGATCAAGAAGAACAATTTTCAGGGATTCAGTATAGCTTTAATTCGTAGATTTGCCTTTTCTCTTCTCCAATGCCTTAAAATGTTACATCGAGAGAGAATTATCCACTGTGATCTAAAGCCAGTAAGTCTCATTTTCAAAATATTAATAATTACAGTTCTAAATAAAGTTGAGGTGAACTGCAAATAAATCTGAAGAGTTATATGTTTACTGGTAAACCCTTTTTTCTTTATTAGACTATTATGCTAAAAATATTTCCTGGAAAGTTTTGACCTAGACATGAATTATTTTTTATTTCTTTAGCAACTCTGAGCATACTCATTCCAGTGCATATGCTTTTTCTGACAAGTAAATATTAAATTGTTCATTTATCTTTAGGAAAACATATTACTACGACAACGAGGTCAAAGTTCCATAAAAGTCATAGACTTTGGATCCAGTTGTTACGAACACCAAAGAGGTATGTGAAACTATTTGTATGTTATTACAATGATGTTTCTGAATTTGATGACTGGTATTATATGTTTCTGAATTTGATGACTGGTATAATTACAAGACCTGATGTATTTGTTTCAGTGTACACGTACATCCAGAGTCGGTTTTACCGATCGCCGGAGGTGATCCTGGGGTTACCTTACTCTATGCCTATAGACATGTGGAGCTTTGGCTGTATCCTGGCGGAGCTGTACACGGGATACCCTCTGTTCCCCGGGGAGAATGAGGTGGAGCAGCTGGCCTGTATCATGGAGGTCCTGGGACTCCCCAGCGGAAACGTGCTGGACCAGGCCACCAGGAGGCGCCTCTTCTTCGGTTGGTTCCTTTACTATAGTATTACACATAAGCCACCATCTCTTGATATCTAAATCATGTAAACCAATTTTAATTGCAACAACTTTACAGTGGCAAGTTTACTTTGCAGCAACTTATTCTCACAACTAAGCCTATGTTTACCATCTAAAAAGCAAAAGACATTAAAGGACTGGTTCATAGTGATAAGTATTCGCAATGGCGAAGCTCACATGAACCTTGCAAAATTTTCTCGCACATGAATAAGAAGTACCTTCATTTCAGGAAGTCTTGATGTTTTTCATTCTTGTCATGTTATTGCTAACCAGTTGTGTTTGGTTTTAACAGATTCTAAAGGTAACCCCAGGTGTATCACGAACAGCAAAGGCAAGAAGAGGCGGGTCGGGTCTAAGGACCTTCAGCAGGCCGTCAAGACGTGTGACGCCAACTTCCTGGACTTCATCAGGAGATGTCTCGAGTAAGATATCAGTGAACAGTCATTTACATAGTATACTGTAATCAATGCTTAAGGGTTTTTTTTTAACAAAGATAAATCAGTAGATGGTGGTTAGTTCGTAACTGTAGAGAGAATGTAGGATAAACATTGACAATCCATCACTGTATATTATTGACCCTGTTGTTTGTAGATGGGACCCTAATATCCGGATGACTCCGGAGGAGGCCCTGCAGCATGACTGGATCAAGGAGGGCCTGGTCAACAGGAAGGCAAGGGACTCCAACCGGTCACAACAGAAGGCGTCCCACCGTCCCTCCCCCGCTGTGTCTGAACAGAACAGTGACCACAACAAGCCCACCGACCCCTACAAAGTCCCCGCACAGGTCCCCGGCAAAGGTGAGGGGTCACACTAACGCCTAACCCTCGGTGTTAGAGTACAGGGCAGTTATTTACCATATGTGTCATTTAACATGATAGGGTGGCTAGAAGTAATTCTTTAGTAATGGAAAGAATTAACATCTAAGCAAATTCCGTTCATTTACCATATGTGTGTTTTAACGTGGTAGGGTGTTTAAAAGTAATTCTCAAGAACAAAAAGAATTAACAGTCAAGCAAATTTGTAGAATTTGAATGACAGAGATAATGTCAGTGTTGTAGTAACGCTCAGTTTGGCTTGGTGCCAAGATGTTGGGCTGTGCTAATTCTGATTGGTTGATGACTCCTACAGAGCGTCAGAAGAGTGACGAATGGAAGGTCAGTCTAAAGGAGAGGAAACAGAGTGCCAAACGAGTTCCCCCGGTGGGGGCCTCGGCCGATCACACTCACGAGGAGCATAGTGCTAGAGGTAGCTACCGTGTGTCTGTTTGTTGTGCTACCGTAACCCTCACTTGTTATTTCAGCATGCAGCCCAGTCGCGTGTCCTTGTATCCACTGCTTGATCGGCTGTGTATATATTCCTAAACTGTAGCTATATACAGCTGTAACTCCAGCTTCTGCTAGGTCCAGCACATTACTCCATACCCTGCTTGCTTGTATACATATGGACAGTCTGATATCAGATTGTTTCCACAGAGATTTCATTGTGTGAACACCACAACTGCACCCTCCACACCTTGTTATGTCCCAAGTCCTGATCTCATTCAAATGTATCTAATGAGTAATGACCCAGTGAAGTGTTGACTCTACTTGTATTATTTATATTCTAAAGATTCACAATTATTGATTTTTATTAAGTTTCAAGTACTAAAGTAAAATAATTGATCCAAGATTTACCAGTAATCAGTATAACTCAGGAAAATAATGGCTCTAAAATGTAAAATTATTGTAATCTGAAGGACAAGGGACAGTTCATTTGTAGAAATGTTTGCATGCTTCACAGCTTACTAGTAAACCAATGCTATTTTGTTTTAAACCTGCAGGTAATACAACCACACATGTCACCTATATAAAGTTATTTTAAGGAATTCCAGAGCCCCGTTACAAAGAAAAGTAAGAAATGGACATCGTTTGTTTACCTTATTGCTAATCTCTAATCTAGCACGTGGGACAGCCTCTTCACTAGCCGTGGTCTACTAAATTTAATCTCTCTTCTCTGGAATGATGTATGAAATCAACTGAGCAAATTAAAAAATTATTAAAAATTTGCATGTATTTGGATTGATAGTGAAATATTTAACATGTCAAAACAGTAAAAACAAAAGACAATAAACCATGTAACATCATTCCTCTTGTAACAAACCTAGATTTCTTTCTGATTAAGTTGTATGGGAGGGTCTTGATTCTTCTTCTGTTTGTAGAAATTCTTTTTATGTAGATAGGTTAATAAGACTACATTAACAATATTAGCACGGTACACTGGATTTCTCACAGAGCATGTTTCAACACATACAGTGAATGTGTGGAGAATTACGCAGCATTTGTCACAGTGCTGGGCCTAGAGGATTGAATGTATAAGCAGCACCATACAAAAGTCATTTTGTCTAGACTATTCCAACACTTCGAAAAAGCTACTGCTGTTGCAGTCCAAAAGGAACTCTGTTTTAAAACACTGTTCAGTATTCATATTATATAATTTTAAAGCAATATTTATTTTGCATGCAATGTATACATGTAATTTTGCAACTTGACAAATGTGGATAGAATAGTAAAGTGCTCATGCTGGAAATATGTGCAATGGTTTCTACACTGACAGGTTGCTTTAAATTTTAATGCCACTGTTCCACAGAGTCAGCTATTGGATCTGTTATCCAAGAAGTGTACACATAACTGTGCATGTCAACACAGAGAGGAAGTCAATTCTCCGCACCTCGCCTTCAAATACACAGATTTGGGAAAGTTTAAGCCAGCATGTCTTACAATCAAAGTGTCTGTGTGTGTCGTCACTGTATGTGTCACTTTGTGTGTCTGTCTGTCACTGTGTGAGTCACTGCGTATATGTGTCCGCCATGTGTTGTAGCTGTGTGTACCGCTTTCTCTGTGACTTGTCGTAACCACTAATCTCCAACAGGGCCCCATTATTTTACAGCTCCCAGTGCCAAGAGTACCAAGGGCAGCGCCAGGAAGGATGACAGCCACACCGTGGTCAGTGAGGAGGTGAAGAGCCTGGCCCCGGGGCACCCCCACCACTCCAAGGCCGACCCCAACAACACAGAGGACTCAAAATTCTTGCCACCCATCGTGAAATAAACTCACCTTCCCTGTGAATGAAGCAATAACTTCTCCCTGCATAATTGTTTTAATGCTCTCACTATGGACATTGTAGTACAGTACTTAATTGTTAACAAAATGTTTTTGTTGAAAACGACTCTATTTTTTTGAAGATTGTGTATTACATTTTGACATGTATTTTTTAATGTATCTGATTTTAGAATCCCAAAATAATGACTACCAGTACAATATGGCAGTCATATAGATTATACATTGTAATCCGTCCAAGCCATTTAGTTTTCTTCTATGCATATTTGCAAGAGATTTTTACCCCAATTCTAGCTAGGTATTTACTCAAAAACATGATGTTCAAGCACCCTAAGCAGTATTATAATTTCTATGATGTCCAATGTAGATATATTTATATATGTGCATTCAAGATCAGTATTGAGAATGTATAAATAGTCCAATGGTAGGTCATATTTATGTTCCCAATGTATATAGTGAGTGCTATCATATATTATTTTAGCTTTTATATGCATTTAAATGAATTAAGAAAACAATGCATTTATTGAGAGTCATGATATGTTTTTTTTTTTTTTGTTGTTACACATCTGTTATTTATTATATGTACATTTTTATATGTTATAGCTCAATTAGTCTTTGTATATAGGCTATGTTTATTTTGTTTACTGTGTACATACTGTGTTTACTATGTTAATTGTGTACATAGGATATGTTTACTATGTACATAGGATATGTTTACTGTGTACATAGGCTATGTTTACTATGTTCATAGGCTATGTTTACTATGTACATAGGCTATGTTTACTGTGTACATAGGCTATGTTTACTGTGTACATAGGCTATGTTTACTATGTTCATAGACTATGTTTACTATGTTTCCGTCCATCCACTTGTACCTTGTGAAGAACTCGGTTACATAGATTGTTGTCCCAATACATAGGGGAGAAGAGTCGTCATCATAATGGATGACATCATATGTATTGACAGTTTTAACTGTAACAACACTAAAATACCAGTTCTTATCTGATTGTCCAGAAAATATTTATGCTTTGATCAAATTTCAGTCATGAACCAGTATTT
This sequence comes from Magallana hongkongensis, assembly GCA_016163765.1. Taxonomy (NCBI): domain Eukaryota; kingdom Metazoa; phylum Mollusca; class Bivalvia; order Ostreida; family Ostreidae; genus Magallana; species Magallana hongkongensis. The sequence continues at coordinate 58,421,413 of WFKH01011801.1, read as the reverse complement.
GAGTAGGTTAAATATTTCACTAAGTAAAATCGATCATGTTTTGTTTTTTTCAGTCGGTATGTATTAAAAGCTTTACCTCTTATGAATTCTTATACAAGGTCCAACACAGTGAACATGATGGTATTTCACTTTGCCAAAGTAGATGTACTTTCTGGTTTGTTTTCAGGGATGTTGTTTAGCCATGTTTTAAGTCTTTGTTCTTTAAATAATGATCAATATGTTACCAGTACTTTCAGATTTACAAGTTACATGTATATCACAGGGTTAGAATTCAAGGTTTTGTTTTCTTTATTTTTAAATTTTTTTTTATACGTTAGATTCTCATTTTTGTAAATTTTTAAGACAGAATTGGAAGAAATTCAATGAAAAACCACTTGGTTAAACAATTATAAGTTTCTAGTCTTAGAATTTACTAACTTAGACAGGCATCTTAGTTTAGGAGTAGAACTCAGTGCTTAGAGAAAGTGTCTACTGTTAGAAAATTGGCAAATGCTAGGTTAGTTATTTTTTTTTTTTAAATATTTTTATTTATTATGTCTTAAGTTGGATGATTCTTCTAGTTTAGCTTTTTATTTTCGGTAGTTAGGAAGAATTGTTTAATTCTAAGACATGTCCTCAGATACTAGTACACATGTACTGATAACGTACAGAGCAATAGGACCAGCATCCTCTTCCATGATCAGATATTGTGATAATCTTTGTGCAATATACATTTTTAGGTTAGGTTATTTTCTCATTGTTTTTGAGTGGATGCTCTGCTGACAGACATCAATACTTGATGTCATCTGTCGACCAGCAGGGCTCTTTATCCAACACAGATAATGGCCAGCACTTCTTACATCAGCAGGAGTAATTGTAGGGTTTTCTATACATTTCACTCATCTGCCTGCCTGTACCTGTGCAGGAATGTGGTACATTGGCTGTATACCGTTTTACCCAGATTCTCCATTACTGACTCTGTCCCAGATCAATTCCTGTGTCTGACAGGTAGCCATTATCAGATATTTCTTGTTACAATCTGTTATGTTTGTGTGATGAAGTTAAAGTGAGCAAATCCATAATAAAGCCAGTAAAAATCAACCGAGTTTGTCTTCATTTCCTAGATCTTTAAAAGATACACAAGTGTGGGTGCATTAGGATAAAACGTTGAAGGGACTGGGTCGTGTTTTTCTTAATACTCCAAATCAAAGGAAAAAGTCTCAGTTACTTGCAAATTATTGTCATACATGTACATGTATTTTATATATTAAGGGCAGTTTTTATTTCATAGATTTATAACACTGGATGAAAATAAGCACATTATTTGAGCATTTACGAAAAAACACAGAAACATTACAGTTTATGAACTTCTGCTAGAAGAAAGCTTAGAATATTATAATTCTCAATATGGAACATGGCCAAAAATGCTATTTTTAAAGATCTGCTTATATGAATTATTGATCACGCACTGTAACACGACTGTTAATCTCAATAATCCAATAAGCTGGAAATCCGAAGAAGGTAATAATCCATTACCAAGTACATCTTGGAGGTCAGGATGGAGACCTTGCCATGGATATCGCCAAACAACTACTGGTAACAAATGTATGGGTCATGTTCGGAGGGTGAAGCGAGTGCTACTTCTGTTGGTGTTCTGTATGTGCGCTGATCCCCTTAGACTCCCACAATAGTCTTAACAGTCGTTATTAGATCAAGGTTTGATTGGATTATTGGTAGCATTTAGCACTTCACTTCAGCAAGCTATTTAGTCATCAACATAAATCATTTTAAAATTTATATCAAAAAGTTCCTCTTTTAAATTTCAGACCAGCTAATATTTATGTGTAAACTTGATCGAAGCTTTGTGGCTGCACATTGTGTCTGAATAAGATGAAGAGTAGTAGTTTCTGATGGAATGACAGAAAATACAATAAAATTAGATAAATTAATTAATGAAGCATGAAATAATTCAATTAGATCAGGTTTCAGAAAAAGGCTATATTGAATTCTTCTTGAAGTCCTATACCAACTCAGCCACCTTATATACACAGTTATATATAGTCACATACATTCTGGGCACGGTAAACATTTGTTGTTAACTTTGGGCTCTTCATCAGTGAAAGATCAAAATGCTATAATTGGGAAATGACTCAATGAGATGAAAATGAAGTACATGTATTGCTTCATTGCAATCCTCCATTAAGAAATTCCGTATTTGTTTTGAAATGAATTGGCCAAAATACTAATAGGATATCCACAAAATTCTACAATACATTTTTACTGTTGGTTTATATTCCAGTAAGAAAAGACATTGGAGAGCTTCTTTTCAAGACTATTAAGGATATTGTTTGATGACGGAGCAAAAAGAAATCATAATGCAATGCAGTAGACTTTTTATTATCAACAAAATTTTTTAAAAAATTGACTAAAACAGACTGAATTGTTGGTGACAATGAAAATACACATAATACATAAACAATTTCACAACTGCATTTGCTATCACAGTACAGTAGAATTGAAGCCAAGTTATGACACCGAGAACTGAGGACGATACAACTCATGCTGTGATAGAGGGGAAATGATGTCTTCTTTCATAGACAACCTGCTATATGTCAAGTACTTGCGTTTATTAACGAGAGAAATCCATAGAAATATTTTTTTTTCTGTGATTCCTAACCTTTGTTTTTTTGTTTGCCTAAGGAACTGAAGAGCACAATAAATGACTACGTAAGCAAAAAATATACAGTGTCCTGAGTGGAAGTATATACTTTGATTTCTGTCAGAAGGCATCTGTTTAGTAAGAGTTTGATTTTTCTGTCATTATATTTCTGTTATTTGAGGCCAGTTCCAACACTAACTGTACAGAGAGAGACGGGCTGGCGACTACAAACTACACAAGAACAACAAGAGTCGGACGTCCGTCAGTCAGAGGTTCTTGGCCGACTTTGATCTGGTTCATAAAGCAGCAGTGGACTTAATCATAAAGGTGTTCTACATCAAGTGCAAGTGTGGAGGCCTTTATAAGAAAGGGTAGCTGCTCATTGCAAAACAACGCACATACTTAAAGCCACATTCAGAGATCACCAAAAATAAAGGAAACGAAAACTGATCCCATCCTTCCAGAAACTAAACAGTATGTGTATCAAAGGAACTTAAAGATCACACCAAGACTTCCACCTCTAGTAATAAAACAGAAAAATGTCATTTTTCCTACAGCAATACTGAGTGGTTGCTATGACAACAGCAGAACTAGGCACATTGGTAGGGTGCATAGAAAATAAACGTCTTGGGATTCAGTGCACTAGAGTATTATTTCTTACCTCCCTGGTCACAAGTTCAGCAACAGACAACATCTACACGTCATGGACTTCATTAACAGATATGCATGAACCAACAAATGAGAATATAGGGATCACCTCAAAATTTGACTAATTTTTACATGAATTATTTATCATGATTACTTCCCAATTTAAGTATTTTTTCTTCTTCCCAATTTTAAACAAAAATGTATTAACATTAAAGGAAATTAACATATACACACCTTTTCTGTTCTTTATAAATAAGGAAAAGTGATGAAATAACATAAGTACTGGCAAAGGCAGGGGAAAGTTGGGAAATGTTTGGAGGGAGGGAGCTGACCAGGACTTTGTGACACCAGTTTACAGACATCATACACTGAACAGATAAATATACTAAAGAAATGAAAGTAAAAAACCAAAAAAACGAGATTCCTAGGTACACCCTGACAATATACACATATAGGAATATCAGATTTCTGACAATTTGAAAAAAGGAAATGTTATTTTCTAGTGGACATTAAAAACAGCAACAGTTCTCAATAATGATAGACCACACTAAATATCTTCAAAATCAACTCGGATATAGATATAATATATATATATATTAAGTATAAACCTAACAACAATGTTGATTAAACATGGACTGTAAAAATACAATTTTTCTGTGTTAAAATGTTGACCTTTTAGATCTGTTTTACACAGTTTTAAATATACATTAATTTCTGTATGCCCTCACATATCCAATTGTTTCTCACATTTTTAAATCTAAATGAACAATTCCGATGAGGTGTCTTTGTTTTTTCACTGCACATGATCACTAAAATTGAAGTATAAAAATATTAACCTATATAAATTTTGTCAAAGTTAATCATCCAAATTGCACATTCGTAGCTGATAGAGTCTGTTGCTGTGGGTTTCTATGAGATCGGCGGCAGCTATGTTGCTTGGGAGCAGGGCTAGAATAGTTGGCGTTTGAGAGTCCTCGTTCTGCCGTTCTATCTGAATGCCGAGCGATGTTAAATCCGACAGTGCCTCCTCCACAGCTTCCTGTGAGAGATCTGATGGTAATCCGTGAACTTCTAAACACTCAACTGTGGAGAAAAGAAGGAAAATGGGAATCAATATAAGCAACTTACTGTATTGGGTATGTATTCAAAACAACAAAATATTGAAGAGTAAAATGTGACTTTAAGAAGATATGCAAGAATTATTTCCCTTTATACAAGTATATTTCAGAACAAAAAGCACATGCATGAAAAAAAATAATGAAGAGTGAACAGCTGTTACAGCCATTAAAAAAGACACGATAATCAGTTTCAACAAAGCATGATAGAAAGGGTGCAGATCATTCAGCTGAGACATGAACAGCTTGAGCATGCTGAGACCAGCTGGGGCACCGTGTGTTAGTCAGAAGCTGGATGGAGTTAGTATTTACTTTGTCATTTCACACCTGAGGGACTCTCACATTCCACACTCTGTGAAGAACCCGACTCGGAGCCGTCCTTGCTGCCTGATTTTCTAAGTTTCTGAGGTTTACTACTTGGCTGATTTGACATTCTGAAATCCACCAAAGAATAAAGCTTTTTTTCACTCAAAATCAAGCACACTAAATATGGATGACCCACTAAAAATCATGCAACTCTAAAACTGAAACGAGCATAAATTTGCAAGTTTTGTTTCAAATGAGCAGAATGAACAAAAAGATACAAGTAGTTCCACATTTCAGTGTACTTGTTTACACAGCAATCTGGCTATACATCCAAGATAAAAAACCAAGCACTGTCAAGAATCCAAACTTACCTTGGTTTCTGCTGGTGTAGTACAGGTTGCAATGGAATCTGTTGACGTATACTCGGCTGTCCTATCAACTGTAAGTCTGTAACGACAAAAACAATATCCAACACAATGTTTAACATTTTGTACTCATTTAAATTTTACAAGAATATTGGTTTCTTCCAATCTGAGCAAAATCATAAAATCTCTTTCCATAATCTGAGTACCTGCTTGAATTTGTGTAGGCGGTCTCATAATCTGGCCCAGGGGTCTGGGTCCTGCCACAAGAGGGGACCCTAGACTCCCGATCCCCCCAAGGACGTACTCCTGCTTGTCCGAGTCTTTTTTTGGCAGTGAAGTTTCATATGTGCACCCTTTGGCACTGACCGTCACCGGTCCTCCCTGGGCGGCGTTCTGGCTCTGTGACATCACACCTGGAATCTGGGGCATCTGCATGTTCATCTGCAGCCCCCGGATGACGGGAATTGGTTGCGAGTGATTTCCTGCAGCTGTGCTCAGACCGGGCTGGTTCTGCATGTTCTGATACTGTACGATCTGAGGATTGGCCACTCGTGGTTGTCCTTGAAACTGAGGAATTGTGGGATATACATACTGGGATGACGTGGGGGTGGTAAGATTCCCTGGGAGAGGGATGACCCCACCCTGGGGAACAGTCTGTAGATGTCCATTAGCACTGGAGAGAGTCTGCTGACTAGGGGGAGAGGTTTGGTAATGTCCTTGGCTTGATCCAAATGTGTAATTTGACACTCCTTGCTGTATATTTGGTGTACTAGGGTAAAACACTTGCTGGGGCTGGGGCTGCCCTGAGGAATATTGCACGGGGTAAGAGGAATAGGTCATGTTGTTTTCACTGTGGGCAACGGGATATGTAGTCTGTGAGTAATTTACAAAGGTGTCAATTGCCTGACTAGCCACAACGGGGTAAGAGTTGTACGATGTTCCATACTGGTTCCCATAGCCTTGAGTAGAACACGGGGGGTAGGTCTGACCGGGCATGTCGCCCGACATCTGATGCTGACACTGGTTTTGGTAGTTAACTGGGTACACATATCTCACTGTAGGCTGACCATTCATGTTCTGAAGACCCTGATAAAATGGAGGCTGGAAATATGAACCATGGTTCAAACCAAATGTCTTCAGCATTTTGAACTGCTTGCACAGATACTTAGAAGACTTAAAACATACAAGAATCTAAAATCTAGTTCTGTTATGTAAAAACGAAGTACGCTAACTTGTAAGTTGAATACATTTTTTGCTATAATTTGTGTAGAGTAGACATCATACTTTTATGTTTTTGGTTTTTAAAATTTCACCTATAGAGTTACATCTGAAACAGTTGATAAATGTATACTTAAACAAGGAGCTAACCTTGGAGCATGCATGTATTAATATCTATTGTTTACCTGAGCCATAGTGTAGGACTGCTGAGGCATGTTGACAGAGGGCATCTGACCCTGGGCCGCCATGATGTACTGGATGCTGGTCTGAGGCCCAGGGGGTTCCCCCACACTGTCCAGTGACGACTGATGACTCAGATTCATTGCCGACAGGTGCTTGCACAGCTCTGTACCCCCTAGTCCATCCGGAACCTGCCAAAAAAACATGAAAACTCTCTTCAGTATCTCATCCTGAACATGCTCACATATGAAAGTACAGTAAACTTCAACATCACAGGTTGATTAACTCTAAGGATTGACAAATGGGTGATGATTTATACAGACATCCACTTATACCATTAACTAGACAACATTGAGATGGTGACCATCTCAAAGGGCCCCGCTTAAATAATGGACAATAGGATGAAAAGCATTCCTGCTGGCATAAAACTTTTAATTCAATCTCATTACCCCTTACATACAGGCATTTTTGTTCAACCTGAGCAAGATTAAGCAAATGCCATTGGGTAATAATCTATGGTCTAAAACTGATCATAAAGAGATCCGCTATGACCATCACATTGACTTAATTGGTTCAAATTATATAGTCACTGCATACCATTAACCCAAAAGCTCTGTTAATGTGAAGAAGGAGCCAAATAGGGCCAAGTGGAGAGTATATATATGCTCTGAAAAAAGAATTTTGCGTGATCCAATACGACCTTGACACTTGACCTACAAACATCATTCAAGGTCATTGACACCCTTTTGATCGTAGGCACTCTGTGAGTAAAGTACGAGTCAGATTGGACCAAAGGGAGAAGAGATATGCTCTGGACAAGGATTTTTCATATAATTCTGCTATGACCTTCACCTTTGACCTTGAAACTTGGTTCAAGGTCACTACACACCCTTTACTCAAAAGCTCCGTCTATGTGAAGTATGAGCCAAATAGGGTTAAGTGGAGAGTATATATGCTCTGAAAAAAAGAATTTTTGCGTGATCAAATATGACCTTGACCCTTGACCTACAAACTTTATTCAAGGTCACTGCACACTCTTTGACCATAGGCACTTTGTGAGTGAAGTTTGAGCTAGATTGGACCAAGGGGAGAGAAGATATTCTCTGGACAAAGATTTTTCATATAATTCTGCTATGACCTTCAGCTTCGACCTAGAAACATGGTTCAAGGTCACTGCACACCCTTTACCCAAAGGCACTCTGTGGGTGAAGTATGAGCCAGATTGGGCCAAGGGGAGAGAAGATATGCTCCGGACAAGAGATCTCGGACAGACAGAAGGACGGAAGGATGGAAGGATGGATGGACGGATGGACAGACTGATCACTATAGGGTGCCCGTAGAGCGGGGCCCTAATAAATGCTAACATTCAATAAGTTTGTGCTTTTATTGATCATACATAACCAAAGATGGCCAAACTCCCCTAAAGATTTGCTTCCACAGAACCATAAAATAACAGCACAGAAATATATAAGGTTACCGAGTTATGGGTCCATCCCTCGGATGTCTGGTACAGGGATGTAGGGGGCTGACCATTTGGCAAGGGGAGGTTAGGATTGTGTGTGTACACACTGCCATCGGGGTTAGAGTAAGGCTGTCCTACAAACAACAGAGACAAGACATTAATGCTACATCACAGGAATATCATTAGCAAATTACACAAAAATCCTATTAAAGCACCAACTCTAAGTAACTTCCTCTTTATCTTTCTATCCTGTTTTGTAATACCTGTTTGAGGATTAATAATTATGGCACCTGGTGGTATATTTCGGTAATCAGATGCTACCCATAAAGCTTGATTCTGTCCCTGGCCTGCTAGGAAACCTGAATTTAATAAGAGACATACATCAGTATCCATAGAGGTAAATGTTAGTAGAATGATGAAGATACAGAGACAATCTGCCTTAAATATAATGTTCTTTTTTCACAATACACCACCTACACATGTACCAATGCATATAAGGAAAAGGAATCATATGGAACTGAACTACCATCTGAAGTATGTACAGTGGTGTATAGGGGATTGTATAGAGTACTTACTGTGGTGTA
>WFKH01011801.1:58383002-58408202 GCA_016163765.1 Magallana hongkongensis | reverse complement strand
TCTTATTGGAGGTTTTGTTCACAATGACAAGATGTTCACTTACATTCTCTTATTGGAGGTTTTGTTCACAATGACACACTTCCCAGTCTGGTCAACATTGTGGTCCAAGCCAAAGTAAGCAGCAATTCTATGAACTAGCATCCTGTCGTATGAGGACATCTGAGGAAACTTCAGATAGTGATGTCTGCAAGTGCAAGAGACATTAAAAATACTGCCAATCAATCAATCATTAATTCAATCCATCTATCTATTAACTCAGAAACACTGCCAATCAATCAATCATTCAATCTATCTATCTATCTATTAACTCATTTTTTGGCCCTGCTTTATAATTAACAATCAATCAGCATTATAAGGAAGTCGGACTACTTTGTGATTTCAAAATGTAATGAGTTAAATTCAATCATAATCTGACTTACTTTGGTTCATTTATGAAATTGATAAGATCTGTTTCTAATTTCAGCAACATATTCCGATCTTTAGGAGATTTATTTATCGTTTTGTGGATGAAGTCCTCCAGATTGATGCCTGTTGAATCTTTGTAAGGAGAGGAATCAAAACTGGAATCTGCAAATAACAAACAATAACCTTAATTAATAATTTAATGCCATGAACCAGCGATACAAAGGTTCAATCGTATTTTAACAGTCATTTATTTTAGCAGAAATAAACTACTAACAATCAAGTACATTGTGGAATCATTTTTATTTGTAGTGGTCAATGTTCGTGGGTAGCCGAAATTTTCCTGGTTCATGGGGACGTAATTTTGATGGTAGCAAGTTTGGGATAATTTTAATAAATATTAAACAAATGCTTGTATATATGTAATTTCATGGACAAACAAGGATGATTCCACAGTAAAGTCACTTCTAAAAAATAATTTTCCTGCAATTGATCCATTTCATGACTAGTTCTAAATGTTAATGACATCTATAAATGCATTTTATCCCTCAATCCCCACCTTTTGAAAACTAATTGCTATGATACCAAAAACAATTTTAATTTAAAATTGAGAACATAGCTAAAATTAGACTTTAAAAAAAAAGTTTCGTGACTAAGCGAAAGCAGGTTTAATTATAGTAAAGTGTGTTCCTCCGAGAACGTGCTAGTAATGTGATCCGTAGTCTGATTAACACTGAGCCTGTACGTGTTTAGCTATCACTTGATTCCTGTGACGAACGGCTTACTATAGTACATGTTTCTAGATTATATTCCCGCCAGGTGTGGGAATCACACCTACTCCACCTATCTCTTACCTTTTTACACCTGGATCTACTTCTGTAATGAATTTCACAGAGCTGACCAGGGGTGATTTGTCAGATATCAATTACAATCCAACAGTATCGTAGTACTGCACTAAGAGTAAGTCACAGAATGGAGGTCATATAGCATTACAAGCCAATAACTGTACAGGCTGTGTTTTGGTCTGAAGATACCTCCACATTACAGGTGTTTTCTAGTGTTGAATATTCCTGTACATATAATCAAGGCCACATGATACAATCTCTGACTTTAGTTTACTCTCCATACCCTCCATTATAATTATCCAATGTGTGTTTAATGCAAACTTGAAATCTATCTGGTAAAAGCTGAAACTGTACTCCCCTGCTTTTACATTCTATTCCCAATCAGTCTACTGAAAGTTCAACGGAAAAGTACCCCATACAATTAGATTGTAGTGAATAAGCAATGGATTCAATTTTCTTTTTTATCTGATTAGTCCAGCATGGTTATGGTAAATAAAGTTTTCAAGTGTAAAAATGGGTTCTGTAAGCTTGATGATTCGTTAGGCCAATTGCAATATGTCAACAAACTGAGGTGAATGAAACATAATTATAAACATGTCAATACACTACAATACAATAGCTTAACACAATGATCAACAAAATGCATTTATAAAGAGACAGGTAGAAATCTGAAAACAACAAAGCCATATAAACAGACAGTTCCCAAGATCCAAGAAAGATGGCACCACCTTGCCTTTTCCACCAAACAAAACCCAACCCACCCCCCCTCCTTTCCCCAGCCGTGGTTGTGTTGCTGGTGGTGTTAACTTACCACGGGACAGACAGGAAGACCCCGCCTCTGAGCCCTGGGAGCCACATTTATGAAGCCTCTCTCTGGATGAGGACTGAAAACAAAGACAGAATATCGTTAGTACAAATGAAGACTAAATATCATTAGTACAAATGAAGACAGAACATCGTTAGTACAAATGAAGACTGAATATCAGTACAGACAACCACTGAATATCGTAAGTACAAACGAAGACAGAATATTGTTCGTATCACTGAAATAAGGCCAGTGTTGTTGTGCTTCAATTGAAGTTATTTTGCTGTGCAATGAGCTATTTAGTCATAAAAAATCTTTAGTATAATATACTCTATATCTCACAGGAAACCATTCCTGAAGTATAAGAAGCATTTATAATTGGTAATCTTGAATAAATATGAAGATAAATTTCTTGTATGATATTTATCAATGTCATGGTAATATGCAAATTGAAACATTAGATTCTATGTTTAGCATTTCAACTCCAACTTGACAACTTTTGTTCCTTTTCCTTCTATTGGAAAGTTTTGTTTACTGACGTCAGAAATTCTAGTACTAGTAATTTTATACTTCTCTGCATCAAGATTGTTGACCTGCTTATCGATGATTTTGTAAGAATTTTTTAAAGAAAAATCCAAACACTAGCCGAGAATGAGACTGATATTGTTTTTGAAGGAGACTGGAAAATTTTATAATCGATAGCTCAATACTGTTGTGCATAGAAAAAAAAACAAAAGAAAAAACCTGTCAAAACAGAAAACAAAGGCCAACTTTTCCTATAATTTTTAGAGATTTCAGACCAAATGATGTCTTAATTTTCATCAGGATGGCATTAAAATGTCAAATCAAATGCATCTCATAGAAACAGCATATTGCCTACAGCTATCACTGCACTTTGATGCACATTACATTATCTTTATAATAATTGACCTAATTATGATTAAACATGCCATCAATTTTCAGTGAGTCATTATGAAGCGATAACTGGATAAAAACACAGGTGTGGCACACATCTTACCTGGGAATGAGTGGAGGGGGTCAGACCGTTGGAGCTGGACTCCGGGGTCAACATGTGAGGGTCAGGGGAGGGTGACTCCTCAAACGCCTTCCCAGATCTTTTCAGCTGCTTCATTTTCTGCGTTCCATTCTGCAAATGCACCAAGGCAAACCAATATAATCTTTAATTGGAGTTTTCTAATTTAAAACATTCTCAGAATGCAGTGCATGTCACTTGATATTGTTTCCATCATCAATATTTCTATTGTAATGACTTCCTTAATGAAGTATTTAATATGATTGTCAAGTGTTTTCAAGAGGAAGCATTATTTATATCTATTCACTTACACTTAAAACATAAGCTTCATTTCAGACATAATGCTGAAAGTATGTTAACATTCACATTAGTAAGAAATTACCTGACTGGCTGACAAATTCTGCTCCTCTAAAATGCAACCATCTGATTGGATGATTTCAGAGGAATTTTCTCCTTGACCTTGGGTGTCTTTGTCTGTAAATTATGATCCAATAAAAATGAGAATTTCATAACATGCCATAAAAGCGCCAAACTGATTGCATTGATATTTAGATGAAAAAATATATAGAAACATAAACAAAGTGTAATATTTTCCAAATAGCCTTTGTTAAGCATTAATGGGCCGAAATAAAGAATAAATCTTCCTGAGAAGCAATTATCTGTTATGCAGCGCTGATACAAGCCCTGGAAGATCACATCATAATGGAGACTTTTATGATGCTGAGGAAAGAATGGAACCTGGTAACAACCTTTAAGTGAAACACTGATATATCATGACTCGGCAACTGTCACAAGATCGTGTTCAGGAAATAGAATTGCCTCTAATACCAAGAAGGATAAATTAAAATTTTTTAATAAGATCCAATATTATTCTTTAATATGTACCGTTACTGCCATTTCAACTCATGCTTCATATCGTTCCATATCAATTCAAACAAAAACTTAAGTAAGAAGACTATACTTTTCACACTGCATATTTATGACACACAGGGAAAGATTTTCTCTTAAGGTGGCTCACTACATCTCTAAATAGTACCTCAAATCAGAGGAATTTTCTTTATTATGAGAGATATAATGCATAAAAAAGACGTAAGTCAAATAGGCAAAAAGATATGCAATTTAGAATGAAAAATTCTGATTTTCAAAAATTTAGTCTGTAATTATGAACAAAAGTCTCATACGGGTTTGAACTCATGATCTGCGGTTTACAAGCCTGATACTTTAACCACTGAGCTATGATGATATTCAAGCAAAACGATTGATACAACCAATTTAAGAAAACATATAAATTGCCATCTTGTGACCTTGTGTCTTAAGAAGTATAAGTGTTGATGTATTGAGCTACCTCAACTGTTTTAAACTGAAAGGAAACCAATAAAAATCTATTCACCATTTAGAAATATCATAACAGGTGCTCTAACAATACCAAACAAGTAATATAGAAACCATCCTCATACCATATAGCTGGTTTTTTCTGTGGGTGAATATTTTGTTCTAATTCCAAGGCAACTATAATAATATATTTTTTGCAAATTTTAAACTGATCATGCTGATGACTAAAAACAAAATAATTTTTTTAATTGTATTTTCTGCTCATAGGATGAAAGCTCAAAATATTGCAAAAAATAGCACCCCCATAAAAATCCAGTTATAGAGTGTCTGCCATTAAGACTGACCTCCAGCTGTGATGGTGGCGTCCGATTGGTCAGATCCTGGACTTGTATCCTGCTCGTCTTCCTCTATCTCGGACTGCTTACACAGGACGGCCGACTTGATGCCACTGCCGCGTGAATCCTGGGACTGTAATGTCTCAGTGGCCATCGTCATAGGGGGAGCCTGAAAGTACAACATGAGTATTACTCAACAAACTCAGTGTCATTGAGTCCACATATATACACATAGGAAGGGCCTGCAAGCAACACCATGAGTATTACATAACAAACTCAGTGTTATCGAGTCCACACATAAACACAGATTGAGAGCCTGCATGGAAGCAACATCATGAGTATTACTCAACAGAGTTATTGAGTCCACATATACATGATATATACACATAGGGAGAGCCTGCAAGCAACACCATGAGTATTACTCAACAAACTCAGTGTACTCTTAATGTCTATATAGAGTCCACACCTATTCACAAAAGACTTTTCTTCAGAGAGAATCGTACCTGTGGATAAATGTCCAGCATACCGGTACTTCTTTCCCTGCCTTCATATCACTAATAGAAATGAAGCTCCTCTAAATGGTTAATACAAATAAACCTTCATTTCATGTCTTGAAATAGGCATCCCATTACATACAGACTCCAAAAGCTTGCTTTATCTCTCTCTGATTTATCAGATCTTCCTGATATTGTGTTCATTCAATGTTCGCAGAGTGAAACTTTTACAATTACACCCACGCAACTGTGTCAAACCACTGAAGACTGGAGGAAATTGGCCGACCACAAATCAGTTAGAGAGAGAAGGAAGTCCCGACCGAGAGTCACTTGGCATTACAGCTATCTCTCCCAATCATTCCTAATTATACACTAGAGCTCTGATCACAATATCCATAAATTACATCTATCAATACTCTCTCAACAGTCCAACTTTTTTTCATTATAGTGTGCGCAACATTCGAAGGGGTGCTTTTGTTTAAAATTTATATTTTCGCTTTCCTATTTCAGATATGTAGTTTAAAAGGTAAATTATGAATAATGCTTTGACCCCCACATTCCAAGGCACCAAATTATTGATAATTACTAATTTTTTTTTTTTTAAGGTAACTTGTTGTATTTAGCACCTAAGTTGCTATGTATTTACAAAAAGGGGCATTTAAAAAAAAATGAAACTCAATTTATTTATTTGAAAAAAATATTTTTGAAGAAACAATTAAGGAGGCCGACTTTTGTTTTCATTGCCCATGTTCTTGTGCATTCTAGTAAAATACAGTGTATTTATACCTTTTATGAAATTTTTTTGATACCATTTATTAAACTGAACACAATAAACAAAATACAGATAAATATATTTAGATTTTTAAAAGAAAAATTTCATTTTTTAAACAATTTTTCTGTTGTACAGTAGGTGAGCGTTGCCATTGTGCTTTTATGACGTTATGATAAAATGAAGCTTTGTAGGAGTGCGTTATAAGAAATAACATAAAAAAAAAGTAAAAATCATACACCTTTGAAAATTTTATACTCAGAATTATGTTATTCTCGGGGTTATTTTTCTTAATTTTTGAATGAATCCATTAATACCAATCTACATTTGTAATACTCCAAATTTATAGCAAAATTTGGTGCATTTTGATATTTTGAGATGGCCGGCCCCCACTAAAACCAGACGATAGAATTTAGTATTTTTTACAAATAAGGTAAAAAATAATATTACTAATCACATACTACAATTTGAGGAAAATCGCTATAATAGTATTTTTAAAATCTCCTTCAAAGTGCGGAAAATGACAATTTCCTATATATTCCTATAGTAAATGTACCTGTATTTTGAGATGGCCCCTAAAAAGAACCAGATGGTGATTTTTCTTCAAACTTCACAAATAATAACTAATATCTACCAATCTTGATTAACCTAATTTTGATACCATTCAGCAAATTTTTGTTCATAATAGAAAATTCAATATTCAGTGATATTTTCATTTATTAATTAACATACCTGTATTCTTGTTTGTTATACAGTAATTATGAACTCCATGGCCCTTATTTTTGAGCAATTTTAAATACCCACTTGGAACACTAAGGGGGCAGAGAATTTAAAAAATTACCTGAATTCAACTAGTAAGAATTTAAATTTTTTTTCCTTATTTACTTCATAAAATTAAAAAATTGGGCTAATATTTTCCTTTGTTTAGAAAGTCATATTCAAGATAATTGCTAAGATATTCACAATAAAATAAGGAAAAATCATTAAATTCAAATGCTATTGAACAATAATAAGTACTGCAGGAGACTCAAAATGGGTATTACATTATTAAATACATTGAATACAAGCACGAGATCTTTGACAGTTCACCTGCTTACTTTCAACCTCCTACTGACAGAGAAACAAAGGAAACAAGTGGTCCCAGACTACTTCAGATCTGTTTTGTTATACCATTAGTCTTAATATTCAGTTTTCATTTGAGAGGGCTGGATGGTTGTGGCCATTTTTAGACTGTATTGATCTCCTTTAGAACAAGAGCTCTGTATAAGAATATATGAAAATACTCAGATTTAAAAGCTAAAATATATGGAATTTTTCTTTACTAAATAATTGTTTAAAGCTAAACAAATTATAACTAAAAACTAGAGGTAAATCTTATGGTTAATTTGTTGACCCAGCCTCCTTAACATTTGATACAGGTTTTGACTCAAAATTCCTGTATTTCAAACAGCACTGTGATTCTATGTCGAAACTGTAAAGCTATGTTTTACTGTTGTACATAAAATTCACAAAATGTGAGCCACCAAAGATTTAACACACATTTTATTACCAATATTTTTATCTCCTGAAAGTACATCTCTCTTGGATGACCGTAAATAAAGCAACAGCTCATTTAGCATCAAAAGTCTCTTCTAGACCATTGGTTGTGCATGCATGAACATGGAGCCCCTGAAACTCTACATCCTGAGAGGTTGCCATGACGTTAGAAACAACTATAGGAGCCCGAGAGCCACAGGCTGTCAGCGAGCACAGTTCAATTTCTGTTTCAAGTGTCATATGAAATCAGAGCCAAAAAAAATTTCACATCTGAAAAAGTAGGACATCTCTTCACAAACTCACCTCTTAATAAATATCCCAAAATTACACACAGCTGTATTAAATTGTCCAACCAATGAAGTTCTTTTATTCCGTTAGGAACATTAGGTTGTAATGTTTGAAACTTCCTCATTCCACACAAAAATAAGTTTTAATGAAATTGCATTTGAAATCTCCCATCACTATGGGTTGCATTGCTTTTTTCATGCTTAGTAGTCCCAGTGTGAATCCGAAACGATTATAAACGGTTAATACTTGTAAGCCATCATAATTAAGTGGCCCGCAAAGACAATTAAAAGACCAAGGACTAGGGCATGGTTTGAATGCTTCATGAATCTTTTAGTTATCATTTTTTATTTATAGAATTTTTTGTGATTCTTTCAATATCTCATCACTTGAGATGTTCATTTGCAAAAATCGTTATCTGACTGTTAAAATACCTAACAACTATGAGGGCATCTCTATTCAAATTCATTTGTACAAATCTGTTTTAAACAATATACATGTATCTACAGTTTAATTTTCTACAGAATGAAGAACCAGTAGCTACCTCTAAGAGTAAGAGAAAACAAAAACTAACTATAAGGATGCCTAATAATATCCATGCTATGTTAAATAATTCATCCAATTCTTCACCAATTAGAGCAGGTAGTTTTCACACAACAACAAACTCTTGTGAAGACATTGATCAGTCTCACTTTTGAATCGCAAAACCAGATTAACTTTCATGATCTTCGACAATTCAGTCACAGCATAAAAGAACTTATCCACATAAATCCCACATCTATTCTGGCCACAGGCTCACGGTAAGTTGAAGCAATCACACGTTTTTATTTTCAACATCAACTAGATGTAGGTAGAGAGGGTGTGGCAGACAGGGGAAACAACACTAGTACTGACCCCCATAATATGTGTATCAATGAGTATTTGTCAAAATATGGCTCAGTAGGCCAGAAAAACCACTTTTGGTTCAGAGGAATTAGTTGGAAATGAGGGTGGGTGTGTTGATGATTGAGATTAAAAAAAATAAAACAAAGAACATCAGATTCCCCCCTACTTTTAAAATTTTGGTGTGATGTTTCAAAAAGTAGGTACATGTAGTGTCAAATTAAAAGCATAAGGCTCAGGAATGATTCTTGCCTCTCTAATTTTTATTTAGCCTTACTGTATGGCTGTTTGCATTTAGGCACCGTAGTAAAATGTTTAGGAAGTACCAGTACACATTTTCATGTTTGCTAAATCACTGATTGAACAAAGTACCTGACAATCAGAGTTCGAATTTCCATACAGTAAATAAATGTTATATATAGCTGGGATAATTAATCACATCACGACACTTTTAGCAAACTTTTACATTCCTTCCACACGGAGATTTATCTTTATTTTATGTTCTGGGAAATAGAGGAAAAATTCTGTTCCCATTTATCTATTGAACAAATGTAAGTAGATTGTCAACTTTCCATTATTTCTCATTAACATTAGAGCAGGACATTTGACTTACACCAAAGTAAAAATAGGTACATACATTTTTAAAACCTAAAAATAAGGATTAAAGTTACTGTAAATAAATTATGTCACCATGTCAACTCAAACACTAAAATAAGCCATTTATTTCTGATGAAATGAACTGTATAATAATAGCACTCAGTTACCAATCCATCATGCTGAAGAACAAACAATTGGAACATTTAAATAAAATCTATATCACCATACACAGAAAAATAATGAACTCCTAATGCAGATTTAATGAACAGTGGAGAATTCTCTCATTGATTTGTTAAAAAAAAAAAAAAAAAATCAAACAAGCACCTTCAGAACATTTTTAGAACATCTCACAAGATTTCACTATACAAGACACCTCATTTAGGAAAATTCATCAAAACTTGATGATTATCTTCACAAAAAATCTTTCTCTTTCACACATTTCTTTTTATAAACCTGTCAATGAAACCCCTGGCTGTTTTTTCCACCCCTCCCCATTTACAGGTGCATTCACTACATGTACAGGTAAGTGTACTGTACCTGGTCTACACCTGTAGTCCTGTCAGCGGTCTATCACTGAGTAATTCCTACACACCAGTACACAGTTACACTAACAGTAGCAGTCTCCTCCACCGTCAGACAGCGACTGAACACTGGAGAAGTCCTGCTACACATTGATTACAGGTATATTTATAAGTTCTGGTCTCGGTAGACACTCGGCAGCAGCAGCGGCAGCAGTAGCAGCCCATTCCTAGGCCAGCTTCTGTGTGTCAGTAGTCAACACAGTATCAACACAGCCCAGTCGGTCTCTGTGATAACCACGGACTTGATTTATTATGTAAAGTACTGTCTTTGATGGATGTCTATCAGTATATACATGATTACAAGTCTTTGGGAAGTAATTTATAGGTTTATTTAGCTATACTATCCACATATAATGCTGTGATATCATTACGTAATTCTAAGATATACATAAATATCCATGCATCATCCATGGTTTATGAAGAGATTTTTAATTAAGTTTTAGAAATTATTTTGACAAATCAGTGAGTGACCAACCATGACATAACAGTAAATTCTGTACCAGGTTTGCTGCTACCGCTATTCCATTTCCAAGAGACCTGCATATGTCTCAGTCAGACTTGATTTCAAATAAAAGTTTTCAAAACTTCAAACTTTGCAAAAACCCATAAAACCTGAAAACAAAGCAAAAACTTGAGCTGCAAGGACAAAGTCATAGTCCAACTGAGTGACAATAGGTTTAAATAAAAAATTAAGCCTATCTACAAGAACTGAGACTTCATATGTGATTTTGCATCCGACGTCTGTGCAGCATTTTCACCCTATGGTTTTTCAGAAATGTACCGGTAGTTCATTAATATTTTTCTTCAAATTTTTGTTCTTTAAAATATAACATTAGAAGATGACTGTAACTTTATAATTTGTATTTCACAAATCTAATGGTAATCCATAGATATTATTCTGTTGCAAATTTCACTTTATTATTGTTTTCTTTCTAATGTCAGTTTGAGTCCTTACATAAGTTTAACACTTCCAACTCAAAAATACATCAAATTCATCTTCAAATAATTTTAAATAAATCAGTTGCAAACGTTCAGGAAAAATCCATGCTTTAATTGCACTGTATTTAGATCAACCTTTCTGATCTTGTAAATGATTGGTCAAAACCATCTGACTTGCCAGACAGAATAAAGCATGTTTATATTCCATCTGACTCCATATGACTTCATATTTGTCTTTTTATGATTTTCTGGCAAGTTAAAAAATCTGAAAAATCACATCATGTAAATAGAGCTCAAGCCAGATCACATTGGCACTTCCTTAATTAAAAGAGAAATCTGATATCAACATCTTAGTACACAATTCTTTTTATATCCATCCTCTTTTACAACTAGATGTTGGTACAAAACTACACGTGTTATGTCACATCTATATTTGTTTGCCTTATCGATCTATCTAATCTAATCTAATCTATCTATCTATCTATCTATCTATCTATCTCTCTATCTCTCTATCTAAAAAAACATTTCAAACACTTCTTTGAAAAAAAAGTGAGTTTTTTTCCCTGCTATTAAAGAAAAAGACTTTGAATTTATCATTAGCAAAAAAAAACACCTAACCCTGCAAACGATTTTTTGGTGAATAACTAGAAAAGGGAGCCGATAATTGCCTTATTCATATCAATATCCAGTGGATATATAAATATAAAAACACAATCACTTCCTACCTATGACAGTCCATAAACAAATCACTAAACAATAGATAGAAATATCAAAAGGCAATCACTTCCTACCAATGACATTCCTTAAATAACCGAACACTGGAAACAAATATAAAAAAAACCCCAATCACAGCCTACCTACATACCAAATAGTAGCCATCTTAAAGGTCAATATCATGGAACAAACTCCTATCACTTTTTAGCATTATCAAGTTGCAAGTAACCTTTCCAATACACTGAATTACATAGATCCCCCATATTTTTGTACCTTACCATAGAGATCAGACAACTTTCATCTGAAGCTAAGACACTGACGGAATGAAAAAGAAAATTATTTCAAATGAAGGCACAACTGACATTTTCTTTAATTAAATAAGTTTAGAATAAAACAGTAACTACTCATTCCACAATAAAAATGGAAGGGTATGCGACTATGTGTTTTCCACTTACCAACGAAACTCTGGCCACCAATCCCAGAGACACCTATTTCCTGTACCGTATGGCCATTCCCACAACATAACATCTCATGATTTGCACAAGATCAGGGACTGACATTTTTGGGGGGAAATCTGTGTGTGTCCGTGGTCAGTGATCATAAAGCATGGCTTTGTGCAACATCTTTATACAGTAACAGTGTCAGAGCTGTCCACGATAGTGTTATACCTGGCAGAAACTTCGCAGTCTGTACACACCTGTACGTAACCTCTGTCTCTCGATTTTTTGCCTTCGATCAAAAAACCTTCATTGAAGATGTCTTTCACTTCTTACCAAAATAGCCCAGTGCCTGTCAATAATGAAGACTTCTCACTGAAGGAGAAATCCAAGTCCTTACCAAGGTTAAACTATGTATGTTTAAAGTGTTATTTTAAATAATAAGTGGGCATATTAATTATGTGTCAATCTTAGCAACCAATTCAGCAATGATTGATGTGAACAATATTTGTTATGTGTTTTCAAAAATAGATATATGTCCGTAACAAATTATGTATTTTTATGTGTCATAGATCTAAATACAGATTCTCCTAATACGACACACAGTCATTTATTTTTAGCATGCATTATACAACTATAAAAATTATTTTTTCTTCAGATTGACACCCTGACTGGTGATGCTATGAGACTGAGCGCCTGTACATATGATTGTTCATTAGAACCGACTCCCACTCACTGACTACTGATCGGAATGAGGGTATATCTGGAGCTCTGTACACACAAATTAATTCTGATCTCCGCACTAGGTTTACCAACACAGCTTCTTCCTCCCACTCAGGCTCATCAGTATTCCATCAGATGACATTCAAAGAAACGGCATCACTGCATGCCAGCCCTTCATTCTGAATCTTATTTTTTTTCCTACCAAGACTGGTAAAAGTACAGCTGAAGTGTGCAGGACTCCTGCCAGCATCTAATGATCTGAGTGGGAGGCCTCTATTTGTAATAGCATTCAAATAGGGAACTATTTACTGATGTTTTTACTGTTAAGAGACAAATAACCAGGTCCCTGATGTATGTCCAACCCCTTCCCATTACCACCCACAAAAAAACCTTCAGTCTTTTTTCTCTTTCTCTTTATCTGTTTCTTTCTCCCAAATCTTGTGCCATCATTGAACCAACACTTGTCTGAGAAACATCTTTTTTACATATGAAAGGAATCAAAATTGGATATTGATCACAATTTTGATTCAATAAAAGACAATCTACGACTTGTTCTTCTTTGAAAAGAAAAGTATTTAGTGTAGCTGTGTTCAGTTGAAACTATAGAAGAATTGATTAGAAGCCCTAGTTAGTTGAGCTGGATCAATCAACAAAGAGCATTAATCACAGAAAAGTCCCTTAAACAGAACACAAACAAAATCTGGGGTGATCAAGCATTTCAAATTGAGCTTTTAAGAATATCAAAGCTTTGTCAAATTAGCTGGGTATGAAAATCAATCAGGACATTTTTGTCAGGGCGATCTGGCCTGCTACACAAACTGCTTTAGGCTTTATACCGCAACTTAATTCTACCAAAGCACAGCTTTGATTAAAAAAAACAGCTACCATGAACAAAATCGATTGCCTTTATCTATGCTGATGGTATCAAAAGACTTGCAGGACTTCATGTGTATTCTGCAGGTTACACAAACAGCGCCTATTAAACATTATCTTGACGACGTTTTAATGGTAATTATGATTTTTTTTACGCAGTGGTATAAAACTTGTCTTCATTGCCAGAGAACAGTCTGATAATGATTTAATTAACAATTTCATCATTTGGTGATAAATTGATCCAATGACCTTCTATCGCAGACTTAGCTTAATGATAAAAGGTATTTACTTGTATTTTCAATTCTTGATAAGAAAGCTTGCATCTCCTGTGATTCTGAATCAATTCCCCCTGCGCTGTTCTGTGCTGCATTAAACTGTAACAGTAGTCAGCCTGGCACCCAAAATCTGTTGCAATAACATTATCAAATCCCTCCTAAAACGGAGCCCGAATCCTGATGAATATTCATGAAGTGAAAACTTGGGTAACATTTCTATTTATATCTCTAATTTACTCGACCTTTTATGTGGTCTCATTAGCTGACGAAGTTTTGATCTCCCAAGTATAACCTTTGGCTACTATATTTTTTCAAGTTATGATCCATTTATGTAAAAATATAGTGTCCACATATTGACTTTCAATAGCTTTTGCAATCGTTGCTAATTATGGGCTATTCTGATTCAGTGTATTGACCTGTATATATTGAATGCAATGGCTGTAAGAATTTTTGAAGACCTCAGGCATACATCCAAATATTATTAATAGCAACTGCGTATCAAGCAAAAACTGTTGCAATGTCTTGGAAACCCCAAGGCAGAGATGTTCCAGCCCTTCTTGATTTGATACTCTTAGATTCAGATCTTTTACTGTGGGGTAGTGGCTTATACCGGTACATAATTTCAGTTCAGCTCAGATGACATTTAATACCGTACATTATCATTATTTTGAAAAAAAATAAAATTGTACATCATTTTAGTATTTTTCTTAAACTACAAAAGTTTTTTTTTTCTCATTTGTTTCTCTTTATTTCTGTAGCAACTTTTTTTTAACTAACAAGACAAGCATGAAAACACACCCTAAAATAAAAAGCAATGTTTTTATATTAATCAAACGGTATAAGGTGTTTTCACATCTGTAAGACCATGTCAATGACAATCAGATGAGCCCATAAAACTGGTTTGTTGCTCCACACCAGGCCATAAAATACCTGTCCAGTACTGAGAGTCCATTGTCAGAGCAGTCACACAAAGTGATACCAGCCAAAAAAACAGAGCTTCCTTATTGGCCCTCATTGATCTTTTTTATGCCTTCTAGAGGTTTGATGGGAGGACAATGGTGGCTGGTCTCAGGGGTCTCTCACCAGTGACACCACGGGACGGACAGCCAGGCCCAGGACCGTGTGAAACTCTGAGAAACTCACAGTTGCCTTTCCCAAGTTTGTCAAATTTGGATGCAACGGTCTTGTCAAAGATTTCTGAAATGTCTATTATAGTGTTGGATTTGTCAAATAGCAAAGCTAGAGAAATCAAAATGATGTTTCTATTAAGAGTATTCACTGTTAATTTTGAGTGTCCTTAAATTATATTGCTGTTGTTTAAGCATTTGATACTATGTAGCAATCTGTTCATTTTGGTACATTTGTACTTTTAATTAATGCATCAAGAGCTGTTTACAACAAGTCAGGTAATATATGTCATTAGCTTGGACCAGGGATACGTGAAACTGACACACACACTGTCTGTGTTCAAGATTTACTGATGGACTAGGTGTCCAGTGTTAAAGGTGTAGTACTTTCCTTGCACCTGAGTTGCCTTTCTCATAAATCTTTCCTTTCCAGACAGGTGAAAACAACAACATCATCATTAGATCCAAGAAAACAAGTGTAAAATTGTCCTTATCTTCATCCTGTTTTGTCTGGTGGTTAGGATGGAAAAATTCTTGGGAAATTCCATAACAGAGTTTTTATATCATTTTGCACATTTAATCTCATAAAAAGGCTAATAATCTTTTGGAAATGGCCCCACACCTTTTTTCTATGGGCACACTTGCTTGATATTGCGTAACACCCACTGAGTAATTGCACTGTATGCCAGCATCATGCAGATCAATATGCCTTGATTGTGAAATTCCATCTCAATCCGATGAGCTGCTAATTTACTAAAATCAAAACTCGAGAACATTACATTCACCTTGATGAAAGCATGACTTGGCATCCTTCAAAGTCCTCTCAATAAATTGTCTCTCAAAGTGTGCCAGGATGCAAGCCAACATTAAAGCATGCCTAGCCTACATTCAACCTGATTCTGTTTTCTGTCACAACATATTCGTGTACCTACCTGAACACACTTTGATTTTTTACACAATAAAAAACCAATTCCTGCTAGCATCTCGTGCATGGAGTTGAAACGATTTTATTTTTTGAAATTTCTAGAAGGTGAAAAATACTACCGCTGTTTGAAATATTCTATGCCATGGTTAACTTCTACATCTGGTAAAAAATAACCGACTATTGAGGTTACAACAAATTTTTTTATCTTCATTTTTCACCTCTGTAATGTTGATAACAACAAATATGAAGAGAGATGAAGATTTTCTACAGCACTTCTTGACAGGCAAATATTTTTAAAACTGCTTACCTCTATACATATGATAGGAGCTGTGTTGTCTGGTGATGTTCTCAAAGAATTGAACTGGTAGTTCTGTCAAATTCCATGTCTCCAAGATGGAGTTCAGATCATGCAGGTCTGTAGGCAAAAGATTTCTTCTTGATTTGCTCTTTCTGTAATTCTGGTTCTGAAAAAAAATGTATGTATTACTATATATATTTTATCCAAAATCATCCAAAACAAGACCTACTGTAAAATTAGTAAATTTTCAATGATTGATAAATGTTGGTCTAGATTTCAATGCTTTATATTGAGAAATCTGGGAATAAGTATTAAGAAATCGATGACTCTGGAATATCTTCCCAAAACAAATAATCCAGTTCCAAATTGAATTTCCAGCATACAGTAATGGATTTCCCCTCTAGAATTACATCATCGTTTTTTAACACTGATTCAGAGCTACAAGTTCGATATTTAATTGCTTCTTTTCTATTGTTGCCGGTGTATAATTTTATTTAGTAATACTGAAACTGTCACCTTCCTAGCTTAATAAGTCTTGGAACCGCAGTAAATGCACAAGACTTTCATGTCTCAATGATTGCGGCATTCAATGTCCTTTTTTCAGCCCATATCAGTACCTTTTGGTATAAATTGAAGTGAGTAATAACAGTATTGATTGAAGTTAGTGGTGTCTAAATGTTTTTTACCCCAAGCCTAATATGATATCACTATAATTGATACATGTATTTCCAGAGGCATTTCCTTTATATATAATATAACAAACATATCAATGGTTCAATAATCATTACCAAGCTTGGTCATTGACCTAAATACATTGTGGATATCCCCCCACCCCATAAATAAATTGATCCCACCTTAAATCTCTGGGCAGCTGTCGCGACTTTAGTTATTATAAGTATTTACTATTTGTAACTTGAAATTTTGCAATGGATTGAGAATCAAGCAAGTTAGGTAACCATTGTATAATAACCTATTTAGACCTTTCTTGGAACAATCTGACATTTTAACATACTGGAAATTAAAATATATAGTCTAAATCTCAAACTATTCACTTCAGGATGACAGACACGAGAGTAAGATAAGTTTGTTACTTGGCCCTCAGAAACAAGAGGCTCATAGTATCACATTCTAATGCTCCTAATACAATGTTTTCTTAAATTGTTTAATGAGGAATAAAAAGCTCTTTGCATCATACATCTCCCAGAAATTCTGAGTTTTTCATTAATAATAACATAATAATCTGCATTGAAAATTAAAAAGACTGGATTTATATTATGGTAAGTCTTTGAATGAAAAAACTGAACATTTTAGGATGTCAAAATGAATATTGGATCCTGGTAGACTTAATGAGAACAGAGAAGCCTCCAGGATTGCTGAGTGGATTTGATACAGAGGATGCCGAGGTTTGTGTAGAACAAGTCCAGGAGTACAGCTGATCAAGTTACAGATCCTGATAGATAGATGAATGTCAGTCAATGTTTGTAGCTTTGTTAAACCATGTCAACAGGACTAGATACATCTAATGTTTGGTTCAACGCCTACACTCCAATCTTTATCTGACACATATTAGACACAATGCCCCAATCAAAGACTCGGCTTCCTACATAGCACGAATCAAACATTTTATTTGGTAAGCAACTATTCATTAACAAGCCAGGACTAATACCCTAGCTATGAGCTATGATATAAATTAACACCAAATAAACCAGTCAGTAACTGATCACTCTCTAAATACATCAAAGTGTTCTTAAAATACCAATAAAACACAGGTAGTTTGGCTAAATTTGGTAGGAAATTCACCTTGGGAATACTTTGGTTTTATTTTATGTGAAAGACAAGGACTAACTCGTAAAGGTACAGTCATACTCCTCCGTAGACAGAACACCTTGAAGGGAAAAAGAAGGAATATTAAAATATCTGATTCAAAATTAGCAATAAAATGTTGCCTTGGCATTGAATAATATCAAATATAATTTCAAAAAGAGCACAGTAATATCCACTAAAATGTACAAATTAACAATTCAAAATTTCCATAGCACATGAAAATAGAAGGTCAAATTAAGTAAGATATATGGAGTCCCACAGCATCTGAGAACCAAGAACACTTCTACAAGAGCTCCCTAGAACTCTGTCAGCATTATCAAGGAAACACGGCAAACTCCATTGGCCTGTCACTGAAGCATCTATATAAACACACAACAGAAGATGTTGTGAAACAGTGCTTCCCTCTGATTGCATCCAAGATCAGCTTCTTTATCTCTGCCTGTATACAGAAACACTCTGTTCAATGCCTTCTGTTTACACAAGATGTACTCTCTGAACACTCGGGTTGGCAGCCACAGACAGTGTACCTAGCCTCTGTGATCAAGCACCCTGTTTGGTTGGTCTGCCGCACCAACAACCTTCACACTTGCATATTTATCCCACCTCAATGCTAGGGGAGACAACACAATTCAAGCAAGCTTTATAAAAAAAAAGTTCTCCACATTAAGCTTCAATGGAGTGAATGAACAGATGGGCTTTTCAATGAATTCCTTCTGTTTAGTCTTCAACTGGAAAAACCCAACATTAATGCAAGCTTTACAATCAAATGCCATTAATACTTGAACATATTTTCTTACTTACAACTTTGGAAATGGATAAGATAATTCCACACAATGAATACACTTAGAGAAGCTTATATAAACAGGACTCCTAGAAAAAAGAGTCACTGGTGGTAGCAATTTTGAGCAATACAGTGAGTAAACTTCAGTCTGTGTGCTATCAGTGTCAGAAGACAATGCTAGCGATCATTTATAGATAATAAAAACATGCAATACAGTGATGGGGGTTTCAGGCAGATATTGGGGAACCCATTCACTTACCTGCCGCTCACAGCGCCCTCTAGCTGCCACCACTGGGCACATTACCAAGTCCTACCAAACTAGGGAGTTATAACCATCACCCTCGGTGACCCAATTGTGACATCAAAGATTGTGCATGCTGTTCATTTACCTAACAATGACAATAAGGACATGATGTACATGTTTTTGTCAACTACCTGCGTCTCTTCCCCATGTGTCGGCCAGATGTGAAAATACCAAACATAGGCTGCTAAAGACAACAATAGATATTACACTGCACCAACCCCTCATTCACTCTCAGTGTACAGAATGTGCAGATTATTGTTACATTGTCGCAAAAAAATACAAGACACCAATACATCTTTTCACTCCCACAAGCATACAAGTGTCAGTATTTTTTTCCACACTTGAAAAAAATACTTCCACTTGAAGTTTTCAAAAATAAAATTTGGTAATGCTCCAATACAATACACGAAAAGATTTCAACAGCTTATTTCCCCTTTCTTCTAAGAATGCAGACCAATTACACCTGGTAAAACATTAAAAGTAACCTCCCATCCCTATTAATATCTGAACAACATACTTACTCAAGTTTTTGTTGTGGATTTCTAGCACAAGCAAGTTCAGCAAGTGAAAACTTCAGTAACCTCCTACAGCATTTTAAAAAGACAAGCATAAAGCCCCATGACCTTCAACTGATTGGCACTGTACAGAACAGCAGAAAATGAAAATAGAACTCAACACTCAAACTGCAAACGATGCTCTGCAAGTGCATCTCTTCAATATGCATAAATATATTACAGAAATGACACCCCATGAGAAAGTTGTCCAAGCCTATAGTGTGAATTTTTCTTGCTGGAAATTGAGGGAACATTTCCTGGGGGAGTCTTAACTAGTAGAACACTTGTGTTATTGTCAAATGGATCGGCATCCTGACAGAATTAGCACACCAATGTACTCGACCCCATCCTCCCTGGACTCACACTTTGAAGTGTTCACAACACCAATGCTACTCCTACTAAGATGACTTCTCCTCTCCTCAGTCTCCAAACTGAAGGTGTGACTAATGCAGTTACTGTTGTCAATTTCAATGCCCTCACCAGCAAACTGACTTTGATGTATATGTGGGTTACTGGTAAAATGTGACTAGTAATTAAAAAGTTTCATAACATGCTCTTATCATTTCATTAATCAAATCTCCTATTCAGCATTCAAATTAAATGACCTTCCCTACTCTGAAAAGATACGCAACAATAAAACATTTATAACTGTTGCTTGAGCATAATTTGAAAATGTCAATGACATGCTTAATATACTCTGTACTCCTCCCACAAACATTATATCTAAAAGCCATATTCACTTTTTTACACTTTTTCAAAATTTGGTAAAATTGCAGACATTTTGGATTGAACAAAAAAAAAACCCCAACCACTTACCAAGTACACGAACCACACAAACTTTCAATTTGAATTGACATTATATATATTTCAATTTTCATAATAACATTTTTTACATTCCTCCTCCATAACCCTTAAGATCATTAAGAATTCTCTCAAAACAATATCTATACCTATTCTTCTTTTTTGTAAGAAATTTTAAAATTATTATTATTTTTTTTTTTTTGGTGGCAAAGGATGGGATAATATAAGTGAAATTAGATTAACAAATTGGTCATTTTTGCCATGGACAAGGGTTGATATTTGAACCTAGTGTAGAAAAATCACTGAGAGTATTTTCTTACAGTCGCGCAAATGGCCAATATCTGTGAAATACTGCACGAAAAATGACCAGAATTTGGCTGGAGGGCACAGAACTATAAATCAGTGCAATACTGGCTTAGACAAGGTTAATATGGCATTATTTTTATCATGGTCTGAATGTGGAGAGTTATGCTTCTGAAATGATGGCCCGAGCATAAATATCAAGTACTGCGCATTAATGTGATTTAATGTACATCGTGTTTGCCTGATGACCACATCTTACATTGGGTATATACTGCTAACAATGGGTCACGCTGCTCTCAACAAGTCAACCAAGATATGTTTACACCAACAAATAAATTCTGTACAAGAAATAACAACAAATGAAATATTTTGATTTTCTTATCAACTGAACCTTTAGTAACATAAATTTTCCCGATTTATTAACACATTACCTGTAATTGAAAATTTATTGTAACAACAATGAAATTATACTGATCTCCATTTCTTTTGTCAATACATTCCTTTCAAAAAAATAACTCAAAAAGAATCATTGATTTTTTAGTCTCTTGATATCATAACTGTGTTTTGTCAAGCATCTGTCACCGAGAGGAAGGGGCACCATAGGATAAGTAAGGGGAACTAACTCGTATGGGCCCAACCCAAGAGACAGGGGGTCAGCCTATAGTTATTAGGCTTAAATTGACCTCTAAGTCGAATATGCATAGAGCTATAACTTGAAGGCAGGTTTTACGCAATTTATTGATTAAGTGATTTGAATTAACTATGAATTATCAACAATAATCAAATATAACAAAGTCAAATAGGGCAGGATAAAAATAATTATTTCTTGAAAATGCCAAATGAGTCAGATTTAAATTTAGCTCGATGTTGCTTAGTCTTACTGACAGACTGGTGGACAGTCAACTAGATAGTCAGTATGAAGACATAAGCAACATGAGGTAGTGGCCAAAAGTGTCTGACTGACTTGAATAAATTTCTAACTGTATTTATAATCTAAAAGATAATTAATAAAATTGAGGTATAGTACTCATGATAATAACTCAAAAGCTAGGACAACTCTGAACAATTACATTGACTAATTGGGGATAATTAGCAGAGCAGACTGACCCTCGCTAATTAATTGTCATCTGGCATGAGTAATCTCTAAAATACATGTTAAACAAAATGACACACCATGACACATCAAAATGCCCTGGCTTCAGTTCTACCATCACAAGGAGACCAGGCTTCAAGCAGAGACAACATAATACACAATGGGTTGATCACATGTTCTAACAACTTATAAGGTTCTCATCATAGTATAATTAAATTTCATTCATGACAAGTTTGATGGCATTCTTGCTGTACACAATGACTTAAGGTAGAATGCTACACCAAAGTTTTATAATTTATAATTTGTTAAAGTATCATTTGTTAAACATGATTTCATTATTTAAGAAGCATATATATGCTCTTGATTATTTTACACAAATTTTTTTGTACTTTTTATGAGGAAATGGAAAATCTGGTTGCAAGTAAGAGTAGAGTTTAAAATTTGGTGTGAATAAATGCATAATATCAATATCTAATAAATCCAGTAATGTCGAGAAGACATTTAATTTTTTTATTTTTGGGAATAAAAAATCATTTATGAAAATGAAAAACCATTTTATCTTTTAAAGTATTTATTTTGATTTTGTGTCCATCTTTGCTCATCTTTCTCAGGAAGCTTGATTCAAATGAATTTAATATATAAGGCAGTTTTTTCATTTTAAAATGGTAGAAAAAACCATGGTGGCTAAAATAGAAAAGAACAGACCAGCTGGATAAATTGTAACAGTATGACTACCATTACATAAAGATGGGAAACCTTTAATTGCATTGAATAATTAGAAAGATGTTCGGATGCATATCGCAAATCTGAAGCTGCCGAGATACAGATATATACCCCCAAGATTTAGGTAACGTGCAAGTCTAAATGTCCTAGCTTAGCCCATAATATAGGTTGTTGAATTGTATAAGAGTTGACATCAGGTGTATTTTATATTAATTTGTTTCATTCACTTGCACCCACTGACAGTACTAGTGAATGACAGCCAGAATTTAAGAAATGGTGCTGTTTTTGAAATCCAATCAGAATGAGGAAGAAATGTAGATTTCTGTTTACATTTTTTCTACAGGGGAAAAAGAAGTGTAGCTTTGAAGAAGCAACATTTTTCTGTCAGCAATCAGTCCAGTCCAGGTAAATATTTTTGGATCACACCAGACATTTGGTCCTGTGACTCAATGTACACATGAGACTTTAAAAAAATTCTTCCAGTGAGACTAAAATACCACACAAACATAGCTTTCTGATCTTCTGTGACAAATCTTTCTAATTTAATTAGCATGTCCAGGAATCACCCCTCAAAATATTTGAGTTGATCCATTCAACTTTAGTTATTTTTTTAAACAAACTAGAAGAGAAGGCTGAGAAGCAATTATTGATATCAAAACTATATTAAGGTGGTATGGGACACCTGTCGGTATTATTGAGGATAAAAGTATTTTATAATCAAAATACTTTCACCGGTTTAGAATTTTTAAATTTTACAATATTTGATGAAAAAATGAATTCTAAAAATTTTTGGAAAGGAAAAATTAATAAAAGCCCCAGCAGGATTTGAACTCATGACTATCAGTTTCATATTGAACGCTCTAACCCATTGCGCTATACTGTTAGCTAGCAATTCCAAGAAAGAAAAAATATACCGTATAAAATTATACTTGATTTTATTGTTAATTTTGATAGATCGAAGTACGTCACAATATGGAGGTGTCCCATACCCACCTTTAAAATGATCAACCCTGAAAATGTCAATATATAGATTAACAAGTCAGACCTGTGCCACAAGTTTGATGGTGCAATGTCTCTGACAAGTCTTGGACACAGATACACCTTTGAATAAGCTAGTATTAATTATTTTCTGGAATAAAAACTACTTGAAACCAGCAAATATATGCAAAAATGCTAAAATGACAGGGAAAGTCTGGGGTGAGATTCAGAGGTAAAAAATAAAACACATCAGAAATGGGCAGAAATCAAACAAAACACCAAGTATTTCTGCATGAATTAATAATCCAGTAATTCTGATTATGGAAATTCTTTACAATACATAAATGTAATTTTTCAGATCAGCCTTCAAAACACATTATGCCATCCTGGGCCCTGAAGTATAAAGGGCCTATCATTTTGATGAGCTGTAACGTTATAAAGATTCATGTGCACAAACAAGTATTACAAATGCAGATTCAAAATATTAATTTCATTTTCGTCACCTTTTTTTCAACAGTAAAATATGTCCATTGCAAAAACAAACAGCATTTTGATTGCACATGTTATTGCTGAGCATGAATACATTGGATGCTGGACATTGTATAGTGAGAAAGGGGGGGGGTTGTTAATAATTTAATTCAGTTCACAAAAATTTACCCCAATATCAGTTATTTCTACGTAGGGGAGTAATTCTCAACATTTTCAAGATAAACTAACAATTGTCTTACTGTTGGTACCGCACGATGCTTAACCTTTACGCCTACGCTCCTTTGTTTTCGCGGAACTTTCGTGGATGCTTTCAAGTTCCAGACGAAAACATTCACATGAAAAAATGCCGATCAAGAATTCGAACAGCTACACGTGTAACCAGTTTACTTGATGGCAACATGTCAATACCAGTATCATAATTAATTCTTTTACCTGCAGTGTTGATGAATTTACTTTTCAGTAACTCGAGATATTCGCTTTTGGGATATCATGGAATGAAAATGGCAGACCCTCACATTGATTTTTTTACGTGACGTCATGGGAAGTCGCTGCACTTCCGCCGATCCGTTTGGGGGGGGGGTCAAGGATGACAACCGCGGTTCAGGATGTTTGAATAAGAAAATGGAACGTTATTATTACGACCGGGTGAATGTTCGAATTGAAATTAAATAATAATGTGATATATATGTACACGCACATGAATAGTCATGTAACAGGCGTGTAAGGTCCATTCTCTTGAACTCGTCTTTAGTGGACAGTCAGACAGCATTCTGTCTATAACCCCCCTTTTTTTGACGAAAATTATACGTACAGTTAGCGACGTTTTGTATATTCACTTGAAAGTCCATATAAAGTATACAAAGTTTCCCATCATAAAAATAATCATTTATTTATGTCCCTAATTTTAGTGAAGTGTATCTTCTTTTGGAATTTTCAAGTACTTTTAGTTAATTATAAGGTATCCGATCCATAATAGCCACAGATTCAATGATTCTGGATGCATAACAGATATGTATGGGCTTAATACTCAGAATACTTAGACATAATTTTTCATGTTTAAGTATCAGTATGTAAGAGCGGAATGTGGAGGCCTCGAATGTGTTAATATATATATATATATATATATATATATATATATATATA
>WFKH01011801.1:58359512-58375321 GCA_016163765.1 Magallana hongkongensis | reverse complement strand
GGGTCTGGTTTAACTGGGTGAGAGGTGGGGTCTGGTTTAACTGGGTGCAGTGTTAATTGTTTGTCTTGCCATATATCACTTAGACAGATAAACTTTAACCATTCATGTTGTATATTACAGATCTCTTGCCTCTGTGAAGATTTCCAAAGTGAAGTTTGTGGTTTGGTCATCTGATATGTCCCATGTGGCTCTCATCAGCAAGCATAGTATGTACTGGGTAGTGGGAATCAATCATTGTAATGGTGAATAATATGCTGTACATACTTGCAGCTTGACTGAATTGCTAACTTTGTGGTTTCTTTTTAATTTTCAGTCATTGCAATCTGTAACAGGAAGTTGGAGAATCTGTGTACAATCCATGAAAATATCAAACTGAAGAGTGGGGCTTGGGACGAATCCGGAGTCTTTGTATACACCACCAGTAACCACATCAAATACGCCCTAACAAACGGGTAGGTACAATACAAGTAACAACCTAAAATACACCCTCACAAGTTAGACGGGTAATCACCAATATTTCCATACAAATAATAGGGAACCATCAGTTATCACCTCAATTTGCCCTTTTAAAGTGGTAGCGTCACCACAAGTTCACCATTTGCATGTACCAGATCAAATACACCCTGAATTCTTGATATATACTGTAAAGTCATTTGATTTCGTGGGAGCCAATTTTTGAAGATCAATTTTTATTTGATTGTTTCATAATTCATAAAAGATCCAAATTTACATGCAAAATAAATGACAAACGACAAGAAATTCTGCTTCATGATTGTACTCCTTAAAAGCAGGCATACCTTGCATAAACTTGAGGTAGA
The DNA here is from genome assembly GCA_016163765.1 of Magallana hongkongensis. Lineage (NCBI taxonomy): Eukaryota > Metazoa > Mollusca > Bivalvia > Ostreida > Ostreidae > Magallana > Magallana hongkongensis. The sequence continues at coordinate 58,374,503 of WFKH01011801.1, read as the reverse complement.
GATACACTATGTTGACTGATATTCATGTCTGTCTCTCCTCAGTGACCACGGCATCATCCGTACCCTGGACCTGCCCATCTACATCACCAGGATCAAGGGGAACAGCGTTTTCTGTCTGGATCGGGAGGTCAGACCCCGGGTCCTCTCCATCGACCCCACAGAGTTCAAGTTCAAACTCGCCCTCGTCAACAGGAAGTACGAAGAGGTAGGCATGACCATCAGTTTTCTGTATCAATCAATCTGTGTATAATGATAAATCTGTAAAAGGCCATCTTGCAGTGCATGCTGTGTAAACTTTGCTCTTTGACATAAAAAAAAAGAAAAGATTAATTCTATTTTAAATGTTTAGTTCAAAATGATTTCTTAATTCTTAACCAGTGTTGTTTTTAAGAGGAATGAATAGTGTTGGCAATGAGTAGGAAACTAAATTAGTGCATGTATGAATGTATGATCTGATAATATAACAGCGTGTACATGTAAGTTACCACTGACTAATGGGAGAGTTGTATTGCAGGTGCTCCACATGGTCAGGAATGCCAAACTGGTGGGACAGTCCATCATCTCCTACCTACAGAAGAAGGGCTACCCTGAGGTCGCCCTCCACTTCGTCAAGGATGAGAAGACACGATTTGGTCTCGCCCTGGAGTGTGGAAATATTGAGGTATCTACAATTATCATTTTTCTTGCTTGATTTACATGTACATGTGTGTCAGTATTACAGACTGGATGATAATTTCTGACAGTGAAACTGTTTTCTCTGATTATTTATAGATTGCCCTAGAGGCAGCCCGGGCTTTGGATGATCAGGCCTGCTGGGAGAAGTTGGGAGAAGCGGCGCTGTTACAGGGGAACCACCAGGTGGTGGAGATGGCATACCAGAGGACCAAGAACTTTGACAAACTCTCTTTCCTCTATCTTATCACAGGCAACCTGGAGAAGCTCAGGAAAATGATGAAAATTGGTGAGAAAATGTGGTGTAAAGATTGGAATAATATAGATGTACATGAACTTGTAGAATTATAGAATTACAATATTGAACAGATTTCTCTTACAATAGCAACATTAGTATAGGAAGTCAGAAAAATGAGTCAGAATTGTTAGCTTTGAAAGGTGGTCGGTAGACACAAGGGATTTACTGATCTTTTGTTTCTTCAGCTGAGATCAGGAAGGACACCAGTGGACACTATCAGAATGCTCTGTACCTGGGAGATGTAGGAGAGAGGGTCAAGATTCTGAAGGGAGTAGGACAGAGTAAGAATCCATCAAATTGTGCTTAAAGATACTTTCAAGCATTTTGAATAGTTACATGCAAAAATTATTATATTAAAGCACTCATAAAGTAAAGTGGATTACTGTATACGGGTTATTTTCGCCCTGTGCAATTTTCGCCCTTCTACACTTGCAAACAGTTTTGCCCTGTCTTGAATTTGCGCAGACACAGTTGTGTTTAAAGAGAGATAATTTGAGACATTGGAATTCGCCCAGTCTTAAATTTGCCCGCTGACAACGAGGGCGAAAGAGGTGAAAATAAAACAGGGGCAAATATTTCCTTGTATACAGTAACAATGTTAAGTAGACTAGCATACTCACATGATACTTTCATGATTAGCGATGAGCATCTTCTCTTTATTGAACTGTATTTGACCATTTTGAAGTCAAATTTCCTTGACTTTATCTATTTCCTCTGTAGAATCACTGGCCTATCTGACTGCTGCTACACATGGTCTAGAGGAGGAGGCGGAACAAATGAGGGAGAGCTTTGGGGAAGACGAGAAGATCCCTGAGCTCTACCCCCAGGCCCAGCTGCTACAGCCCCCAGTTCCCATCATGCAACAGGAGAGCAACTGGCCATTGCTGACCATGACTAAGGGATTCTTTGAGGGAGCAATGGCAGCAGGGACTGCAGGAAGTGAGTAGAAAGGGGAAAAATGATGGGGTAGTTCTTAACAAATTGTCATTATCAACATACGGTGGGGATATGGCCAAGCATTCTTTCCAGAGTATTTTATATTAGATTTGGCAGATGTAACAATATGCAACTGAGTTAGAATACAAACAAGTAAAATACTGGGCTGATAGGGATCCTGTACAGTGATAAGAAAATTAGCAGGGGAAGAAAACTGTACATGCATTACCATATTTATAACATGGAAGGCATTTGGGACTGGCACTTGGTTTTATTACTTTCACAGAAATAAAGGAATTAAAAAAATCAACAAGGTTATAAGACAACTTATGGAATGTACTGGCAATTCTTTAGAACTAGTAATTTTTATTACTTATTGTATCACTTCATATTTTTTGCTCAGTTTGTATGCAGAAATAAAAAAAAGAAACCATGTTTAATTTCTTAAACCATGTGCAGTTTGTCTTTTTACCCAGCCTTCACATTCTAAAGATATATAATGTGTGCTGTATGTTTGTAGCCAAGCGCACTGGTCTGGCAGCTGCTGCGGTGGACATTGAGGATGGAGCGGGAGAAGGCTGGGGAGACGATGCAGACCTCGTGCTGGATGACGGTAGGGAAAAACGTGTCCCACTTCAATAAATCGAAATACCTTATAAGTACAGTCTAGACTGCCTTGGTGACTCTCTGTATTAAGCGACTCTCTGTCTTATGCGACCATATTTAGGCCACCCAATGTAATTTTCTGTATGAAAACCCTGCATTAAGCGACCCCCTGCCATATGTGATAAGCGACCGTCATTTTTAGTCCCAAAATGCTGTGTAGACTGTTTTAAGCGACTTTAAGCAATTTAAAATGGCTTCCCAAGCTGATAAGCAAAGCAGTGTTTTGTTTCTGATAATTAATTAGAGTATTTATCACCTTTTATTATAACGGTTATTATCATTAATCCCCTTACGTGAGTTTTTTCAAGATTCCCGCTATATCTCTAATGACGACTTTTGTCGCACCCTGTATAAACAAACATGGCGGCCCGACAGTAATTGAACTTCAATAAACATCGGTTGTTAACCTGTTTATTGTTACTTGGTAGACAGGCGTCTCGGCCAAACTCATCTGGACATGTACATGTATTAGTTGAATTCACATATCGATATTTATAAAGAAATCATGTAAATAACATGTTTGTAAAGAAGATATTTGGAGGGTGCTCAGTTAATAAACAAACATGGTGGATTACGAGTCCGAGATCGAACGTGTATTTTAAACACAAGTTTAGGGGCAGATTAACAGATACTTTATGAAATTTTGTGATTAAAAACGCCACAAACACGCAAAAACGTGTGTAAAAATATGCATGGTTAAAGAAAACATTATTGATTGTTTTGATGCAGAAATGTATATAGATAACATCAGTTACTTGCCAGCCATTAATACAAAACAATGAAAACATACTGTCATAGTCAATTTGTTGGAAACAAAAACATACTGAGTTTATTAATATGCTCCCTTTAATTTATATAATAAGTGATTCTGTAAAAAATTAAAAATCGTTATAAAAATGATGAAATTAGAAATTCAGTCTATTAAAAATAGTTTAAAGATAAAAGATATATAATTTAACTATTTGGTACCAAGTATTATTGATAGCTAAAAGATAGCTAAAAGATTGTGAGGTTAGTCTTGGACTGCGTTATGTGACTCCCTGTCTTATGTGACTTTTTTTATAAGTCCCTTGGATGGTCACATAAGACAGTCTAGACTGTATCTGGGTATTTTTGAGTTGAAATATTTTTACTTTTTTGTAAAATTTCCATATCACTAATAATTGAACAGAAATTGTATCAGTTATTGTGTTAAATAAGAGAGTAAAAAAATCACAAAGAATTACTTGAGGAAAGAAAAACAACACAGATTCATTTTCATTTCTGAGTAAAAGCTGGTACATTGTGTTATGTTGTGTGTTACAGAGGGAGGATTTGGGGGTGAGGGTCTGGACGACGAGGCTCTGGTCGGGGCCTCAGAAGAGGGAGGTGGATGGGATGTCGGGGATGATGACCTTGAACTTCCTGCTGACCTTGACGTGGGTCCAGCAGCCGCAGGGGGAGGAGAGGAGGGATTCTTTGTACCCCCAACCAAAGGAACCAGTCAGACACAAGTCAGTACACTAAGTGAATTATTTACATCAAGGGGTTTGAAATGAACTTAAGGTATCCGATCCATAATAGCCCCAGATTCAGTGAATCTGGATGCAAAACAGATATGTATGGGCTTAATACTCAGTATACTTGGACATAATTTTCATGTTTAAGTATCAATATGTAAGAGTGGAATGTGTCCTAATTAATGACCTTTTCATTTTCATGAAGAGTTGCTCCCCTTTGCTTTTAATGTATAAAAATTAATTTAAAAACAATCTACACGGTATAAAATTTATTTTCAATTGTTTTTGTATTCCTAATGATAAAATACATCTTTCCACCGAAGCATTTTTGAATATTCTTAGTATTTACTTTTTTATTTAAAAAAATGTGCTTGTCCCCATAGACCTTAATGCAATCTTCATTAATTAATTACTGCTTAGTTAATACTATTTTTGAAAATTTCTCTCGGTAAATCTTTTTCTACTCTAAATTGCTTTAGATTAATATCAGAGAATTTAATACATGATGGATATTCAAGGTTAGAAAAATTAGGTCCTAATATGGATCGGATACCTTAAAGTGTAATTGCAATAAAAGGTACAAATAGTGATTACAGACTTCATGATTTAGAAAATTTATGCTAATACAAATGTTAACATTTGTTTTTCAGGTTTGGTGCAATAATTCTCAGTTGCCTGTGGATCACATCCTAGCTGGATCATTTGAGACGGCCATGCGTTTGCTGCATGATCAGGTGGGCGTGGTCCAGTTTGACACGTACAAACAGCTGTTCCTACAGACCTACTCCCGCTCAAGGACCTGCTACCAGGGCCTTCCCTCCATACCCCCTCTGTTTGGATTCCCTCACAGAAACTGGTGCGTGTTTTATCAGTTGATTCATAATAAGCCATTACTACTGTAAAACACTGTTATCGTGAAGTGCCAGAGACGAGTGAACTGTAATTCATTATATAGAAGTTTATAATTCCAACTTTAGATTAAGGAATGAAACTGACCTTGCTTTAGCATGAATTTGTTATAAGCTTGTTTCTTAATGTATTTGAAATTGTACACTGTCAATTAGTGTACATTGTAACATATTCTGCCTATTGATAGTTATATATGGTTGATAAATTCCAAAATGTAAGTGGTGCTCTTTGTGTCCACAGGAAGGAGGCTGGGGCGCGAGCGGGGATGCCTGCGGTGGGACTGAAGCTGAACACCCTGGTACAGCAGCTACAGGTGGCCTACCAAATGACCACCACCGGCAAGTTCGGGGAAGCCATCGACAAGTTCCGCAGCATTCTGCTGAGTGTTCCGCTACTGGTGGTGGAAAATAAACAGGAAATCTCAGAGGTGAGTGGTAATATAGGAAAGATGCTGAATCTTGGGCTCCTAAAAACATGTTGTAGCACTCAGAACTTTTTTTTAATTAGCAAATTCTGAACTTGATCAATTTAAACTGTTCAACCATTATAAATACTGGTATTAAATGGGTAAAATCATATTCTGTGGCAGGATGCTAAAATGACATGGGATTTATTTACATTTTCACTTTGAATAAACAGTACTGATATTGTAATGAACAGCAGGTGCTTGGAACGATCATTTAAAATGTTATCTGTTCCTTGTGTTGTAGGCCCAGCAATTAGTGGAGATCTGTAGAGAATACATTGTAGGATTGTCCATGGAACAAAACAGAAAAGAGCTGCCCAAAGCCACACTAGAGGAACAGAAGCGAATCTGTGAGGTCAGTGCCAATACATGTAGATATACATTGTGTATTAATTGAGAGTTTGTAGTACATGTAGTTACATCTTGTGCATACATTTACAGAAATAGTTCAATGTTGACAAGTCTTTCTTTTTTTACAGATGGCCGCCTATTTCACACACTGCAACCTTCAGCCAATACACATGATCCTAACACTCCGGACAGCATTAAATCTCTTCTTTAAACTCAAAAATTACAAAACAGCTGCATCATTTGCCAGGAGACTTTTAGAATTAGGACCCAAACCAGACGTAGCCACACAGGTTTGTGCAGTGCAAATAAATGTTAATGCAAGATTATTGTACCAACATGTGTACATGAATCAGGCATCCACCATACTAGTGTCTTGTTCTAATTCTAAATTTGCTTCTATCTTTTAGACCAGAAAGATTTTATCAGCGTGTGAAAAAACTCCAACTGATGCTCATGAACTGAAATATGACCAACATAATCCATTTGACATCTGTGCAGCCTCATACGTTCCAATTTACAGGTAAATATTCTGGTATACATGTATATAAGTATTGTTCATTATTTTATTTCATTGAAGCTTCTATGCTATTTATTTCCTCAATGAATCATTTCCAGGGGTAAACCTGTCGTCAAGTGTCCACTCAGTGGAGCATGCTATCAACCAGAGTTCAAAGGTCAAGTGTGCAGAGTTACCCAGGTAACCAGGAGTTTTAAAATATATTTGAAATTTGATTTGCATTTCTAAAAGTATTTGTAAGTTGTGGACTGTTTACAAAAATTTTCTTCAATTTTAGGTGACGGAGATTGGCAAAGACTGCATTGGTTTACGAATCAGCCCCATCCAGTTTAGGTGAAAGTAATAAAGGACATTGTGATTGTGTGAAAGTGAGGATCAGTACTGTGATTATGGTTACTATGAAACAAGTATTTTTTGACAATAATCGGGATCAGGAAAAGCTTTAGTGAAAAGAAGTCACTAAAAACAACAAAAGACAGTGACTTTATAATTGCTTGAAAATATTTGTTGTTATAAATTCATGTATATGTAATGTTCATGAATATTTATTAAATGTAAATGAATTTTACACTGGTGACCGTGTTCCTATACAAGACTGACAGACACTTATACTGATAAAGACCAAGTTTTCCAACTAATTCCACACAAGTACTAGAATCCACTTGAGGACTATATTTGACTGTATTATGAGGTAGCATATCTTAAAGAGTAATAAAAACCAACAAAATGAATAATAAATAATTTAATGAATCAATAACAAACATGTACTTAGAGTACCATTATATTATCACCCACTATTGCACATAAAAATAGTCTATTTAACAATCTAACTGTCAGTACAGTCTAATCAATTGTACAAAAATCCCTCAAAATTAATGTAGCAAAGTAAAAAAAAATTAAAACTAACCAACATATTACACCAGATCTCAGCAGCCAATTCACATAAAACCTGGATGGTAAGGTTAAATCTGTTTGGTCTGACTATACGTCTAAAGGAGCTTGAGGCTGTTAAAACATGTACAGTACGTTGATTGAGAAGTGGTTTTCCCAATCTAAGGCAATATTGCTATAAATATAAGGTACAAAATGTGCATGTACATGTACATGCAGATATGTCTGTGTACATTTCCATTGCACATGCTCTTTGAACATGTACCAGTATTTTTGTATTATCACACTGGAATTATCTTCATCTAATTCAAATATTAAATCTTTGAAAATTGGAAGCTACTTTTCAAAGATAAATTGATTTGTAAAAATTTATTTGGTGATATAAAAAACTCACTGTACCTATTCATTAGTCTGTAAATGTACCATACTTCAAACATGAAATTAAAAAAAAATGAGCATCAGGTTTTAAATGCATATAAAGTAATACTTTTAGATGGACTCGTTATAAATGTGTAACAGGAAGCCATAATAAAGCTCACTAATAATGGAGAGATTATGACCCATAACAACAGAATCCATGCACTGTATGCAGGCTTTAAAAGCACCATGCATGGCCTCAATGTCATAGTTCTATTTACTGAGAATGATACTTTAGCTTATTATTACTACATGTACATGTATTACTGAATATCAGCAGATAACAATTTACAATGATGATTATTCAAATGACATTGAAACCTCTTTGCATTATCCGTTTCTTTAACAAATTGAACTGAGCTACAAAAGCACTTTTGATTTCTGGGTGTATCACAAAGTTGTACTTGGGAGACTCCACCCTCCTGCTGACTGGGGAGATGGAGGAATCTGATTGGCTATCGTCCATGGGAGGCGTGTCAGGGGGCGACACCTGAACATAGCCACTGGTGCCGTCAATGAAGGCTTCAACTCGATCCTTGCTCCCTCCACCAGGCTGAAATAGTATTATGAACATAGTAGTGTATGAATGAGAACAGACTTTCTCCAACCTCTATTCCAAATATTTGGAAATAATTGGTGTAATCTCATTTCATTTCACTGCTTGCATACAAAAACAATGGAGAAATGGTCAATTTTAATGTTAAATGTCACATGAAAATATTTTTTTTGTTGAATCATTTTGACAAAGTACTAGATTCTGTAATAATGACAGGCTGTGTTTTACCAATAATTTTACTGTAATTTGACAGTGATAATAATGTCAAACAGTGTTTACAGTATTATTACAGTATTTTTACCTGGTCAGGTGTTTGGGCCTGCATGGAGTCCTTCCAGAGAATGGTAAGGATCTGCTGACTGGTCACCTTGTTACAGATCTCAATCTCCCGCAGAGAGAATGCTTGTTGTTGAGAATCGTCCTCTATATTGATCACAATCAGTAGGTCACTTGTCAACAGCAGATGAACTTTGACCTCTGAGTCTGTGATGTCCAGGAAGTCTGCCTCCACCATTGTCCAGAGGGTGGAATTGGGTAGAGATGTCAGGAATTTGCTGCAAAATTGTAAATAACTTCAAATAAACATTTGTTGTCTACATAATAATGTACAGGAATAATGCATATCCTTGCAGAATGGAGAGTATATATATCTTATTAAATATATATATGTACAGAAAAATGGCTTACATGATATATTTTGATTCACTGTTATTGGCTAGAGAACTGACAATGACATCAGCATCATATCTTGGAAGAGGAATGTCATCAGCTAATCCAGTACCATGCAGTAGTCCTGAAAAAATATCATGATAGATTAAGTTGACTTTAATTACAAAATCACAATACAGTATTTCTTACATCTGTTTTCCTCATACAAACCTTGTCCTGTTTGTGACACCAGCTCTGCAGCGCCCCCTAGAGGCTTGGTGAAGACTCCCAGAATTCCCTTGCCCATGCCCCGGACGATCCCCGAGGCAGGAGAGTTCCGGGCTGCCCGCTCACTGCTGTTCTCTGATTGGATCACGTTCTGTATTGGTTGGTCAGCCAGGCCAGCTACTGCTCCTGTGTAAAGTCAAAGTAAAGAGTTAGACAGAGATAGATCTATGAATGAAGTTTGATTAGTATGTGCCATGACTCTCTGACAACCCTTACTGTCAAATCTCAAGTTTGTTATTGATTCATATACTGACCTAGCAGACTGAGGCCAAATCCAGTCAGTCCTTGACGCAGTCCGCTGGAGATCCCAGCTGGCTGGTGTCTCCGCCTCTCCTCCTGTCGCTCCATGTGTGTCTCGTCAAATGACAGGCGGTCCATGTTACGGGAAACACTGGACGCAAAGTTTGTCACCGAGGTCAGCATACCTAGTGGTAGAACAAAACAGATATTATCAAAATTACAATAACTGCAATTAAAATACATTTAACAGAACATTGTTCAAATGAACAGCAGCTTACACTTTATCATAAAATGCATACATTTCTGTAGACTAAAGTAAAGTGAAGCAACATTTCTCCTCCATAAATAAATTTGTTTTTTAATTATGAACTTTGAAAATTACATAATGTTTTACTGAATAAAAGTGGGACCTCTAATACAGGATGCATTCCTATTGATGTAGTCAAATATAGTGAATTGGCCTTTCTCCTGCATACACAGATCTGAACTGTGACCTACCTGCTGATATATTCCTGACAAATGAGGACATTCCACTGGAGACCCCTATGACAAAGGCCCCGGGGCCCTGGGTCAGACCAGCATACGGTTTCTTGACCAGGTCAGCTACTCCCGTCCCAATGCTACGGATCAGCCCTGTAGGATTACCTAGGATCTCTAGAGACCCCACCACAATGCCTACAAGACAAAGATCACAGCCTGTGAAAACTGGGGAATGTGGTGGCAGCATGGAGGGAATCATGTTATGGAATGTCATTTTAATACAGTGATGAAAAATTAGTCATATTGTATTTTCTGAGTAAAGTAGTGAAATTCAATAAATTTTATTTATGAAATCTTTCATGAGTGACAGAGTAAACAATTTGGGTTTAGAATAATTGCCAAATGAACTATCCATATAATATTTACAGCTCATAACATGTATACATTTACATTCAAGTGAAAATCAAGTTAAAACATTGCTGGCAAAGAATCTTGTGGGAAAAGGATGTGTGAACCCTTCTTAAGTTTATAAAAGAAAGTTGACAAACCTGCTCTGAAGAGGGCCCCTGAGGCATAGTGCATGGCCAGGGTTCTGATAAGATGGTAAGATGTGGTCACCACCTTAGATTTCTCAAACTTTCCGAATGCCAGAGGCGTTCTGTCTGAGGCAATGAACAGCTTCAGCGAGGCGTGAACACTGAGGAGGAGAGAGATGGACTTGATGGACAGGTGCTCTATCTTGACAGGAGCACTCATCACCAGTGAGGTAGACTTGAAGGACCTGGGCAGTGTCTTGATGCTCTGTCTGTAAGGTGAGGGATAAGAGAGGCTGGTGGGGATCAGAATGTCAAACTCCCTCAGAATCCTGTACACAAACTTGTCGTCAATGTTGGCAGTGACGGGGGAGACACTCACCTCCACGGACTTTATCAGGCGGTGTCCCAGACAGTCATGTTCTACCACCGCCTGAACATGACACAGACTGACTGACTTCAGCACTGCTAACTTCTCACTGATGTTCATACCACTCAGCTCAGGAAACTCCACAGCAGTCTGTCCCATGAAAACTACAGGGAAGTCAAACAGTCCTTTGGAGAAATACAGCTGGTTATCAACCTGCAAGCTTCCTAAACACATAGATATACACTGGTGTTGATCTAGTTCACTGGAAGGTTTCTTTGTCCTTGACACTGATGAAGGAATGTGGGTTAGAAACAAATGGTCCACAGACACCTGAAGAATCTCCGACATTTCCTTGGTGGAGCTTGTCTCGTCCTGTAGAACTACACAGACATGGTGACAATGGAGTCCAATTATCAGGTCTGTTTCCTTTTCTAATTGTTTTCTTTTTGCCTTTCTCTTTAGAGGTGTTGATGACATGACAGCTGTTTCAAGAGCCTGAATGATGGACTCATCCTCGGGATCAGCAGCAGGGCTATCTGAGGGGACTTCATTCTTGTTGTCACCTTTGATACGACTCCTGATTTCTTTAGCTGATACCTCTACTTTGCTTATAGCCTCCACAGTTATATGTGTAACCATGGCAACAGCTTTAACCTTGACCTTGATATCCATGCACAGAGGAATGGAGACGAAGGACTCCATGTCTGAATTGACATCTACTGGACTACTCCACACAACTGTCTCTCCCTCTGACTGGTTCTCTCCTTTTGACTGATTCTTGTGATTTGTCTGGATTCCAAAGTGTAGTTTGGGATACTTGAGATCTCCAACATTCTCTGAAAACCTCTGGTTCATCAGTAATGGGGTGTAGAACACATTTCTGTATGGAGGTATTGTAGGCAAAGAACTCATCAGCTCTGTCTCCTCCTGAACCATGATTCCTACAAAAGTACATTTACAGTCTAATTTTGTATCACTTAACCAAGCAAATAGCATGTGTAAATTATTTTTTATTTCATTTTTACAGCATATTTTAGATCAGGAATACAGTAGGAAGTTGACCAACCTGCAGTGAGTAGAGCTGGGTTTTGGTGACCGTAACACAGGGGGAGCTGGGTGTTATTATGAATCAGACAGGAGGGAGACTCATGCTCTCTGACTACGTAGTAATGGAGTCCCTGTCTGAAGAAGCCAGTGATACATAGCGGCCGGGTGTGGAGGTCACAGTCGGGGGTGGGGACAGCCAAGGTCAGCTTGGTCCCCTTCTCCGTGGCGGTAAGTCTCACCGGATGGGACCAATCAAAATCAGTGACACTGTGTGGCTCAGGATGATCAGAGTTCTCATCCCATTGGTTGTTACAAAGAGAGATATAGTAGGAGAAAGCCTCCTCTTTGGATTCTATAGTGTTTGCCATGTTCCATGTTAACAAGGGAGAGAAATCAGTCTGGTCTCTCTTGGTTTTCAAGTGACTTGAAATGCTTGTTGAAACAGTGGGTCTCAAATTGGTCTACATTTGACAAAAAAATTATATATTACACCTTATGATGTACAATGCACAAAAGGAAAACCCCAACCTCATTAGGACTTTTGTCTTACCTTGTTCTTGGTGAGTGGAATGACAATGAGTGATAAGTTGATGGGGTCAGGGGTCAAGTTACTGAGGTTAAAGGTCTCGGTGATCACAATAATCCTCATGTTGTTCTTAACAGATGACTGCAGCGTCAGGAAACAAATCTATAACATAAAACACATAATTTTTAGTTGAATAAAATTAAACCTAAATACAAAACTAAACTTCATAAGATACAATAATTAGTGATGAGTTAGTAGACACTGGATTGTCAATACTGATGTATACTGATTTCTTTCGGCATTTCAGTAGACTGCATACTTTACACTTGATCATGGTGAAAAAATTATGCAAACATAAAAAATTTTGTAAGAAGATCTAGCTGTGCCAGTAAAACATCAAATCATTTCATGAAGCCAAGAATATACAAAGCTGTATAGAAAAGAATGTTTCACAATGAACATCATTTCATTTTTGTACAATAAAAGTCATACATCAAAATAAATTTCATTATTAAAGTTAAATAGACCCTGAGAGCTGACCTTGTTTTCCTGAGGGTGTTTGATGAGTATTCTGGTTTGTAAATATCCATCGATGAAGAGTATCTTCCCTTTGTCTGGTCTATATAACTGAAGTTCTACTTCCTCCTCAGAGAGAGGAATGGGGTTTGTGTAAAATGGGGACCCCTCAAACATCAGACCAATTGTAAACTCAGACTGGAAAATAGTATAAACATGCATCTACAAAAAACCTGATTTTTCAAATCATTATAAATCCTGATTTACTCTTAACTCCCAAATCATTGATACAATCTGAAATTCTGATCTAATTTAAAGTGTGTTTGTAACATGTATTAAAGTGAACTTGTATGTTAATGTATAACTACTCACATACTGTACATGTATATTCAGATGAACTGGGTATATATAACAATCAAAATGAAAATTCTTGGTAAACTAGAACACATTCAGGAGGAGAGACTGACCTTGAACTTGGGAGGTGTGAATGTTTTTTTGGAGGGGAGCTGCCATGGTGTGCCATTTTGTTCTACAATCATGAGGTCAAGGTCAGTTTGATTTGTCATGAGGCACCATGGCGACACATCCACCAGCACTGTACTGAATCCTGGCCAGTACTCAGAGAGGCTGAGATGGACATCTAGACTCGGCTGGGACACAATCATGTCCAAATCCTCAGGGTCAGTTCCCTTTGAACCTGGGGAGGGGGTATCTGGAGGACTGTGAACATTCCCTGAATGATCCCTGTAAATATACAGAGTGTTCAGAAGTATTAAAAACCTCTCAGTGTCATAAAATGTACTAATGAATGCATTGTTGCCCTGAGAAAAAAGTAAGTATTCATTAAAATCCAAAATATAATAAGAAAATTGAATACAATTAATTAAAATTGCAGGAGTACGGTATTCTCCCTGTGTTATTCCTAGCTGGTCAATATTTTTTGGATGGGTGTTTGTTTATAAATAGTTCAATAGTTAGAAAATATTACTGAATATAAAAAAAAATTTATGAAAGGGTCAATATTGGCAAACTTCAGATTGAAGTATTTTACTTTGAGTTGTCTGTAAAACAATATGGCCACTGGTCTATGCTGTCCAGCTTCCATTTTTGTGTGAGAGCCTCTACATCTACTGCAGACTGAGGTGACCTTGTGACCTTATTAATTAGTCCTGTGGTCAACGTCAAAGATGAACTAGACTTCTCTAACCCCTGGCTACAAAAAAGAGAGATGGAAGATATAACAACATGTATCTTACAGGAATATAACCAATACCACTAAATATCCAAGTCCTTACCCAAGTTGGAAAGTGAGATTATGGCTGTAGGCTGCCCCCAGACATTCTAATTGAAGTTCTCTCCCCTTTCCAGGAACATGAACCTCCCGTGATTGATTCAGACTAGGAGTTTGTATGTGAACTATCAGTTGCCTTGGTAACTGTGATCGTATTACATAGAGTGGACACAGCAAAACCTAAACAAGCAGAACAAATAGTTATAAACCATGTACCAGTAATGTAAAAAAAATCTTCCCAGATGTCACATCAATATTGAAACCAATTTTTATTTGAGAGAAGAAAATATTCATGATGCTTGTGAGTATCTTTTCTGCAGGCAAACATAAATCTAAAGGAAGTTTTGAATACAAAACCTTAATTGTCATAACACATCACAATGACATTGCTGATTCTTGGAATAAAGTACTGGCCCCGGGGCCATAAAACTTAGACGAGCTTACTTTTGATCTAAGTCTCACTTTTACAAAAGGAACATATAGTGGAAAAGCGAGACTGAGATCAAAAGTGAGCTCGTCTAAGTTTTATGGCCCCGGGGCCTGGTCATCACTAATAAGTAATAACAATTAGTTTACACCTCTTTTCAATCCATTCTACATGCTTAATGAATATCAATAAATTCATCTTATAAACCTGATACAAAACCAGTCATGATAAGAAAAAGCAGTAGACCTCATCCATTGCAAAATAAAGTGATCAATTTGTTTTTCATGCATTTCTTTAACATTATTTGTACTGAATTTATTTTCTTTCACTGTATTAAAATCCTTGTCATAATTTTTAAGAATTCTTTTTATAAGCACCAGTAAGATTAAAGGGGCATGGTCACGATTTTGGTCAAAATTTATCTTTCCGTTTTTTAATGTTTACAAT
>WFKH01011801.1:58329905-58359412 GCA_016163765.1 Magallana hongkongensis | reverse complement strand
CTTCAGTAAGGCATTTCTAATACTCAACCAAAATTTGAGTGTCAGTCGTTGAGTTATAAGTGAGATACAGAGCTAACAATTCTTTGTTATGTAAACAAAGCTCAGGTCATGTTTTTGTTTACACTTTGAATGTTGAAAAGAAAATTCCAGTTTTAGACCTAAATGAATGTGACAAACGCTAGGAACTGTTTATTTATGTTCAAAACCAATTAGCAGATAGAAAAATCGGGTTGAAAACGAACTTTTACTGGTACATGTATATTAAACCCATGTAAACAAAAACATGGCATGAGCCTTGTTTACATAACAAAGAATTGTGAGCCCTGTTTCTTGCATTTAACTCTATGAATGACACTCAAATTTTAGTTGATCATTTATAGAAATACATTACTAAAGCATTGTAAACTATAAAAATAAAAAAATAAAATTTGACTAAAATCGTGACCCCCTTTAAAATATAAAAAAAATCCAATTAATTTTATAAAGTAGGTCAGAGAAAAAACATGGGCCACATCACTCACCTGAGGAACAATAGGTATGATAAAATCAGCTTAATGGAGTCATAATACAAACTATCTGGACAATGTAGTATAATACATGTAGATCCTGTATAAATAAAAATCTATTTTTCCACTGGATATTCTTATGTTTATTATCATTAGTTCCTTTTCTAACAGGATGATTTTATAGTAATATCACATATTGATGAGCATTGCAGCTCTCAAAAAGATCCTAAACAATTGTTTATATATGGGATATAAACCTACATCAAACTCTGAACCCCTTGTGAGACCCAATCATCCAGGAATCATCTAGAGGCCAAAGTCTAAACAATATTAAATAATCATCTGGCTGATTAGTTTCTGAGAAGAAGATTTTTAAAGATTTACTCTTAATATTCCTATATAAAAATTCCACCCCCATTGTGGCCCCACTCTACCCCCAGGAATCATGATTTTTACAACTTTGAATCTACACTACCTGAGGATGCTTCCAAAGAAGTTTCAGCTTTCCTGGCTTATTAGTTTCTGAGAAGACAATTTTTAAAGATTTACTCTATATATTCCTATGTAGAAATTCGATCCGCAATTGTGGCCTCACTCTATCCCTGGGGGTAATGATTTTCACAACTTTAAATATACACTACCTGAGAATGCTTCCACACAAGTTTCAGCTTTCCTGGCTGATTAGTTTCTGAGAAGAAGATTTTTAAAGATTTACTCTATATATTCCTATGTAAAAAGTTGACCCCCCCATTGTGGCCCCACCCTACCCCCGGGGGTCATGATTTTTACAACTTTGAATCTTCACTGCCTGGGGATGCTCCCACACAAGTTTCAGCTTTCCTGGCCAAATGGTTTGTTAGAAGAAGATTTTTAAAGATTTAATCTATATATTCCTATTTAAAAAGTCGACCCCCCATTGTGACCCTGCCCTACCCTCGGGAGACATGATTTTCACAACTCTGAATCTACACTACCTGAGGATGCTTCCACATAAGTTTCCGCTTTTCTGGGCAAATGGTTCTTGAGAAGAAGATTTTTAAAGATTTAATTACTCTATATATTCCTATGTAAAAAGTCGACCCTCCATTGTAGCCCCACCCTACCCCCCGAGGGTCATGATTTTCACAACTTTGAATTTACACTACCTGAGGATGCTTCCACATAAGTTTCAGCTTTCCTGGCCAAATGGTTCTTGAGAAGAAGATTTTTAAAGATTTACTCTATATATTCCTACGTATAAATTCGACCCCCCATTGTAGCCCCACCCTACCCCCGGGGGTCATGATTTTCACAACTTTGAATTTATACTACCTGAAGATGCTTTCACACAAGTTTCAGCTTTCCTGGCCTAATGGTTCTTGAGAAGAAGATTTTTAAAGATTTACTCTATATATTCCTATGTAAAAAGTCGATCCCCAATTGTGGCACCACTCTACCCCTGGGGGTAATGATTTTCACAACTTTGAATCTACACTACCTGAAGATGCTTCCACATAAGTTTCGGATTTCCTGGACTAACAGTTTCTGAGAAGAAGATTTTTAAAGATTAACTCAATATATTCCTATGTAAAAAGTTGATCCCCCACTGTGGCCTCATCCTACCCCCGGGGGTCATGATTTTCAAAACTTTGAATCTACACTACCTGAGGATGCTTCCACATAAGTTTCCGCTTTCCTGGCCTAATGGTTCTTGAGAAGAAGATTTTTGAAGATTTACTCTATATATTCCTATGTAAAAAGTCGACCCCCCCCATTGTGGCCCCATCCTACCCCCGGGGGTCATGATTTTCACAACCTTGAATTTACACTACCTGAGGATGCTTCCACACAAGTTTCAGCTTTCCTGGCCAAATGGTTCTTGAGAAGAAGATTTTTGAAAATTTCTCGAAAATTTTCATTAATTCCTAATTATCTCCCCTTGTAAGAGGGCTTGGTCCTTAATTTTCACAACTTTGAATCCCCTTAGGCTAAGGATGCTTTGTGCCAAGTTTGGTTGAAATTGGCCCAGTGGTTCTTGAGAAGATGTTGAAAATGTGAAAAGTTTACAGACAGACAGACGGACAGACAGACAGACGGACGGACAGATGGATGGACGACAGACAAAATGTGATCAGAATAGCTCACTTGAGCTTTCAGCTCAGGTGAGCTAAAAATGAAGAAATTCTTCTGATTTAAAAAAAGTAAGATGACACTGTCATATTTGGAGCAAGGTGTTACAGGTCACTAGACACCAAATATGAAATCACATCAGCTCTGAATACCATACAAAATTTGTTTGGTACAGAGATTAAATACTATAACACTTGAAAATTTGATAAATGTAGTACATGTATGTGTTAAATAAATTTGAAAGCCAACATACTTACATGTATTTCTAGAGATTCTCAGATATTTCAATAAACATTGTTACAATTGAAGTGTTACGTGTGGGAAATATGGGATATTAATCATATTTAATTATTGTCACTCCAGTTGGTACATAAACACAAGTACAGTGTATTAGAAATTTCATATTAACAATATTTACTGATATACATGTATGCTTTACAATAATCATTGATTCAGAAATAAAATGACACATACTGTCTCAAAATATGTGAGCTTATATATGTGATTATTTGATATGGGATTCAAATTCAATGTGAAATTAGAAACAAAACAAAAAAAAGATAGGAGAAATTGCTGAATTCTATTAGAAAAAAAATCCACAGAGTAAGAGTGCTGACACCCACGGAACTCACCAGACGCCGGGTTGAGGTGTAGAACCTCTGTAACTGATGCAAAGGGAAATAATCACACATAATAAGGGAGATAATCCAATAAAATAAAAGGGGGCAATAATCATTATTCATCTGTAACATACTAATTAATAAGTATAACTTCAAGTATTTAGGTTCCTTTTAAAGGTTCTATTTCTAACACTATTCTATTCAGTATTCACTATTACCAAGTATCTATGAACTAGTGGAAGCTAATTATCTTTGTACTCTAAGTAATGAATACTTGTCATGTTATTGATTGTACTGTCTGTGTACTGATTATGACTTTAGTTTGAGACTTACTGTTACACGTGATGAACTTTTCACATGCTGACAAATCACATGGCACCAAATGTGTATCTTACTCTTGTCTGGCATTGTTATCTGTAAAACAAATCAATACTGGAGTCAAGACATTTATCTGTACGTGTAAACATAAAAAGCACATAAAATATCTGCAGTGACAGTTTTACCAGAAATAAGCATCAAAATCTAATTGCCGGTAAGTCTAATGCTGACATACCTACATGTACAGGTATAAAATTTATTATTTAATAATATGTAATGATTATTGTAAATATCATACAGTGTTGCAGATAAAAATGATCAGATATCAGACTAATATCACATCTCCTTGACTACAACCTCTATAGTCAGAATAAGATCTCCCATGGGTCACCTGAATAGTGCGGTTATCCATCAGCTTTTCTGCCGACACATACACCTCACTGGACCAATCGTAATCGTCCAGAGGTCCCCGGTGTGCCCGCACTTTGATGTATTTGATGTGCTCTGGCTCCAGTATGTGGGAGGGGGAGGACTCAGTTCGGTGAAGCATGACCGTCGACTGGTTGATCTCCGACTGTGAGGTGGAGTAGAACACTCGGATATTGAGAGGTATGGACAAACGACTGGCAATCATCAACTGTCCGTGAATTGTCACCTGAAAAATTTTTAAAAAATAAACTAGACTGATATTCTCTCAAACAGAGGTCTGATCAGCAGATACTGGATATTTACTGGATATTGGAAGGAAAGAGAATATTCAGCGACCACTCATGAGTGCCAGCTCTGCTGAACAGGCTTCTGGCATACAATTTATATTCACTGGTGTTAACAGATCACTGGTGTTAACAGATAATCTTAATTCAAAAAATCAGCCATCATGCACTTTTGCAAATTTCATTGCTCTCTCACCTGTTTTTGGACATTGGTTATTTGTTTGATGGTGATAATTAGAGACTGTTGCTGGTTAAACGTCTTCATGACCCTGACAACACTCCCCACGGTGTTGATGTCGAACGGTTCTGACCACTTCCAAACCTTCCCATCCACACACAGATGAAGCTCCTGCAAAACAATTGTTGATAATTGTTACCATGAATTGTCTAATGTATATGTAACATAAATTCAATACCAGAAATCAATACAGAGAGATATTTTGGATGAACACTGTAATGTAGGAACAGTACCTGCTTTGCCTTCTGACTTCTCCAGCTGTAGCAGTGAATCTGTCTGGATCCCAGGCAAATGTTCTCATCTGTGCCCACCTGATATCAGAATTACACATCACTTTTACACCTCACCAAAGCCAGGGTACAAAATAATGTGTGTATATGTCATGTGACCTACCTGACCAAATCTGATTGGTTGAGAGGTATCGTTACAGACAATGTAATGACTCAGTATGACTTGATCTGTCTCTTTTGTTACTCCATTTAGCTGTTAATCAAACACATCGCCAGTTTTATATACATGTACATGTCTCATAGATCATTAATGTTTGTATTTTTCAATAATGAAATATGCATTCAGACAATAGTGAATCTTATAATCAGGCAAACTCCACAGACACCTGTGAACAATAACTTACTATAGATTATTAATTTTTGTCTTTTTATTAAAAACATTCATTCAGAAAAAGGTGAATCTAATCAATGGTCCATAGTCACAGGTGAAAAATAATTGTTACCCTTCTCTATGCAATACCTGCTTCCATGCCTGTGCTGAACAGCTGAGCGTGTGGACAGCCCCTTTACCAATCCTGATAAACATCGGATCAACAGTCAGGTTACACTCTAGCTGCTGAGTCTGAATAGTAAAAGAATTAAACATAATGAGTGCATTTCATTGCAAGCTAATGGACAGCTTGATGTTCAGGAATGTACTCGGATTATATCCCACCTTTTGGTCTCCAGGGAAATAACAGATGTCACCATGACACAGGAACGGTTTGATGACATCATGTTCTGTCAGACTGCCAAAGTCAGTCACCTGTAAACAGGGGGATCCCCTCATCTACAAAAGACAATACCCTGGTGAAAATTTGTAAGGAGATTCTTGAACTCAAATTGCAGTCCAAATGGATAGTAAAATATATTATACATGTGTTGATGTAGGTACATGGTGGTTTCTCTGCATCTTATAGTGTTGCTCAAATGAATAAATCTTATTTCCATGGAACAAGTATTGTTCATTAGACGCTGTAGTTATTTATGACATAATCTGACCTGTACTGCTGTCCTGGCAAAGTGTCCCACCAGGTGTCTGACCGTCAGGGAGGACTGCCTAAGGGACAGGGACGCAAACTTCTGGTCCTCCACCAGAGTCCCGTCAAACTCAAAGGGACGCAATTTACTCGGAACTCCTGACAAAACAATTTCTTATCCTAAAATGCTAGCTTATTTTGTTTCATTTCTCAAGGAGAACCTTTGAAGAATCTATAATACCTAGATTGTGCTTACATGTAATATGAAAATTTTAACTTTTAATGTCAATAAGATATTCTAACTACAAAAAATTTAATACCATATACAAGACATCATGCATTAAATTACAATAAATGATTGAACTTTCATCTTACCTGTGCCCAGACACCTGAAGTGATTGTACAGGTGGACATCTACCAGCCCCACACTGAGGTAACACTGGACCCCAGGGATCAGAGCAGGGAGGTAGCAGGAGTTGATCTTGGCTGAGGCGGCCAGAGACATGGGCAGGAGAACAGTGCTTCTGTTGGGGATCTCCTCCTCCCTCAGTCTGTAAAGGAAAGGAAATAACTCTCTCACTTCCTGTCCACAACCAAAGGGTCAAAACTTATGACTACGAAAAATTTCACTTGTTATTGAATAAAAAGACAAAAAAAGGCATGAAAAAACCACAAGTCCTTTAGCTTAATTGTTTTTTTTTCCTTGTAGCATAAATTGTATCAGACAACACAAAAAATATTACAATTCACTTTTTCAACATATCACAAACAACATAAAAACCACTTTTTACCCAAAAGCTAAAACTTTTCATGTTTGTCTTCATAGTCTTGAGATTGCATCAAATAAAGTGTACACATGTTATACATTAGATTGTGTGACAATGAAATAACTCACTCGTGACTGGGACAGAAGATCAAGTTGTACTTGATCAGCACTCTCCAGATCTTGGCCACCACCAAATCACCTATGAGGTGACCTTTGACCTCAGGAAGTTCTAGCTTGGTCTCGCAATTCTCTGACAAGTCAAACTGGATGTAGGTGATGAACTGTTTGGTGACGACATCGTAATACTGTAAGGCACAGGGCACCTGTGGAAACAAATAACAGCCTACAGTATCACTTCATGACATACACAATACATGATATTTCTGTTTGGTGACCACATTGTAGTAGTGGGCAGGGCACCTTTTGAAACAAAAAACAAGCTCCTATATAACTACATAACATACAGGATACAGGATATTTCTGTAGATTTCACTACTAGTATTAAAAATATTTTCAATATCAGTTGCCAACATATCATGCAAACATGTCTGTAAGACAATGAAACATTGTTATTTACATGAATGTTCTGTTATAGATAATAAATACCGGGTCTTTTCCTCTCTGGTGTGTGTTGTTTAACTTACCAGTATCTGCCTCTCCTCAGATTTACTGGGAAAGGTCTGTGGTAGGTTTAGTGGTATAGGAGTGAAGGACATATGGGAGAGAACTCTGGGCTGACTATAGCTCCAGGTCATGCTGCCTTCGTCATTGTGGTCCTCCAGACAGAACACGATCTGTCCAGCTACTGGCAACATCACCCCAGTATCTGTACAATGTATAAATATTAACCAGTCAATCTACAAAACAAGCTACTGGCAACATCACCCCGGCATCTGTACATATATAGACAAGATATCTGTGAGCCAATGCTCACTAGTGATACCCCCGCTCTGATGTGAATATACAAAATAAGCAAAGTCAATATTTAAGAGGAAGTTGACATCCGATTGGTACAAAAATGGATCCCACCATATGGCATGTCTAAACAAAGAGTGTGTTAAAATTTCAAACATCTGTAAATAATAGCTGCTGGGAAATCTTTGACTAAAATTTGTTCAAAAAGACACACAAGGGTAAAAAACAGTATACCCCCTCTCCTTCGGAATGGGGGTATATATAGTAACCAGTGAATCTACAGATACAAAACAAGCTTCTAGCATATTCAGCCCAGCATCGGTAGGGTACAATATACCAGTATCAAATGTTTGCCATTTATCTACAAATATCTGTAGAATGTATATACCAGTATGTGGAAAGACTCTTTCAAGAAACACTTTTTTACATCATATATTTATCCTACCCAAACTTCTGGGCTGCGTTTTACAAAAGAACTTACTTTTTATGACCAAATAATGAATGCTTATTAATCACAAATTAATCAATATTTGAATTTAATGGCTGTAAAATCTAATTATAGAAATCAAAATAAGGGTAAATTAATGGTTTTATATAAATTTTGTTCGTCAAAGATCATTCACGAGACTAAAAATATTTAAGACTTTGTCTTTAAGTTCTTTTGTAAAACGCAGCCCTGATGTGCATCGAACCTCATACATGTATACACAGTCTAACCTTATTATCTCGAACTAGATAGGACCATGAAAAAACTTTAAGTTATCCCAGAATTCTAGATAAAAAGGTTGTAATACATTAAAACAGGGGTTAGGACTTTCAATTCACTTTGAACTACATGTATCCATGGCATTCAAGATAACAATGTTAAGGTACATGTACTGAAGTTCAACAGTGGTTCTTGCCCATATGTCGGAAGCAATATTATTGTGTACCAGTGATGTGATCATCTGAACAGACCATGCTATCACTAATATTACTTGTATAACATAGATGAACATTGAACATAAAAAAAATCCAAGCCCTATTAAACAGCATGCAACCCAGGGTGCAACATAACAGCAGGTGGTGACTAGCTTGCACATGTAGTCAGGCGGGTAGCTGAATTAACCCAAGTAAATAAAAATACAACACCCATCAAATCATGTAAATGGCTGCAAACATGTACTGTACTGAATCATTCCAAAACACAACATCAAAGCAGATTAAGAAACAAAATAAAAGCTGCCTTTCCAAAACATAAAGGTGGGTTAAAGCTGGAATCTGTTCCCTAAATGTTAACCAGCAACCATATCTCTACATCAACATGCAATCATTATCAGTGGGACCAGCAGGAATAAATGGCTTTCACCTTGAGTGTTTGTGGGAGTGCCAGGAGGTGGAGTTAATCTCTCTTTGAATTTTTCCATCTTGGCTGAAACTAAATTTGTGTAATGGATATAGAATAAAAATATTCTGATTTTTTTTGTTTTGAGGATGACGAATACAGAGAGATTAATGACCCTGAGGGATACTGACCTGCATTTGTAACATATTGGAACTTCCCAGTTCTTAGATCATCTCTAGAGATTTCCTCAGCCACCAACATAGGATCTTTCAATACCTCTTCTTCTGGAAGCTGCAGAGTTGAAATTTCCTTTGTTTTCTTGCTTGATTTCTTTAATTGCTTCATAAAGGTCTGTTTAGAAACAAAAAAAAGAACAAAAAAAAAAAATTAAATCCAATGTCCTTTCAGTGTAGGAATATAAAACAAAATGGAATCATTTAAAAAGTTTACACCAGCAAAAGAACTACCGTACTTGTTTAAGAAAACATCAAACTTATTTCTATTCCACCAAAAAAAAAAATTATGCTACCGGTACCTCCAAACTTTTCCTGAACACATGTAGACATTTGACATGCTCCTGCCCAAAGAGTATAGGAACATGCTCTAAGGTAACTGTGGCAACTACTCGGGGTACTGTCAGGGGGGTCATACAGTCATCCTCATAAAACCTGACCACTGTGTCTGCCGCCAGACTAAGGGGCCCCAGGAAGGGGCGAGTCTTGTTCCTGTACCCTGTGCTGACCGTCAGATCCCAGAAATACAGGTCCACTGTTAACCCTTCATTCATTTCTGTAATACAATCACACAGTAAGGCATAATGCTTAGATTGCAGCTATAGCTTTATTTAAACACAAAATTAAATATGTTGCATTGACTTGTCAAAACGAATACATCTTTAAATGGACAACTAATAATGAAATTACTGAATTGTCTCACCTCTTTCTTTTAACAGGTATTTCATGTTAAGACTTCTTTTAAATGAATCTCAGAATCTTTTCAATATTTTCAAAGTACAGAAATGCTTATTCAGGGAAATAGAAGACAATTCTGACCTTCGTTCTGTTGATTATGAATCAAGTTGACCTCAAGCTGAATCTCCTCCAAACTACTGAATAACTGCGCAGTCTCCTCAGCAAATTCTGTTTCCATGGCAATAACTATTTGATTGCAAACACATTCTAGGCTTCCAATTTTAGACAAAATTGCTGAAAGATGAATGAAAATGTGTAAGTAAAAAAAGGTATATCATAACATATTTGATTCTAATAACCTATCACAGAATTAACCACTCAAAGGAAAATACTTCATTTTTCAATAGCATTCATGATTAACCATTTTTTTTTTTGCTTGCTGAAAATAAAGAAAACCTGTTATGTTTTTAATTTGAGCAATTTATTTTTTTTTGGCAATAATTTATGAAAAATACCAGATAAACTAGATCACAAGATACATTACTCCATTCTTTCAGAAAGCTTTGAACGAAAACCTACTCACCATGTACACCATGCTTTGATTGGGTGGTGGTGCCGTCCTTAGTTAATGGCTCTCCTCTTGACTTTGTTGGGGTGGTCTCCCTTGTCGTTGGCTCTCCCCTGGACTGTGCGGTGGTGCTGTCTGCCCCCTCATCACTCCTCTGTCCACTAGACACCACAATGTCATGGAGAAAACCCTGAATCTGCTCCACTTTGTCCAGACTCAGGTTAATCTTCATTGGTCTCTCCACCTTAACACCAAGCTTAGCTGTAACAACAAAACACATATATTATATGTTATTCACCTTTGATTTTAATTAAAGAATTAACGATTTTCACTGAAAATTTCACTGTGGTTTTAATTTTACAATTATTGATTATTAAATAATATTTCATTATGAAAAGAAAACTGTGATCCCAAATGTGAAATTTAAATCAACGTGATGTTTCCTAGAAAACAACAGCCCAAAATATACCACGTTCCCTGATGAAGTCGGCTACAGACAGGGTACACAGACTGGGGGGAATGCCTGTCTTAGGGTTGGGCTCACCGGGCCTGGTCTCTATCCAACTCACACAGTATGTCGACCAATCAGGTAACTGCCTGGACAAATCTACCAAAACAAAAACCATAGGAGACTTTACCCATTTGTTTCTATATCATTTTTGTAGCTACCGGTATTCAATACTGGGGTATGCACTTGAATATGTTACTAACACAAATAAATTACTTAATATTGGTTTTGTACCTATGAAATGGCAGTTTTTATGAGGTCCTTTCAAAGAGACATCGTAGCAGGAGATTTCAAACTTTTGGGTGTCTTGACGACAAGACAGCACTGTGTGTGGTTGCCATAGATACAGATGCAGGAAAGGCATTACAGGTTCTCTAAACGAATCTCCTGAACTTTCCTTTATCTCTTTTACTTTCTCTTTTGTATCCTTGTCTGTTTCAATGTCAATCACATCCGCCTTGTCAATTATCACCACATCCTCCTCTAGCTCTGTCTCTTTCTTCTTATTTTGATACAATGTACATGACACTACATTGGCTGTCAGTAACAGGTCAAATGGGGTGAAAGTGCATGACCCTGACCTCTGCTTCATCAAGGTCATGTGATCTGTGTGTGCTTTAGCAGGAGATTTCACAGACGAGATATCACTGCCCACACCACTGTCTACAGAGACTTCAGACTTTGTCGGTACACCTGATTGACTAGTTCGAGGATGTCTTTCTCGCCTACTCTGCTTCCCTGACAAGCTTGACACAGCAGTTAGAGCAATGTCTTCAAGAAGCTTGATCTGACTTGTTCCAGCATAGATGTTAAGCTTGTTGGTTACATTGACTTCTAAGGAATGTCCACACACCAAAATCTGGAGAAAGAGAATGGAATCCAATCGAAAAATCACTTGTATCAAATATAATGTACATATTTTCAGCTAAAAATCTTTACCAGCATTATACATTTCCAGATAAAAAACACTCAGTCTGGAATACAAGTAATTTTTTCCCAACACTCTGACCAGCTTTCTACCTACCTTTGGTACGGGCTGAACGTCTTTCCTCTGGGAGATGTACACAATGGCGGGAGCTGCCACAATCTTCATGTCCAGTCTACACAGCATGGGCACCAGCTTAATAGGCTCACGCTCATCACTAAAATGTAAGAGTAGTCATCCATGAAAGTAAAATTGGGAGTTTGATGGCAAGATTATATTTGAAATGTCCAAGCCATGACTTACATACAGCTTACAAAAACACAATGATATTGCCAAATAAAATCTCACAAAGCTTATTGTTTTCAAAATAAATTCACATTATTAACAAACTGTGTAAATATAACTAATTAACAGTAGTATTTTATGGTCATTTAACAGGAATTACTACATAAATTTGCTACTCAGAAAGACCTTGTCATCATACCTGAACGGTTTTAAGACTGTGTTCCACTCCAAGGCAGGGATCTGTATCTTTGGTTTCACCAAGTCTTTCTGTCTCTCAGAGTGGGTCTGCTGGAGAAAATCTCCCCATTTCCCTAAAAAGTACAATTGTCACACAGATTAATAATTTTATTTACCTGGGTATTAATATGCATACAGAGTATACAATATAAAAGGAGGTATTTTTCATGCTTTCCCAATGTATAAAAACATAAAGATAAATAAAACTTTTTCTTCGATATTCATAGGATATACATAAAGAAAGTTATTTTTTCATCTTGACATCTCAGTACCTGTACAGATGGAGAGTCCCTGGATGTCGATCTGATACTGGCGGTTCTCTATGGCTGAACCTGGCTGTTGGGTCAGATTAAGCTGCATAGCTTTGTGGTAGATCTCCCTCTCCACAGCATACCGTGGCAATGGATTGTCCACTTGTGGATTCACCGCTATTTCTGGTAGAATGATCAAAGCAAGGTCATGACCTTTCTGGTTGACAGAGGATGTCTTTGGAATGAAAACTCTTACACTATTGATTGTGACATACAACAAAGGGAGAAAACTGGAGGTCAGTATTGGAAGGTTGGTCCTCTCCTGACTTGGAATGACTGAAGTCTGGGCAGGTTTTGGCACCGAGGATGACTTCTTGGGGAATACTAGAGATTCAAAGCTATCTAAGACAGCATGGACTGCTGGAATGTACAGAATAAAATCACAGGGCTCAGTGTTTAAGCACATCTCAGAGATGTACTTGTGAAAGTAGAGATCATAGCTCACAATGTCATTATCAAACTCCTCAAAAGCTGCGAGGTCTGCATTCAGCTTCCGCATTTTCTTGGCTACGTTCTTACACAAAGCACGCGTGAAGGTGAAGTTCAGGAAGCCATGAGTTACATCCCTTGACTGGGACTCTCCTGCTTTATGCGAGGCAGAGTGCTGGGTGTGGTAGCCAGACTTATGGGATAGAATCTGTATGTCTTCTGAGATTTCCTTCCTACAGCTCATTAAGATGCCCAGGAAAGGACCCTCTTCCCAATGAGACGGCTCACTACAAATCACAAAACAAGTATTCCATTTAAAGGAATGATTGGCATGTGATATCATTGGTCAGCTTCATGTTAATGTAATGCAAAAGCATTACATGCCAAAAAATTGATATAAAGGATATATTGCACCGTTTTCTTGATTTCCGAAATAGCAAGGAATGAATAAACTTTACTTTTAGTAGGCGAAGTGTACTTCTAATTAAAATTCTTACGCATGTAATAAAAAACATGATTTAAATTATATAACTGTATAAATGTTTTAATCTCAAGGTAAACTCATTAAAATTATGTGTTTTAGTAATCTACAAGAAATTAAAGATTTACATGAAGCTGTCACTGCATAGTAAACAAAGTAGTGCGAGGCGCAATGCGAGCGCAAACAGTTAAATTTGCCAGATTCCTCAAACGGACACAACTGTGATCAGCCAAAGCCGATCACAAAAATATATTAAGTAAAAAATTGCTCTACACTCTCCAAAATAATAGTTACTTATCACAAAGCTAAGAATTTCATACTTACTTTTTATGCTTAGGGATCTTCCTGACAAAATGATGAATATTGGCCGAGTTGCATGTAACTTTGACCTTGGCATAAATTTCCTGAACATCAACAGACAAAGCAATATCCTCTATCTGCATGGTCACTCTGTTTTCTATTCGGTTAAAATAAAAAATATTAAAAGAGTTTTATAAGGAAAATGAAATAAAACTTTATACATGTACAAATATCAAAATACTAGCTATGTGTAATACCCGCAACAAGGGTTTTTATTTGCACTGCTTGGAAACCAGACTCACGACTCTGGGCAAATTTTGGTAAAATATTCCATATGTCTGTATTCACCCTAGGTGCTACTAAATTAGTGCAATTAGCTGGCCTTGAATTATCTTAAATTATTTTTGATGTCTCAACTTCTTGAATACACAAAGTATTGAGTGACCATTAATACACAAAGTATTGAGTGACCATTACTGCCAGCTTAGAATCAATGTCTATCCCTTATCTGAACTAAACCAATCTAATTAAAATTAGATCCTTCACGCTCCCGTATTTGATATGTCGACATATCAAATACGGGAGCGTGAAGGATCTAATTTTAATTAGATTGGAACTAAACCAATCTGGTATTGCCCGATCGCTTAAAATTCTATGTCTTTTTCTGATTCATGATCAGTAAAGAAATCAAATTTGTTTTGATTTTCATTCTCACTAGAAATGCTTTCATGATCAATTGACTAATTTGTACTTGTACAGTGTACTATCTTGTTGTAAATAATTAAATCAGTTATGCCCATGAGTTCCTTAAACTTAGAGCTCGTTTCAAAATACCGTCGATTTTCCCACTTGGTGAGAGTCAATGTTTACATCAGCAGCTCGCTAGACTCAGTCGGCCGGTCGCTTTGCCGGCATCAAAGACATGCCGCCGCCACAACAACGCATGCGGTTGAAACAGTGCAACTGCATTAAAAATAGTGTACTGCAGGTCGAAAAACAAATATTCTTCTTTCGTATACTAACATTTGAAATTATTCTTATGTTCGGAATAACTTTATTCAAATATATGGAGAGAGAGAGAGAGAGAGAGAGAGAGAGAAAACTTAGCTGACTAAGTTAATTACATCTTCACAATGTCAATGTTTTGTGATTACGGAACTCCACGCAGTTTGTGTGGAGTTTCATAATCACAAAACCTTGACATTGTGAAGATATTAATTAAGCGAAGCAGAGTTTCATCAGATTTAAAAAGAGATTCCTCAGTTTTTTTTTATTTTTAGCACACTGAACATTGGATGTCGTTATTAGAACCGTTTTAACAAGAGCTTGGACTTTGGGCAGTACGTGACAAACTCCAATTTGATGAAGGCGGAGTCTACTCATGGTTAACTGTCCAGTCATTGACTAATAGATATGAATGCATTGAACGCAATGACACTCGTCCGACTTCATCCAGCGTCAATTTCACACAACAGAGCAGATCTTGGCAAACAACTTTCTGGTTTTGACAGTTTATGAATATTAATGAGCTTCTCTTAGCGAATTAGAAGAAAGGAGGTCAATATTTGAAAGCTTGTTTTGATAAGCAAACTAGATAGTAACATCCCACCGAAAGTCCATGCTCTTGTTAAAACGGTTCTATATTGCAGCCGATTGTGCTTATTAGAATGCACTAATTTAGTATCGGCATTTTTCTAGGTTGACCCCTGAACCCCATACAGGTCAGTGAACTACGTACAAACTATGCTGTACATAACATCTCCACTGATGAAAAAATTTGACTGACTCTTGTCCAATCAGATCGCAGTAGGCGAAGTTCAGACATTCACCGCTCATGACTCGAGAGAGAGAGAGAGAGAGAAAGAGAGAGAGAGAGAGTATCGATACGATTACAGTGTTCAGGAAAACAATATATAAACAAGATTTGTCAGTAAACGCATGCAATGCATGCATATACCTATATGAATAAAAACTAAACAATTTAGCATCATGCATAATAATTGTTAAGATGGCGGCATTTCTTTGATGCCGGCAAAGTGACCTGGCCAGCTCTAATGCGGTCGTACTGCGTGGGTGTTTCGGCAGCATGTCTTTGATGCCGGCGACGAGACTGGTGTCTGGATTTAGCAAGCTGCTGACGAAAACAAGACTGTCACCAAGTGGGAAAATCGACGGTATTTTGAAACGAGCTCTATCTATCTCATCTTGACCCATGTTTATAAAGGCATTGGTAATATCTTTACCACATATCCTGTCATCTGTTTTCGTTTTCTTTTTCTTATCTTTATTGCCATTTACTTTCTTTCGTTTTGTACCTTTGGAACACGCTACCGGCCTCGCCGATGCATATTCACTCCGGTCATTATCATTGTTCAAGTCTGCTCACAGAACCTGTGACAGAACTAGCTCTAGTAACTGCTTCAACTTCATTCAATTTTTTAGCAAATCTCTTTTCTGTTTCTCGAATAGCGTCTCTATCGAAACCCTCAAATGCATCATTATCAGAATTTCCCATTATAGAGAGGACTTCGTCCCCAGATTCGTTACAAGATGACATGTAATTTTGTCAACAAAGATATTCACACGTGAACCATGTGTGCATAT
The DNA here is from genome assembly GCA_016163765.1 of Magallana hongkongensis. Lineage (NCBI taxonomy): Eukaryota > Metazoa > Mollusca > Bivalvia > Ostreida > Ostreidae > Magallana > Magallana hongkongensis. The sequence continues at coordinate 58,343,095 of WFKH01011801.1, read as the reverse complement.
GACCCTCGTAAAATTCAAGCAGTTTAGTCAATTAATAAGAACAAACACGTGAACCACGTGTTAACAAAGACAACGTCTCAGTTTAATGTGATAACAAACCGTAATTTGAGCTGAGCTCGCATGTCGTGCGCCAAGATAAATATGAGTGATATATGCATGTAGGTGCTATATATACTACTGACGTCACATGATTTGAATTCTTTGAAGAGCGAGCCCAAGTATAATTAGTCGAGAAATATGCTATTGATACTCTGATATGCCGAAGGCTGTATGAAAAGAATGAAATAAAACTTTATACATGTACAAATATCAAAATACTAGCTAGTAAAAATGCTTCTCTGTGTCTGAATTGTATAATATTTTATCAAATTTTTCATTGTGCACTTGTACCTACCTTGATTGGTGATTTTGTCATGTTTGTAGAATCTCATGTCTAATTTGGGGAGGGTCCACTGGAGCCAGAGGGACAATCTGACCCGATTCTTGTTGTAGCCGTCATATTCCAGGTCCTGGCTGGGAGTTGTCCCCCTTGATTTATTGTCACATGATGTCTCTGTATCTGTCAGCAGGACATCTGGAAGTCAAAAAGGTAACTCTGGCAGATGTATGGGTGTCCAAAGAAAGCAACACATACATGTATTACTCAATCTTCAAATACGCAACATGAAATAATATTTGATGATCCATATAAACCTGTTTTAAATGACTAACTTAAAAAATGGAGTTTTGTATTGAAATAGACAGATTCACTCTGTCAGCAATAATAAAATAATGGATTTTCTACTTAAACTGCAGCAAAATAAAAGATAAAGGGATAACACAGGTTTAGCTTTATGCAGGTTTTGAATAACTTTCAAACAGAACATGTTGCGAGGCTGACAGTACCTTCCACGACAGATTTTCCACTGGCAGGATCCAGTACTGGCGGCGTTTCTGAGCTGGCATCCTGGCCCGGTTTCTTTACAGGTTTAGGCAGGAGGTCCTTCACCAGTGAGCGGACATCAGTGGCCATGTCCAGTAGATTGGTGGCCAGTCTGGCACACAGCTTGACCTGGAAGTGTTTAGTCATAGATTGAAACTTATAGCAACGGTGTGTACTGTTGAATATACCGTATATTCCTTATTTTACATGTGTAATTCATTACACAATTCTGTGTTTTATATTAAATAATGAGAATTTGCAATCGCAAATACCAAACTTTTTAGCTTAATTTAATATATTTCATAGCTGTCCCAAAATAAATAGTGAAATTTTAAAATCAGCTAGAGGTGTTTCCGGCAATTTTACGCAGATATTAATTTCTCGTGTTATTGTGTAACAACTGACATGTTAAAATTTTCAAGATGTGCCTATCATAGAATAAAGTTCAATCCTTGATATGTTAATGAAGCTCCAATGCTAGACAGTGACACACCCAATACTTGTACAAGAGTATAGAACCTTACCTGTGGTTTGGAGCATGACAGGGTGACGGCCCTCATGTCTGTGTGTAAACAGAGACCCAGGGCCGAGATGTTTTCTGAGGAGGGAGGGTCGTACTTTGAGGTGACCGCTATAGTACAGCTGACAGAGGCTGGCTTCAGGAAGGAGTGAATGTCCGACCCATGGAGGGAATACACACTGAAATCATCCAGACTCATCTGCCAGGGCAGTCTCTCACCTGTCAAAGTACCATAACTCTAAAACAACCCATCTTGCACAATGAATAGCGAATAGCATTGAGAATTTTTTCTCTAGTTACTGTGGAATCATTCTAATTTGTGGGGCCGATTGTCATGGATTTCAAATTTTTTCAAGGTTAATTGGAATGTCCCATCATTGGAATGATATCCTGTGGATCTGCTTCATGAACAATTAATAAAACAACAGTATTTTGTTGGGGATGATAATGCATGGGTAAGGAAATAAAAGGTACCATGGATTCCACAAAAATTAAGCAACCATGAACATCAACGATTAAACTTGAAATCTAAAATTTTCTCTGATTTAATTAAACAAATAATAGAAAATTAAATCAACAATATTGTGAAATATTCTGAGTAACCCTGACAATGCACCACACCTGTTAGGGGTCCATCCAGGTTAGTGATGGGGACATCCATCCCCCGCGACAGGGACCGCCCCCCAGAGCTGTACAGCTTGAGGGTGGGGAAACAGAACACTAGGGTCTCCAAGTCCGGCTGCTCGGACATGGCTGTACGAATGTTGAGAGGAATGTAGGAGCTTGGTTCTGATAGAGTCCCATAGGATGAGCTCAGGAACACACAGCAACACTTCACATCTACCTGTAACAGAATATTCTCATTCATTGAACATGTCAACATCATTATTTCTAATTACTGTACTCCTCAGCTGACCAACTCCTGTACATTCAAATACATGTTGATAACTTTGTTTATGTTCACCACAAGAAGATGTAGGAAGAACAAATTAAGTTTAAAAGTTTACTGCCAATTTTCATGTTTACCACTTATCTGGAGACCTTCAAGGCATACTTTCTTCCACATGTAGGCTGAAGGTTTACCTGCAGATAGAGAGACTTGATGTAAGGGAAAATTCCTGACAGCCACTTGCCAAGAACATCCTCAGCATCATCTTTTTCCCCTTCTGACTTCTGATTGGTCAGGGCTTTTTGTGAGGCACTCCGAGTCACTGTTTTAGTCTCTACTTGACTAGTGTTCTTTGTAACTGACTCCGATTTCTGTGTTGTTGATCCAGCACTTGAAACTGTTGAATTAAAATAAAATTTAAAAATGTTTGGCAGCCAAATGTTGGTTAGAAAGTAGTCACAGATTTGTAGCTCTCTAGAAAAATTTGAGTTGACAGACTTACAGCAATATAATTTTGAGCAAAATAAAATGCATGCTTTTTTTTTTTTACATCTATGGTACTGTTGCTCTCCGATCTGTCAACCTCAAATTCCCACATAGCTACTAGTCAGACAGAAAATTTTGTAATGTTTTCTGACTTTTACCTTTTGACACCTGTCGCTGCAGGGGTGAGGTGGCCTCTGCCAAGGCCAGGTCAAGGCTGATCTGACTCTCCTTCTTTGTGGGTTTCTTCTTCAGAGACGGGGTATAGTTAAACCATTCATTCAGTGATGGTGTCAAATTACACACAAATCCCTCCATATTCAACAGAAGTACTGTGGGAACTATCAACAATGATAAACAATTAGTTTTATTCCATCTCATCACTCTGATGCTGTTAAATCCTTTATTTTATCATGGTATATCATCTTGGTTTTGGACAAAAATAAGCATTTAAATTTTGTGATTCACCTTTGGTTTGGTAAGAAGTACTGATATCATTTGAATTCTCATACAGTATGATATGCCATTCAATGATTTTATGTGAGCAAAGTCACTATGAGATCATTAGAACTTATTCGTCAATTAAAACTTATCCTTTAGCAGTATTTAGATTAGATGTCATTGTGATTACCCTCTGCCTGTGACTGATCCTTGGGGTACTGGTAGATGAATGTGACAAAGTCTTTGGATTCCTCTGTATAGGTGGACTGGTGCATGAAGAATTCCTCTGAGGCGATCTTCGTTGTGTCAGCGGGAGCAGTGAACACTGGGATTGCTGAGGAGTTCCTCCCCACTAGAATCACAAAATTACACTATATCAAAATCTTGCAATCTTGTGAAGACACATATATTTTTAAATATTTGTATCTAAAAAAAAAATGCATTTCATTTCTTGATTCTACATTAAAATTTTGGACATGCAAAACATGTGGTTTTTAAGGAGAGATCTGGAATGTTTCATTTCCATCAATGTACATACAATAGAGTGTTGCCATGACGGAGGACAGGGTACCAGTACAAGCCTGGGCATCCACCAGCTTAGACTTCTTCATTTCAAGTCCAGAAACACTCAGTTCCATAACAGGAATTTTGGCTGCATCTGCAATGACAAATCCCAATTCATTGCATCTCTATGGTTAAAATTACATTGTAACAGAATCAGCATCAATCAGATTTTGAGAATCTTCTTACCTGTAACAAAATTGTCTTCCATCAGTGTTGTGTCAGCAAGGAGCACTGACCTGGGTGACTTCTGTTGCCATGACAACACAATCTGTGTCAGCAGCAGAAGGCTGGCCTTGGTGAGGTTGATGGTCGCCTGCGGAAGCTCATAAATCTGCTCCAGTTTGGGCCGACTCTTACTCTTCCTGTAATCAGTGGAAGAAAATGGTATGACGGATCTGTTATAATATTGATTTATTCAAATCTCTTTATTCTGGATCTCAGTATCATTGGCAATGAATCAGTCTATGAATATGGAACTTCTACTTGCCAGTACATGGAAAGAAGAAGACGTCTGGTGTATACAGCTCCACTGAACTCAGGAACCAAGAACAGGGCGTTTGACTTTGCTAAATCTTCCAAGAGAGTCTGCAGGCCAATGGCTGCTCCAAATAACTGTAAACCCAATAAGTAGATATGAAATACACTGCCAAAGTATTACATTTTTAAAATTGTGAAAGTTAGTGATTCATCAAATATTTACAGCTTTGTTTGGAATACTCACCTTAAAGTGGGTGTGTGAATGACAGTGATGGAGCAGATTGCTGGAGGGCTCCTCCATCTTACTCACAAACTTGATCAGTTTCCGTGGATACATTGGATTGGTGATTTGAAATTCAAATCTAACAGCTGTCATGGCAACCACAGGTATTATCACGGGCGCTGACTTGGTTGAACTTGATTCTTCTTTTGAAACCTGACAAAAAGAAAATTTTCCATGTTTTTCTACATACAAAAACCTTGAAATTCAAAAAAAAATAGTTGCTTGGTACCGGCATATCAATACATGACTAAGCCACATTTATACCTTGGAAGGTTTATGAATGGATTTGTAGGATTTCTTGGAGATATCACAGTTTTCATGTTGAGCAATGTAAACAGAGACAAAGGGTTGCAGGATGGTCACTTGTTGTGTGCGGGTGGGCAGGAAGTTCTCCATGGAAAGCACCTGGTTCTCTGTGGGGGCAGGCCTGTGGTCATCTACTACCTCTGTTAATGGGAAAAAGTATGTCATTTTTAGTGTGACTATCAAAACTCTGTAAGTGATAGAAAGTACTTCATTTACTCTAACAATCTATACTCTTTAAGTTCTTCACTTTTATTTTCAGATCTGGGCTAGCATTAAGAGTATATAAAAGAGATTGTACTTGGTAGCCTGTTAAAAAAGCTGTAGATCAACATTTACCGTAAATACACTTTGATTGATTTTATATTTTTAGAGCTTGTGTAGCAGTATACATGTACATACCATCTTTGGTTTTAGAGTATGGTTCATAGCTATGGTTTTGAGCCGCCTGTATAAACCTCTGAATTCTGTGGACAGCGGACGAAGAGATGTTATACTGACAACTTCCCACAATGTACCGCATTAATGACGTCTCCCTCAGAAACACATGCTCATCCCCTTCTGACAATGAAGATGTGCTTCCTCCTATGAACAAAAAATAAGGTGCATTTATCTATCATATTGAAAATTAACTTTTATAATCCGAATCAGCCAAAAGTTTAATTCAACCTAATTTTAACAAAAAAAGAATATTGTATCAAGTGATTATTGAAGTTGTGTCTTATCATTGAATATTTTCCTGACGCAAACAATCCTTGTAGGGTTGATTTACCAAGAAAAGAGTACATTTACATTTTTGTCTTTGACAAAATGTCCCAACATTACATGTATAAGTGAAGAGTAATAGTTTACGATTTATATTTATTTATGTATAATTTATACACTCTGCTTTCATTATCTACAATTTTCATTATCCACAAGAAAACCTTATACATGTACATGTACTTGATTTACCCTCAATGCTACTATACAGGCCATTAATTTCCCAGCCAGTCATCAGAGATTGTTATGTTTCTATTTTAAATTAAGCTCAGCTAATACATAAACATATGTTCATAGTATAATCTTACCCATTATCTGAGACGCATCTTCAAATGGCTGTAGGACATACAAATAATCTACAAAGAACATCCCAAACTTCTCCGTCCCTGCCTGCTCCGTAAATGTTTGTAGGTGTTCGGGGCCATCAAAGGACCAGGTCAAAACTTGACCTTGATTGACAGGACAACCAAGGTCAAACAGTGACCTACTGTAATAGTTCACAACCTTGTCTGAAAGATCACTACCTCCTTTAACAATAACTCTGCTCTGTAAAATAAATGAACAAGATTTTATCAACTGCTACATAAAATCAATAATGTATACTGATCACAGAAGATACAGACTTTTAATATGTGGTGCTTTTTTCCGAAAGTTTGAGTAGGTTTTTCCTACCATGAATAAACATACTTCAGATCCTTGAAATATACTGACCCTCAGCTCCTCGCTGTCATCAGCCCCACAGATACAGTTGCCCCTGGTCTCCAGGCTGATGTTGCTGATCCCAAACTGGACGTTGAAGAAGGTCAGTCCCTTCATCACTATGTCCACTCCGATGCCCTCCGCTTCAAGGTACATGAAAGGTCTAAATGCAATCTTCTGAGGACCATAGTGCACCTTTTCTCTAATCTTCTCTGTTAGCTGTAAGTTAATGAAATGTTTGTCACATTCATATCATGTATTTCCCCTAAAAAATGACCCTCAGAATAAGCCTTGTCTGATAAAATAAGGTACTTTTTAAAATCTATTAGTATATCACATCCATCAATTCTAATAAAGAGCATATATATAACATACAAGCATATCACAACATTGATATTAGTACAATAATGTGTAGACACAGGGAATGCCCGGTACCTTAAATGTTAGTGAGGCTTTGTGGGCATACATTCCCACGGCTAGAACCGCCGGGGGTCTCTTCTTTTTAGGGGACCTCTCCTCCTCCTGTAGCTCTTCCTCGGTGGGGAGAATCTGGGGGACGTAGGACCATGCCCAGGATGACCAGCTCTGTTGGTTCTCAAGGTCAGCTTCCTCGGCCGCCGCCACATCTAGCAAATAAATATCAACATATGTAGTCATGTAATTCTTTCCCTTTTGTGTTTGTGTATATTGTGTGTATTTTTTGTTTACATAAGTGTACTACCATCAAGTTGCCTTTTGAGTGTCCTTAATTTGGTAATAAATTGAGATAAATTGTTGTAAGGCACAAAGTTCACATAACAATGAAAAACAATAACATCTACAAGAATGATCAAGACTCTAGTGACAATTCAGTGTACTGAGTACATCCAGTAGTAGTATTTGCAGTCCTACCTTCTACTGTTGTATCAGCCCTATCATCTGTACTTTTTACACTTGTAGCTGGTTCGTTTTCAGAGCTTGGGAACTCCAGTGTACCATAGTATAATGCCAAACACAGCTCAATCAAACGGAAAAACAAAGGTAGTTGGGTATCTGTTAGAGAGACATCCAGGTTTTCACAGAAGAGGTCAAACTTTGTGATGCTGGGTAACTTCCCATGGATAGAGTCATACTTGAGATAGATCCTGCCAGTGACTGAACATCTGTAGACCATTGGGTCCTGGTAGTTCTCAATCTTACCACTGCTGTCACATTTATCAAGGCATATTGTCAGATCTGAGATAATAATGGATTTCCTTAAGGCTAGTTCTGGGGGGCACAGGTCAATGAAGGCCCGATTCCACAGCTCATTGACACTGAAGCACTCCAAGGACTTCACATTAACAGACAACACTATATCATCCTCTACAAACTTCACAATCAGGTTATTTATAACGATACTAACATTGTTAGAGATTTTATTGATCAAGCTTTGTAGGTACCCAGGTGGGAGCTCCTCACCCCCTTGCTGTCTCCTCGGTCTTTGTTTCGCCTGATATGATCGTGATTTCTTTAACTCTGGTGTTTGAGAACTAGCTTTATCCTCATATGCCGTTTCTCGTAGTTTTAGTATACATTCTATAGTGTTAATGGTTATGATAACTGGTTCAGATCCTAATTTTGTCCATGGTACATGTATCCTCAGCTCATGGATGTGGCCACTTTTGAAGATAATAGGAAGTTGGATAGCCTTTTCAATGACATCTAATCTGAGGTCAAGGTTATTCAGAACTGCATCCCCTCCCCACAGTGACAGCTGGAAGTCTTCATGTCGTAGCTTGACATACTTGTCTAAGTAGCCCATCAACAGTGGGGTGATGTAGGATTCAATCTTAAACATGATGAATTTTTTTTCTCCTTTTCACGTCACCATGATTCTGAATATTGATTATTTCTGAAAGAAAGAAATTTATTCATTAAAATATATCTTGACAAATACTGGCAAAGATTCAAGAACTCTTGCTTTAAAATAATACTTGTAACTAGTTCATTGATTAATATTAACAAGAACAAGATTATTATATTAACAAGAAGTTCATCATGATATGATGATGAAATGAAACTGTTAGGACATAATTAGAATCTTGATCTTGATTTACTCTAGAGCTACCAAACTTTGAGTGTATACTCTGTCCCAAGACATTCTCACATCACATTTTGCTTAATTATTCGCTGTTTATATACACCTCAGGGTTCAAACAATGTTCATTCAATAATATGAGAAAATTCCAAGATTTCCCCTTTGAAACACCCCCTCTAACTTGTCAGGTTTCAATACACAGCCAAAAGTAAAAAGTCTACAGAGAATTTGCATTGCAGCAGACATGAAAATATACATGTATGTATACAATGTTTAAAAATTGCACGAGGTGTCCCGAGTACTTCTGAATGGAGAAAAGATGTCAACACTTCCCATTATAAATCTTTGTAAGAAATCTGATTTGGTTTTTGTTAATTACAACGCGTAAAATGAGACATATGTTTCAGTTCTACATTTTATTGATACACAACATTTAATGACGTCATACACAAGTACCCATCCTAACATCTCCCTTCCTTTAAAGTTGAATCAATTGAATGATAATCAAGTTCACACACACACATTAATAAACACACACACACACACACACACACACACACACATTAAAAAAACGATACTACTGTATAGACATGAGTAAGCTTGAGTATTTCTGAGCTTAGCAATGAAAGAAAAAAAATTTATCAATGTAAATCATACATTCAAAACAGTGTATTAACATTTTGCAACAAATGTTCACATGATATAGTCATCAAATTTCCTTGGAAGTTTGTGGTCCCGCGAACTTGTTCGGAGGCTTGTATGTGGATCACTCAGCTTTTGCGGAGACGGAGCTTTTACAGGTTGGTCTTTTAGATCGGATGATTCGGACATGTCTGAGGGTGGATCGACCAAAACATCATATCCTGGGACTGGCTGCGGATTGGCATTTGGAGGTTCCTTTGTGGCACGCAGATCTCTGCGGTTTCTGCGATATTGTCGGTTGTTGACCTCAACTAAGTAGGATCGCTTTCCGACGTTGTCCACGCATGTTCCATAACTCCATTTCTTCTCTGGGTCAGCAGTTGCTCTCATTCTGACCGGTTGTCCTATTTCCAGTTCTGGAAGTTCCTTAGTGTTTCTATCGTAGTAGAACTTTGCCTTTTGTCTCTTAAACTTCAACTTATCTGTAACATCATCCACGAGTTTGGGTTGGAGTAACTCCTGTGACATTGGTAATGAATGACGAGTTCTTCGGGACATCAGACGTTGTGACGGACTGCTGGCCATGTCAACCGTTGGGGTGTTCCTCCAATCAAGGATGCTCTTCCACAGGTCATCTTGATTTTTGTTGCATTTCTTCACCATGTTCTTGGCTATTTTCACTGCTGCCTCAGCTTTGCCGTTGGACTGGCTGTGATAAGGGGAAGAGGTAACGTGCTGAAATTCCCAATCACATGCAAACTGGTGAAATTCCACTGCTTTGAACTGGGGGCCGTTATCTGTAACAACAACTTCCGGAGTTCCATGTCACGCAAAATGTTGTTTCAAACAGTTGATAACTGTGACTGCTGTTGTATCTGGCAGAAGGTCAAGCTCAAAGAAATCTGAATAATAGTCGACTGTAACGAGGTAGTCATCAGTTTTCACGGAAAAGATGTCTATTCCGAGTTTCAACCAAGGCTGCTCTGGAATATCATGCGTCATTAACGGTTCTTTCTGTTGTTTATGTTGAAATGTGCTGCAAGTGCTGCACTGGCTTACAAAGTCTTTGATCTCCTCGTTCATTAAGGGCCAATACAGTGAATCACGAGCCTTACGTAGGGAAGCTTCGATTCCTAGATGGCTTGAGTGTGTACGTCGAAGCATTTCAGGTCGAAGGGCTTTCGGAATGACAACACGGCTGCTGTGGTAGATGATACCATCTTGTATTGTGAGGGTGTCTTTGACGTTCCAGTATGGTCGTATTGCTATAGGTACGTCGTCTTTAGTATCGGGCCATCCAGAGAGAATCACTGTTTTCAATGACTGGAGATTGTCTCTGAGATTGTCGCTGGTACAGGTAAGTCTCTGATTTGGTTAAGACGTGAGTCGGTGATCTTTCTAACCCACTCTGCATGTTGGATTTGTGCTATTTCCTCAGCAAGTTTGGAAGGGTGTTGTCCATGATACTCTGGAGTAGCGCGCGACAGGGTATCTGCAATGTACAACTCTTTTCCTCTGGTATAGACAACATCCAAGTTGTATTTCTGAAGGCGCAGTAACATTCGCTGGAGTCGTTTCGGAGCTGACAAGAGAAATTTCTTAAAGATAATTTCCAGCGGCTTGTGGTCTGACTGCACAGTAATATGGTCTTTACCGTATATATAATGGTCGAATCTCTCACAAGCAAAAACGATAGCAAGACACTCCTTTTCTATTTGAGCATAGCATTGCTCTGTTTTCGATAAAGCACAGGATGCATACGCAACGGGTTGTCCATTTTGGAGTAGTGTGGCTCCTAATCCAACTTCACTCGCGTCACACTGGATTGTGACTTCTTCATGGACGTTGTAATACTTCAGTACTGGTTGATGACTTACGAGACGTTTTATGCTTTGGAATGCTTTTTCCTGCTGTGACTGCCATGACCAGAGGGCTCCTTTGTCTGTGAGACGTCGCAGAGGTTCACAGGTCTCTGATAAATGAGGCATGAATCTGGACAAATATGTTGCTAGTCCAATAAACCTCTGTACTGCTTTCACATTCTCGGGTCTTCTCATATCTGTGATAGCTGTCACTTTGTCCGGATCAGGACGGATGCCATCTGCAGTAAGTATGTTGCCCATATACTTAACTTCAGTCTGACGAAGCTTGAATTTGTCTTTGTTCAGTTTTAGTCCCACCTCGCGAGCTCTCTGTAGGACGGCTGTCAAGTTGCGGTCATGGTCCTGAATCGCTGATTCCATGGTCTGTCCACAACCGTAGACAATGATGTCATCCATGACACATTCTGCTCCTGTTAGTCCTTCTAAGACTTCATGTTGTCTGCGCTGGAATTCTTCAGGCGCTGAAGAGATTCCGAATGGTAAGCGTAACCATCTGTATCGTCCAAAGGGAGTCCAGAATGTAGTTAGATAGCTGCTACGTTCATCTAACTTGATGTGCCAAAATCCTTCTCTCGCATCTAGGACTGAGAATACTTTGGCATTGGCGAGATTTGGTAATATGTCTTCAAGAGTAGGCATGATGTAGTGTGATCGCTTGATCGCTTTATTCAAGTCTCTTGGGTCAATGCATATGCGTAGCTTTCCTAGTTTCTTCACAATCAGCATGCTGCTTATCCAGTCTGTTGGAGTTGTGACTTTCTTGATCACACCTCTGTTTTCAAGATCCTTCAACTTTGTGTGGATTTCTTGCTTCATGGCTTGATGAACTTTTCTTGGTTGGTGCTGAACTGGCCTGACAGATGGATCAGTTTCAATCTCGTACTCTCCTGGGAAAGACCCTAGTCCCTCGAATACATCTTTGTAGTCATCTAACAGCTGACTGCGTGCGAGTGGTTCATAACTGTCTTTGGTAAGTATGTCAACACTGTTCACAGTATTCACAGTTAGCAGTCCTAGGAGTTCACATGCTTCAGCCGAAAGTAATGCAGTCTGATCTGTATCAACTATGTAAAAGTTCAGACATTCTGTATTGTTTTGCACTGAGCAGGTGATGTCGACGGTTCCTAGGGGGTCAAGCTTTGACTTTCCACCATATAGACGTAGAGCTTTGGCTGTTGGTTTTAATGGCGGACAACCACTCTGAGTAAGAATGCAGTACTGCCGAAATCCAAGAATGTTGCATGTTGATCCCGAGTCTAGCTGACAGATCACATCTTGACGAGTTGCATCATCAATTGCCATGTTGACCTTTGCGAACCACTGCTTTCCATGTGTCGTCTTCACTGTGTAACACGCTTCGCAATCGCTACTGTCACTGTCATCCGTTTCATCATCGAGCTGAAGAACAGTTGAGTTAGAACTCAGACACACTGAAGCGAAGTGATTTTTCCTGTTGCACTTGCCGCAAACATGTTTGTATGCAGGACACTTCTCTTTTCCTCACTCATGTTTTCCACCGCAGTATTTGCAGTTGAAATCTGCTTTCTTTGGATATTTTGGTGGCTGTGCTGAAAACTTTTTCTGTTTGTGCTTTATATCTTTTGTGTGTTTCTTATATCCTCCTCTAGCTGCATAATTGACTTGGGCTTGATTGCTGTGTGTTTCACCTTGTCCCTGCAGTTTCTTGAGCTGACTGGCAGTTCTCTCGCTAGTTCTGCACATGTCTACAGCACTGTTGAGTGTTAGCTTTGATTCCCTGAGTAATCTTCCACGGACACTTTGATCGTTCGTGCCCAATACTATCCTGTCACGGATCATCTGGTCTGCAATGTCACCAAATTCACATGTCTTTGCGAGTTCTCGTAAGCGGCACAAGTAGTCATCAAAGGATTCATTGGATAACTGGTCTGCAGTATTGAATATATAGCGTTCATAAATGACATTTGTCTTGGGCATGAAATGTCCATCTAATGCCTCTAGGATTTTGTCAATATCCTCTCTATCCTGAATACTTAAAGGTAAGTTTTCATATATTTGGAAACAGTCTTTACCCATCACTGTCAGTAGTGTTGCTAGCCAGACAGGCATTTCCTTCTTTACGAGGCCTGTAAGAATTTGATAGTTAGACCATTGAGCTTTAAAAAATTTCCAATTGCCTCTCATGTCACCTTTCACTACCATTGGGGCTGGTACAGGTAAGTCTTTAGACGCCATCGTGCCTTACTTTTGGACGGTACTGTACTCGGAGAAATATGAGTAGTTT
>WFKH01011801.1:58271119-58300543 GCA_016163765.1 Magallana hongkongensis | reverse complement strand
ATCGCAACACCTTGCAGAATTTTTAGATGCTTGTCTGGAAAATATCTTTCTTACTCAATTAAAACTATTGTTTTATGCTCAGCCTTAATAAAAACGGATGTTCAATCGCTAATACCGGTATGTCTAACATTTAATCTTCACTTATCCGTAAAATATAGGCCAGGAGATGTTTAAGAATAAGAGAAATCAAATACCGGTAATATATTTTGGATAATTCTAGGCTGGAAAAAATTATCGAGAATAAAAAATAAAGTTAAGCTATTAGCTGTGATAGAAAATCGTAAACATTTCGATTTTGTAACAACTATTTAGCGTAGCGTGTTCGCCAAGTATTTACCACTAGAGAATAAACGAATCGACCACTATAGGAAACACGTTGTACACAAAACAATTCAGAACAAATTTTTATAGCGTGTCACAATTATCACAACGGCGGAAAGAAAATGAAATAATCAAATGAACATTGAATGCTACAATCCCCAGCAAAAGAGTGTCCTTGTTCCTTCAAACATAATACAATACGGTGTATTTCTATTACAAAGACAACTCACTTCCAGAAATGTGTTCGATTAGGACGAGAAATCTCCTAACGTGCTTTCTAAATGTAATTTAGTGAGTGTTATTCAGTTATATTTACTGGAGCTAGCAAAATGAGTGGACTTGACAATTTTAATTTCAGTGATTAAATTTGTTGCTTGTGGTCATTAAAATCAAGCCGTATATTGTAAACCTCCAACTGATGACATTCCGGACAAGAAGGAAATTATGAACAAAGGTTCAGTAAAGGAACTAAACAATTCCAGTAAAAATTGGTTTTATTTTTGTTTTTAATGAGACAGTCCCTGTCTACAATGCACTGGCGCTTGTTTCTGCCTCTCTTCACCCTCTTGTAAACTTATTTAACTGCGAATTCCATAAGGTACCCCCTTTCATGAATCATTTTCGCTTTCAGACGAAACGCAATGGCGAAAGTGCTTACTACCATACCTTTTACGATAATTTACCTACAAAACCATACAAGGCACTCTTGCCTTTATTTACTTCTCTCTGCGTCCAAATATTGCTCGCCGACTGGAAAGCCGTTTTACACAACTAACTAATTATCATTATACTATGGGGTAAACTTCGTCACAAAAACAAGGGCCTCTGACGCATGATCTCAGTTTATTTTTATGAGGAGTAATTTACACAAAATCCTTTAATTTTGAAAGTGGACAAAACAATATAAACAGAATCTGCTTTCTTGATATTTTATATGGTGATGTCTAATTGAAAGTTTAATACGTGTCTTCCCACAAATGTTTATTTAAAAAATAAAATTTGGTGTTATACACCAAATTTTATTTTTAAAATAAACAATTGGGGGACGACGTAAGTTTCTTTAAGTTTCTTTATTACAAAAATAATAATTTGTTTATTAAAAGTTACATTTTTTAAATACAGATAGAATTTAGGATTTTTTTTTACAATACAAATTGATATAATAAAATTCCTGGCTTTTGCAAAAGAATTTTGTTTTCAAAAGTTCTAAGGTACACTATAAGCATCAAAATGCACAGAGTTTATACTTGACTTTGGTTTATTTAATGAATGTTCGTTTTTTCGTGATATAAAAGGGGAGGTTGTTTGTTTTAATTCTCCCCTGCTTGCCGTCAACCGTCTCTGATCACTCAACGACTGCCGTAAACCGTTTCTCTTCCTGCCTCAGAATGCTGACAGAAACCCGAGCAAGGTCTTATTCTGTGTCAAAGGAGCTTGAACCAGGGGAGCTAGTTGTAAAAGATTGATTAAAGAAATAACGGGATAATAGCCATTAAAGCTCCCGTGTGTAAGACAAGACCACCACGAAAATATTTTTTTCAAAATAACTCACAACCCAGAAGCAGTAAAGATCCTCTACAATAGTAAAACATATTATGCTTATCCTGATTTCATATGGACTAAGTAAGACATTCGGCTCGTTTCAAATTAACCAAGAACCTTTTCTTTTCATGAAATCATTACAATTTAATGTATGTGTTTCAGGAGTTAAGAGAAAAAAATCCAATCAAACAAAGTAAAAACCCAACATGCAATTTATCAACCTGCCATTCTGTACATTTGTATTCTCAAATGCACAGTTACCCATCCTGTGAAATCAAAATTTACGGAATAGAAGTGCCAATTCGCCGTTGATAAATAAGCTTACCGGAGCGATTCAGTCTGTGAAGGGTTGGGGACGGGGCCTCCAGACTGCTACAGCGGCGGCCGGGAATTTCCTTGATATCGGACAGTTTCCTTTTCTGCCCCGGGGACCCGGAACTGGCAGGTGACGAATTTCCCGGCGGAGTTTCGTTTGTAAATATAACACTAATACCAACTTGCTCTTTCATACTTGGAGGAGATTCTAGAATTAGGAAAAACTACACTTTAGTTAGTTTACTATACACTCGGTTATCAAATCATTAAGGAGTAGACAGTTATCATGCAATTACAATTAGTTACAGAGACATGTAATTAGAACATAAGTTTGAAAAGTCATATTATGCATGAGGAATGTTTGGATATACCCCATTTGTTAACATACAGTAATCAGCCAGGAGAGACGGGTAAAGGTGGGAGGAATAAATGAAGTTACCCGTACTATTGCAGCTGCCCAGAGCACTGTCGTTACTGTTCCGCCTCGACTCTTTATTACACTCCCCTCCTGCAGACCCGTTACTTTCCACCGGGGTCACTGTGCCAAACGAACTCTCTTTTAAAGCGTTGGCGGCGCCGACTAGAATGTTCTTATTTTTCTTTGGCAATTTCATTTTGGCTTGTGCATGGGTGTAATACAGTGTAAAGTTGCTCACAATGATTGGGACCGGAAGAGATAGCATCAAGAGACCACAAACTGCGCATGCGCATCCAATGATGTATCCGGTCATTGTTCTTGGCACGATATCACCGTAACCAAGTGTGGTCATGGTCTCCACGGCCCAGTAAAAACTTATTGGAATGTCTGAAAAGTCATTCTGAGTGTCCTCTTGGATTTGTTCAGCGAAGTAGATTAACACACCGAAGATTAAAACTCCAATGATCAGTACCAAAAACAACAGGAGCAATTCTTTGGCACTTGCTCTTATTGTATGTCCAATGACTTTAAGACTACTGAAATAACGTGTCAGTTTAAGAATACGGAAAATTCGAATGAAACGCATGGCATTTATGAAAATTCCTATATCTGTGGTAATAAAGTCTGGTGATATACAATTCGCGATGATAAGAGTGTAGAATGGAATCACAGAAAACAGCTCGATCCAGTTGTAGAAGTCTTTGATGAACTTTGATTTGTTTGGACATGATATACATCGGACGGTCACTTCAAATGTAAAGAATACCATACACATATACTCCAGAACCTGGAACAGGACATGGGGACGGGTGTTCCGGACCTGCTCTACAATCGTCCTGGATTCTGCGGAACTGTTTCCGGAAATGTCGTAGCGGAACTTGGAGTGAGTTTCAAGACAAAACGATGCAATGGACAAAATGATGAAGAATACAGACACGATGGCAAATATCTGAAAAATAATAAAAGAATAAAATTAATTGTTTATATACAATGATATTAAGATGCCAGGGCTGTGAAGTAGCCAAATTTGCTTTCGAACCATTGACCTCGTTACATAAACAAATCATTAGGATTGATACATGTATTACATTCACATAATTGGTAGCTCTTACAAAAAACCCCGACATCTTATTTCTTAACTGCATAATGAACAAACAGCTTTGCATTACAAAAGTATGCGCCACAAAAAGAGCTCGAGCTCATTTATAAACGGGTTAATGATGAAACCTTTAGAATAGGATGAGAGCAAAATGGCTGTAATTATTAAGTATTGAGACCAAACTTCAAAAGTTATCAACATTATTCTGATACGTTTGGTTGCCATGAGAACATTAAGGGTAACTATAACGTTTTCACAAAGTTAACTACAGTTCTTACGGTAATACCCCACAGTAATAAGGTCAGAGAATTGGACATTATAAATTATCATGCATTAATTTTTAAGTTTGTAAGAATTCCATTAGTTTGTTTTTTGTCTGACGAGCATCGCGCAATTATCATTCCCTTCTAATAGTCATAATATTGAGATCTTACGTGCAACCATTTCATGCTGATGTAAAGAAAGCCACAATTAGTTCTTCTAAAATAAATAAACCACTCAAGTATCATTTACAAAATCCAAAGGCATTAAAAGATACATTAGAAATTATCTTTCATTTAATATCTGATTCAATTTACATGCATTTCTGTATAGAATTAAGTGTAATGAACATATCAAGACATATGAAAGATTGCAAGAATTTTAGAAAATAGACACTACATAATTATTTTGTCCCTCTCATAACGGAGCGTATTCAACCAACCCATAAAGAGATATTAGAGGTTGCAAAAAATACTTTAAACATTTAAGAATAAGGACAATACATCAACAATTATCACCCTAACTGTGTAGAGTATTCGACCATGTAGCCTAATGCAACGAAAATATTACTGAACCTGATTTGTTTATAGATGTCCTACTTACACGTGACAGTATGTTTGTCCTTGGTGCGTCCACAATATTCCAGATCCGGATTTTCCACCTCTCCCAGGTCGACTTCTTGACCTCCACGAAGTCCTCGGAGATACCGAACCTCTCCCTCATCGCCGACTCCTCCTCGTCGTCACTCTCGCCCTCTGGGTCGTGGCCCTCGAACTCCGCCAGGGTCTGCTGGGCGTCTCTATGGGCCCGGTACGTGTTCCAGCAGCATGGCTCTATCTGGTTCTCGTCCAGACCCCAATAAGCTAGTTCTTCCTCGAAAGCAGGGCCGCATACGTCCATGGGGATATGCAGCTTCCCAGTGCGGTAATAGTTCAGGATCATGTGGAACATGCCGGAATGCCTGTCGAAGAAGAATTCTCCGGATACCGGGTCGAACTCCGGGGTGTTTCCGGTGGAGTCCGACAGCCATGACAGCCGAGTGTCGGGGATGCTCTTTAGCGTCGTTTTGTAGGTTTCGAATCTGACTCCTCCGACATTGAGCACGATTTTGTTCTCGTTCCGCCTGGACTGCGGAATAGGTATGATGGACGTTTTGGGAGCAAAGATTGACCGTCTAAAGTTATCCATTAAATTAAATGAAGTCTAGTGAAGCGAAGCATCCGATACTAACAAGACACAGTTATCATACATGACTCGCTGCCACAGTGGAGTATTACGAGTTACGTGATTTGATGGATGGATGGTTCTCTACCAATGACGCGGAAGCCCCTGGATCCCCAGCAGATGCCCGATGCATATTAACACGAATATTGTCAATAGACGTCTCTCAGCATATACTAACATACCAAACACTGGTACAACAATCCTATAGCGTGCACTCTGGGCAGTTCACACTCAAGATGGGAGTTGTTGAAAAAAAACACCGCGAGTATATATTACTACAATTGAAATGTTGGCATATCTTATAAACAGTTTATATTGTTTAAATAAGAAGCCGGTTCAATGTAAGTAAAACTTTTCCTGTGATTCACGGAATCAGAGGGAGCTCGCTAGATCTTCTTACATCTGTTGTAGACAGGAGTACAGGAAATAAAAATAGATAGAACAACATGAAGACGTTTATAAGAACTCCATGAAGTCGCGTGTGTTTATAATATACACTAAGGTACAAGGTTCGATATTTTCCTTTTGATTACCAATACAGTTAAATGAATACACACTGAAGATGATTAGCTGATCGCACTTACACCCAATCACTATTCTGACGATAGAACCTTACTCAGTATGGATCCACAGGAACAAAACAATGTGCACCTGCGTTTTCTGCAAATATTGTCCATTGGAATCTCAGGATCTTGAAAAAACTTATTAATAATTTACTTTGATTAATGGCCAGTCTTATCTTCAACGATTACTTGTTTTATCTTTGATTTTTCAATTACGGCCCGATCGAGTGACGTTCCTGGAAGTTATTTGTTGGCAAAGCGGTTGTCATTTGTCCGCTGGTGTTTAAACAGAAGAAAAGATGCTCAAACAATCCCCGCGATCTCTTGATAGCTTTGGATTTCATTCTGACCACGTGGGAAAGCCATCAGGCGGCTGTGGAGGGACATGTTGCAGCTCAGAGGGGGGCGGGCACACGGAGGAGGATGGGTACAAATCAATTACCCTCCTGACTTTACGTCAGCTTGTTTGGCGGGAATTTCCATGATATCTTAGAATTTTGTTTCCCGCAAAATTAACTTTTTGAAAACAATTACGCTGAGGAAATCACAATGTGCTTTTCGACAAGATAAGCTCGTGCCGAACTGATAAACGATATCTCTGAAACTAGTTCTAACATATTGGTTTTGACATTTGTTTTAAATAACACAAAGAGAAGTCTGTCAATATATAATCAGATATACATGTACACGTAGCATATTATCAAAATAAAAAAAACCCTAAAAAAAAAACCCCAAAAAACCTCGCCAATACATTTACATATGTTCATGTTGCTGTCTTAGTATAACTGTGTTTTAAATTAAAATTGATGTTTTAATTACATTTTAAATTAATTGAATATATTGTGCCTTCTAAAACTTCTGGTAGATTGAACATTTCATTTATTCAACATTTATAGACACACAATGCTGATTCAAAGTGAGATAAGAGGTTATTTAATAGTGCTGTTGCAATTAACCCCCCCCCCCCCACAACTCCTAAAAATGCTTGAACAAAGGAGTGTAGAGAAATTCGTGTGCCAAAACAAATTTAGATCCCTTTTTAAAAAATACAAATGTAAACTCTTATGTCATCGAAGCAAAAATAATAACTGTTATGCAGTGGACAAAGGTTGTAGAGGGCAAGAAATTAAAGGTAAAATAATTGGCCCTGAATGGACATGTATCATTTACTATACATATTTTTGAAAATTAGGCTTTATATCAACTGAACCTTTTAATTCAAACAACGTATCTTGTGTTTTTTAAATATTCGAAACTCGACGTTACGTGACGATATCACGTATATGTGATCTTATTCATTTGTTGCGAGGAACGTCAAGGTTTTCTCATCGAAGAAGCTCTACGTTTATTGACATTTAAAATCATAAAAAATTAAAAATTGAAAATTTTTACTTTTGAGAATTCACACCAAAATCATCAGCGATGAAACTGTTAAACACGAGATAAGAAGACGAGATGATAACCGATATACGATCAGTTCACGGCTTGCGTAATTCAACTCGTCTGTCTGAAAGTTTACAAACACACGATTAAGCAACTGTGCATTTTTACAGGGCGGTTTCGTCGACAGCTAATACTGCCCCTAAATAAACTTCAACCCAGAGACAGGAACCGATTCTTAGGGAAGACTTTCAACCATCTCTAAAACGTCATTCTCGTCTGATGACGTTTTCACTCAAGGTCATGGTGGTCCCCTCTTGATGCGAGAGAGCAAGTGTAACACGTGAATTATTGAAAAGCACCCACTTCCAGATTTTTGCGATTTATCCGATGATAAAGAGGCTTGATTGTGCGGGGCACGTCATACCTATCAACATAAAATGCGGTCACTCCGGAGTAGGATACGAAGAAGATGAGTCCTGTATCCGCCATTACCTATTCTGATTGATTATCACTAAAGTACACATTGAGATAATCCCCGTCTTTGATCGGAGTAATACTTTCATCATCGACAGACTAATCTTGTTACTGAGGGAGGTGGTGCATGCGTGCAGGGCTTGGTTCGAATCTAAAATACCGGAAGTTTTATTGTTACTATAGCTAGCGCTAGCAATGACCTTGAAGCGGTGCTGCATATGATTGTGGTCATACTTAAGTATCGCCTGTGTCTTGTCTTTGATAGTTTAAACCATGCCAGAATGAAATTTTGGATCCTTAATGCAATTATAACGGTCACCAAAAAAGAAAAAAATAGGAAAAGGGGTCAACCTTACTAAGACAAAAATCTAAAAGAAGATTATTAAAACTTTTACCAAAAATTATATGATGATTAAATGATAATAATGTTTCAAGTTTAGATAAATAGCTTTATTGTCATTTGTATCAAATATATTAAATTTCGTTATCATGAAGACAACATAACTTCTTTAATTATGTTTTAATACCATTATTATTTTCTTTTTTTAATGTCAAATTGCTTATCATTTAACTACTGTATTATCATAATTAACCATTCATAAAATATAATCTTATTAATCAACCAATTCCAGTGAAATACAATGTGTACCATATGTCCAGTTTATCTATATACTGGTAATGATATTATAATAATTATTTAAACAGAATATATTATCTATAGTAACAAAACACAGGTTTTACATGTATATTATAAACAACGAATATAAATATCAACTTAATCATCAGACAAATATAGTTTTCTGTACGAAGCTAGCTCCACCCGGAAGTTTCCTTACGTCAGCAAATGCAGAAACCTGTCCCGTAACAGGACATCGTTCAATTCCTTCCGCTACCGCCATGTAGGTTTCTCTTTTCTCCGTTTTGTGCCCGTATGTATCCTCAAGCTGTGACAAGATGTCCTGTAAAACTCAAAACTCTTAGTAATTTCCTATGGAGAAATAAACAAATAAACATATGGTAGCCAAATAAATTACCTAATTTATCAACATGCGAAATAATTTTTGATTGTAATTTTAAAGATGTAAATTTGACTTCTTATTAAGGAAACAAGATGAAAAAATTGTTGTGATGTGTTGTTAAGTATTTCCATCATCAATGCTACTTAGTAATCTTAGCGTGATGTCATTTAGGAATGAAGGGTGCGAGTTCAACAAATGATAAATTAGCCATCCACTTCGAGGGTTTGAACTGTGATGAATTTGTTTAAGTACATTTATTTTCCTTTTCACTTCGCATTTAATAAATATGTTTGCACTTTATATAAGTTGATAGTTTCGGAAACAGTTGCGTTATATTCACATATCTGTCAAACTTCCCTTATATATAATACTTTCTTCAAATTAAATTCATTTACACGAGAAAAATGTGGTAAAACTTTTTGATTAATGATACAGAACGATTCTCAAAATGAGTTACTGGCGCCCAATCTTAAAGACAAACAGTTGAATCCTTCCTGGCTCATCTTTATACAACCGGTATTTTGTAGTTTGTGAGGGAGCAAGCATGAAGCCTTTGATAATCAGATAACGCAATCTGATTAATTCCTTTTCCCCTGTCTGTCGACTTCAATTTGTCATGGATACGCTTCTATTTTTCCTGCTATGTCGTAAACATGCTAACCTGGATACCAAACATTAACTCGACTATGCTGCAAACGCATGGTTTCTATGCTGTGAGCGCCATAATGCAACACGGCTCGGCGAAGTGTCGGATTCCAACCGCGAAGAATCGTTTGAGACTCATTTCTGTTTGTCATTTTTATTTACGTCAGTGGCTTTGCGTCGTTTATCATTTAAAACCTTGATCTGGCGGTTCCACCAACGACGAGAAGAACAATGGTATTAATTATAAAACAGTATTCAAAACAGTGCATACCTGTGGAAATCCAAATTCGTACTTTAAAACATTAGGAGATAGATGATGATGAAATCGCTTCTTACGAATAGCCTCTTCGATGGATTCACCAAACAATAACACTCTTGCAGCAATCTAAAAAAAAATGAAACAGGATTATTTTCTAAAAAAAATGCCTTTAAATGGAGTATTTCGCAAGGAATCCTAATTGATTAATAAAGAGGGGGAGGGCGGGTGTTGGACCCCCGCTCGTCTTTCTTCGGGACACTAGGTAGTTTTCGATTTGAAAATGATAATTTTTGCCAGTTGTTCTCTATATATCTGTTAATTATTATATTTGTTAAATTGATACAGTAACAGTACACATATCATTATACAATTTATTAGGAATAACAAAATATTTCAAAATAAATATTTTCGAATTCTTTTCAAAAAGCGATTTTTTGCTGGAATCACAAAATATCATGGGAAATCTAAGATAATGAGCCTTCTCTATCTTCGGTAAAAGAAGCAAACGGCATTGGCAAATAAATTATATAAAATATTAACTGTCATTCAACGAAAAGTTGTAGCTTATTGCGTAAAGTGCATACAAGGGCAGTGACGCTATCCCAGCCAGATATACTATTAACCAAAGTTCTGATTTTGTAACACAGTCCAAGAACATAAACATCTAGTGAAAGGTTTGCAATCGTTTTAATAAATCTGAAATGTTCTGGCTGCACAGACTTTTATGAAACAGATTTTTATGAAACTGTTACAATCAAAACTCGGATCCGATAGAGAAATAGAGCGGCATCAGATGATCCGATCTGATAAAAATCGTCTTTGAAGTTCACAAGACGAGTCTGCAGCTAGATAATCTCGCCGTAATCAGTGATTTAGTACCGAAGATACATGCAAAGCTTGTTAAGCGCATACACTGAGGTTTGTATACAGTTTCAGTAATTTTTCTTCATAGGATCATTAGTATTATCAAAATAGATCAAGTTCGTCTTGATTGTAATATAAAACAACAAATGCATTATAGTACAATTCAATTAGATCCGGGGATTCGAGATGTTTGTTGGCAAAATTTTCTCACTCGGTTTGTTTAGCCTTCCGAGACATTGTTTTAGGTGCTCGAGATTTTGTGGACTCTTGTCAGCTTATTGTAAAATATACAAAATATGTGTTTGGTTATCGCCGAGTTATTCGACTAACCACGCGACTACATTTGAGTTATTCGTATTTTTCATCATCTTATATGAATGTGGTAATTTTATGAAATTTCCTTAATTGGTAAAAAAGAGGTCAATGGGCATTATGGGTAACCTGAGTATAATACAAACTTGAGAAGGAAGGTTCCATAAAATAGGAATTTGATAATAAAGAAAAGTTTTTGACGTTATTAAAAAATCAAGATTCACAGGATGACTAAGGATCAAACACATAAAAAGTTAGTTGTATAGAGCCAAGGAGGCCCAGTACAACCAATTTGTATATGCAAAACCCTCAAACAATTGGCATATCACACATAAAGGGTACTATATGAATTTTCTATATTTTATGCCTGAGATTTTATATAAGTTTAATGTAAGTATTATGGGAGACAATAGTGGTTACCTGTGCTACAGTGGTCGTTATCCTGGTCCCACCGGCGGCGCCAATGACGAGCCGTACTTTCCCGCTCTGATTATCAACAAATATGGCGGGCGCCATTGATGATAATGGTTGTTTTCTGGCTTTTACAGAATTTACTTCCGGTACCTATTGCAAGGACAAACAGTGTGCTGTAATATTGGTTTTTGCAGTTTCAATCTGCTTGTTTCTAGCTTTATAAAAATAACAATATAAGAAGTTCAAAACTTACTTCTTCATCTTTTCGTTTGAGGGTAAAATCACACATCTCATTATTCCAAATTATGCCAGTTGTATTTGACATAAACAACGAACCTAAACTACAAAAAGACAATTTATAGACCAGTGGTAACGTAACACTTTTTTAAATAGTGTAAATATATATATTTTAAATACATGAAAAACGTTTAATATACTTCATTTTAAATAACATGTTACAGTACATCAATTTTAGTTCATTATCTCCTTTTTTAAGTTAATGCGCTAATATTTACCAATTGACATATGAGTTTATAAAGCGTGTGTGAAACAAAGAGATTTACTGTTTTATTATCAGTGAGATAGTATTTGATTTATAGATGGCTTACTAATACTCTATGGTACTGGTTGCCGATAAAGCATCCCCATTCTGTGACAGTACAGACACGTGGCTTGTCCCGTGCTCGTCCTGTGACGTCATGGTGTTATTGGTGTAGTAGTCTCCAGTATGCGTTTTATTTCGGTCAACTAGAACAGCTATGTCCTTTGCAAGTTTCTTTGAGACTAAACGATTGACTAGCTGTTAAGGACCCAAAAGAAAAGAAAAACTAATTCGAGGGTTCACTACAAGAGGAATTATTATTATAGGAAACGACAATTCTTACGTCTTTGACTTCTGGTTCAAAATCGCCATCTCCAAGTTTCGGTCGAAGGGAGTAAGCAAACTTAATAGCTTCTATCATCAGATGGTATGTTCCAGCTGGATTTGCGTACATGATGCTTTTGGAAAGTTTCAGTTCTAATGGTAATGATTAAATAAATAATGTCGGAAATGATAGATAAATTGATCAACCAATCATAATACTCGTATCCTTTTAAAAAAATGGCGCCACGATATCACTTACAGAAAAGCGTAACTTGCCATCTGATTGGTTAAATCAAATTCATTCTGACGTCAAGGTCGTTGTCAGATCTCTCTGCGCTTTGCGCTAATGTAGAGATCTGTATTTTAAATCAGATTGCAAGAGTTACTGGGGGAAATTGTATATAAAATGAATAATGACGAATCAAATGATGTTAAAGACTGGTACATAGGGTTGTTACTGGTACATAATAATAAGTAATTTGTTTCATCAAAGTCCACAATCAACATGTATATTTTATAAATCAATATCTATAAGAATGCAATGAAAAAAGGCGTTTAAATTTGGTCACGTTAACAACAGAGAAGAGGGCAATCACGTGACGCGTTTTATCCAATGAAAGAAAGTTTTTCAAGATTGAGGTTAAACAACGTCATTGATTGGCTAACTCACCTCGGAACAAATTCATAAGGAGCGCTAGCACGGGCCCGCCGCTGGGGTCAGGGACGGTATGAAGCGTCCACTGACCTAGATCTACGGACAGGGCTGGGCCTTCTTTCGCGTGGTACGTCTCCAGATCATATCTGTCCCAGAACTTGAAGGATACTGTAAATGAAATTCTTCCGATTTATAGACAACTCGTGACCAAACTGATTCATACCTTGAACAACGAAGTCAGTCGTTCCATAAAATACAGACGTCAACTTGTACTTAAATTTTGCCCCGAACATTGTAATTTAAATGTCTCACACATATACATTAAGAATGAGGGTATAAAATATTACATACCACGATCTCATTGCCACAAATACATTTTTAAAAATTAAATATTGTTGGCTGAAATTTTTTTGGATTATATTAATGACGGATTTGTATTCCAAGTCACATCTGTAAACTGGTTATCAATGAAAGCTATCGCCCACAAGTCACAACGTCATGATAAGGCTTGATGTCAGGAAAATTATGTCAACAGCAACCCCCAGTTTGCTTGTAATGCAAATTTTACAGAGGATGAAGATCTTGTTCAATAGAGCGCCATAACTTTTGCTCATATACTATTAAATCGTGATTGTTACAATCTAGTTAGAAGTTATTGAGTGGCTTAGCTTTGGCCTAGTACTAATTGTACAGACTAACTAAGGACCTGTTCAATATCTGTCTGTAAACAGCCATACCTTGATCGTTGATTTCCTTGACCACAATGTCAGTCAGGGAACTGTTATACAGATAATCCGGTCCTTTCTCCCCTATCATCTCCAGGAAGTCGGCCAGTTTAGTGTTTCTGACCATAGCTCCCTCCGTCACTGCGTTCCCATCAGCGTCACAAAATACCGAACTGTAGGAAGTCGGATCACATGTACAGAAACATCAAAATTAATACAATATTAATTAACACCTTTACACCTTAATCTAAATACTACATACTATCGTGACAATGCGGCTCTCGCGAGTATTTCTCGCAAGCGAATAAAAGTTGGTTTACAATTGCTGCGATTTAATTATGCAAGTAAACGAGTATTAGTTACTTAAATGAGAAAAAATATAAAAACGAATGATATAATAAAGTTGGTATACGGTGTAAATACATCTGTTTATAAATGTGATGACCGTTTTTAAATTCATATTATACTGTTTGTACATGAATTACAGTTTAAAAAAATCTTATAATTTGAAAAATTGAAAAAAAAAATACTTCTGGTTAAGAGTAGCTGGCGCTTTTCCTATTGCGCTACATTGTTAAATATCTTTACTAGGAGAAAATCATATATAGAATTGTCGATTTTATTGTCTTTTAAAAGTTGTTCAAATGTAACGTGATGTAATGTTAAAAATAAATATCTTAGCCAAATAGCGCGTTACGAAAATTGAATTATAGGGGTTTTTTATTGAAAATGTGTGTTGTTAAATAAAACTGTAATGTGAAAATACCTACCACAGAGAAGGAAAATCTTTGAGATCTATTTTAAGACTGTCTTTTAGAAATTTAATGGCTTTTGCGACACTGTTTGATATATGAAACCCATTTCTGGCAAAATGGACTGCTGGTTTGACAAGGTATTTCCATGGAAGGCGGCCATATTTTCGGTGTAGTGTCCAGTAGGCCTTGATCTCACCAGGTATAGCGATGTACTTTGCGTCTAAAATTCGTCGTGAAGAGATTGGATTAATTAATACATCGATCTGTTCAATGCTACAGCTTATATTTTCAATGAAATACATGTATAACATACAGCATTACCGAAACAGCCCTCGTGGTTGACGTACATGTCTTTTTGGACGTTCTGTGGCGCCCTCTCACGGCCGCTTATGTACACTGATTTCTGTGACTCGGCATCGTAATAGACCATGAACAAACCTGTTACATAAAAAAAACATAACAGACAATCTAAACAAAACTAAAAAAACAAGATACCCATGAACCACAAAGACATTTGACTCAAGTTTGTTGCTTCTTGTTACTAGCTTTGCCTTTTTAGCTTTGCCCTCTGTTCAATTTTTCGAAAAGTTTTCATATTTGCAATGGGATGTAGTTAGTTTCAGCAGAAGAAAATATTTTAAAACATATATTTGTATACATTACCATGCGTGTAACATTGCCGATAAAGCAGTGATATACTTTGTTATAACAAAACGTAGTAAATTAAAAAAAAATATATGATTGGTCAAACTGTCGCTTTTTGTTGATAATTCTATATTTCTGAGATCAATGTTACTTAGTTACTCCGGATCATTATAAAAACCAATTGTACACTTTCATATACGGTAATTAGTTTAATCTGATTAACGAGAAACATTTGAAGAAAAAAATAATTCCTTTTAAAAAAAGGAAATTACGGCCTCCCTAGAAAAAGAACATAGAACGGACAACATCGGTATTACATGTATGTGTATTTTTGACATATTAATGGACTTTTTGTCTGAATAAATTGGATCTATAAAGCTATTAAATTAATCCAAATAAAACTGGTATCTTCATATTGGAAAAAAATTGAAAGTTTTTTGTGGAATATCTTTTATCTAGAATTGAAAAAAAGAGAAAATCTACCGAAAACGTTACGGTACTATATTGTTAAGAACAAAGTTATAAGCATATGTATCTAGTTTTTGCCCTAGATTAATTATTTATATATGTTTGTTTGTTTGTTTATATTTTATTTATGTCATATCTTATGTTTGATATGCCAGCTTCTGTCTGATTTTCTATGAACACCCTCTCCATTATTTAAGGTTTCTTAGGTAAGAGATGCGATTATTTAACTGAAGTTACATACATACATCTGTTAGTTAGTGAAGCTAATTGTTCTTACAAAACACCAGATAGTTCAAAGAAGACAAGACGGATCCGAGAATTTCTATAGGAACTGGACAGATTATGAGTTTGGATTTGGGTCACCGGCGTCTGAAGTCAGGCTGGGTTAAGTTGTTTCGGGTTTTCATATAACTTAAAAGTAAATCAATACTTGATAATATTTTATCTTTTATAAACACAAATTAGTCATTTGAAATGACTGCACTGCATCTTCTAAAACATACCTTTTTATCCAAGTTATACAATTAACAAAGTAAGTAGCCCTTATTGCATTTTAGGTTGGACAGTTTCCCTTTGCCATGTACCTAGCGGAAACATGCCACAATTGTTTTCTATCAAGTAAATGTATCTGCCATGTTTTATGTTATGAAACTATTCTTTTTCACGAGAAAACCATTTCAACGCAATGCGTTTTAAAAATATTTTTCTTATGGATACTTGGCGTCATTCAGAAACTGTCATATTTAAATCTGGGGAACGTGTGTTATTTCAAAACTATAAAACTTAGCTTTCATCCCATTCTGCTTTTAAATTCAAGATAATGATGATTTCTATCATTTATTGACATTGTACACTGGACTTGCACGTCCAATAATGTTAAAGGAAATCCAAAAACACAGATCTCGACCGATGAAATTTTTTGTTACCTTTTTTATTATAAAAAATCGCCAAAACTAAGACTGGCGTAAAATATTTCAGCACTCATAAATACATGTATCTAGTATAACTTCATAAAAAACTTTACTTCAAAAGTAATAGAGAATAACTGACCGTCAAGTAGTAATCACATTGAAATTATTCAATCAAGCAAAATACATATATACTGACAACTAACACAAAGTAAATATTAATTACTTAGTATCATAAATATTGCAATAAATATTGTATTTAATAATATGGTTATAATCAACAGATTGACAACAGTTTATGTATAATTTATGCTGCAAGTTTTCTGCTACCGGAACCAAGATAAACACAATGCATTTCAAGTTGCAATCAAAGAACTTAAATATTGCAAGCCGGGCTCTTTTGGTGTGTAGTTGTGCATACATACTGTGCAGAAATAAACTGTCAGCTCTCTCTCTCTGTGTGTGTGTGTGTGTGTGTGTGTGTGTGTGTAAATTGACAATATTTCCGAATTATGTCGTTTGAAATATTTTTAAAAGGTATGGTAATATTTATATCTGCATTGTACAACTATATCTGCATTGTACAACTCTAGTGTAGTTGCAGTACATCAACTGCATTTGCCGGAGTTGGTGCGGCATGTATTTGATGTCGACAAAGCGTCAGACAGGGACTGAATTTTGTGAGCGGCTAATAAAATTATGTCTGTTTAGTGTAAAAATCAACGGTACATTGAATATTGAATCAAGCAACTTCAAAAGTAATCCCCAATTCCCTCGATAACAGCCGAAAATCAACGCTTTGTAAAGTAGTTCATGGAATTTCATACGCATGGTGTATGTGCCTAAAATGCAGTCTTGTCTTAAAACAAGAATTGAATACGAAAACAACAAAAAAAAATTCCTCGCTCAATATATTCACAAACAAAAATCTTAATCAATTTGATAAAGGATGGCTTTTCTATGTGACTATTTGATGTAGCGGAAGCTTTTACTGTATTACATGTATTACCAAAATATGTTGACTGTGCTATATCAATGTTCATTAATTGATTTTGAACATGAAGTTTGACAATGCAAATATACTTAACATGGTTTGATTAAAAGTAAACAAACGGCATCTCCTATATTGTTTGCAGTTAACATTTTTTAATCAAATAAATAACAAGGGTATGCAAGGGAGTGTGATTTTGGAAAATTTTCGGAAGACTTTATGATTTGGAAGCTCCAAGGAGATAGTTTACAACAGTTGCTTCGTCCACCTTTATCTTGTTATTACTGTTTTGATGATAAATGTCTCTCAGCATTGTTTTTGTTCGGATAATGTGACCCTTGATGGCCATTACAGACACGCTGATGAAAGAGGAGGTAGTGGGTTCGTTAACGTAGAGAGTGGCGTACAGTGTGTAAGGTTGTCAAAATACCCATTGCTTGTCTAGTGTCTCAAGTCTCCCATTGATGCTATCACACTGGCCATCAACAAAGCATGTGTAGGGGTATATACATATTTAATTAAGACGTTCTGTTTCTTCCACAGCGAAAGAAACATAACGTTTCTAGTTTTAAAAGCCAAAGTTCTCTGATGATATTGCGATGAAAAAGTAACAGTTCGGGGACTAATTAATATATCTTCCTGAGAAACTAAACAAAATTGTAGATCATATTCATGTGTTTTGTTCAAATTTGGATAAATAGATTTGTAAGAAATGATGAAATCTAGTATTTTTACATAGCAAATTTGAAATTAAGAAGTTCAACAAGGATAACTCTGTAAATGCATAGCAGGGACACAATAACTTCATAAAGTACAATATGCATACCCCCGCCAACTCCCATACTGTGAGGTGTCAAAACGCCATTACAAAAAAGGGTTGCTATGGCAGCATCTGCAGCGGAACCACCTTTCAAAAGAAAGTCTCTGAAACAGAAGAAAGGTATTATAACTTTGCACAACGATTCACTTAATCGGGTGGGTTTTTTTCAATTTTAAAAGTCATGTTGTTATTAAGTTTTTTGTTTACCTGGTGGCAATAAATGCAAAATTTACGAGACAATTTTTTTTTGATAAACTGCAATGCTGTTAAATTAAAAGCATTGCAACATTACAAGAAGAAAACTCTGACCTGCCGATATTTGAGCAGGCTACGTTGTCACTGACCACTGCCCCCGTGTTGACATGCACCTCGTCTGCCCCTCGCGCTTCCCCCGGCGCCATGACGGTAGTTGTCTCTTGGTCGCCATTATCATCCGGGTCTTTGGTCGCCAGGTAGATGACAACGATGTAAGCGACCAACACATTGAGAATTAAGAATCCTATGAATTTCTTGGAGTAACATATCCCCGACTTTTTTTTTGAAACCTGTTCATGTGATTCCTCTGCAATGATTCTGTAAGTAAAGGTTCCTGCGTTACATACTTCCTTAATTCATATACATGAACACTCTGTAATTCATGTATCTTAGTATCATTTTCCGGTATATCATATTGGTAAACTGCTGTATAAATGAATAAAAATTGAAATTTAATAAGACACACATTTTGAAAGATTATTTTGTTGTCTCATTACCCGCAATCAGATATGTTATATTGAGCGCGATTTGTTTGTCTTTTTACAAACCATTCTGAAGAATCAATTGTTGGTAAATAGTAATAGAATCAAAAGAATCTACATCGTTAACATCCATTGGGCACAAACTTCCCGCCCTAAACACATTACAGTGTCAAATTAATTCATACAAATAAACAAACATTTTTAAATCGTTAACCCACATTCTGTTCTCTATCCTTATGCTCATGAAATTTTGAAACATTTTTACGCATATGATACATTTGTAAATGCCTTGTAGTGACATTGTTTCATTAAAAACTCTGAACATCTCAAAAATGGCTTATGTCACGTTTTCATTATATGTATAACATGAGTTCTCTATAGATCACGGACAAACACGTGTTAAATTCACCAGCGCTTGACATTTGATTTAATAAAGCTGTGCTAACAGTGACAGAAGTCATCTTCAACTAAAGGCAAAAACTTACTGATTCTCCGGGTCCAGATTTTTTGCATTAGCTGCCATTGTCTGTCGACTCTACGCTTGGATGGTACGCTTTCACACACAGCACTGGACAGGTCGAGATTCTTCAACACCTGCCAAAGTAACTAACGCCGGTAGTACCCTAATTTATGGAAGTCACGTCTCTAGGCGTCTTAATAAATTGATCCTCATGAGTTTGCATTATTACTTGCATGAGAAAAAAACCAAAAGATGGTTTAAAAAGGTTTATACTTCTTCCTTCAGACAATGTCTAGATTTTCAGACCGGAAATTGCTTCAGTTCCGGTCAGACAAACAGCTGACTTTTATTGTACATACACTTATTTTAAATAAAAATCTAAAATTGACAATGGTGAGAACGGCATATCTTAACTACTTAAGAGGGCTCGATGGTCGTTGCCATTTTAGACTGATATTGATCTCCTTTAAAAGGAGAGCTCTATATAAGAATATAGGAAAATGCCCAAATTTAAAATGTAAATATATGGACTTTTTCTTTACTGAATAATAGTTTGTAGCTTAAGAAATCATATCTAAAAAGTTAAGGCCATCCTCCTTAAATTGAACAATAAATTCTTCTGATATATGATCAACTGGAAACCTTTTTTTTTTTAATTACAAATACTAATAAGTGTAATATGTTGAATTGAAAACAATCCCTACACGAACAATCAAAATAAAATATATTTTTGCAAAATCGGTAATAGCATTTGAAAACTATTAGGCAAATGCAAGGTTTTTCCCGTTACCGTTATATATAATTTGATTGAGCACTACGAGAATTGTCAAAAAGATCAAGGCAATAAATAAAGTTTTCTACTATGACATAGTTATAGATTTTTAAACCTCTCTATCTTTTTACTTGCCAATACAATTATGACTTTAAAAACCCCACCTTTTTTGGTTGTGCATTTTGTCAAAATTTGCAGATATATATACAAGAGTTCTAAAATGAAAAAAATCTTTTCAACAATTTAAATACTAATACATTCTTCACCCTTCTTGATGACATGCATATACCTTCATGATGATATTTCATAATACACACATGAATCAATTTAAAATGAATTGCAATAACCCTCCATTCAAAACAAAAATAACTTATTTTCCTGATAATAAATATGCTTGAAGAAGTAAACAACATATATTTCTATTACAGTTGTAGAAAGGTTTTTCTTTGTAGGTACAATAATTGTCTTACCTGGCGCTGTTCAGTGGTCAGTAGTACCGGGAACTTGTTGGACACGGTGGTGGGTCGTTATCCTTGTAAATGGGGGATCTCCTATAAATCGTGGTTAATTTGACACTTGCAACTGGTAGGTCATGAGTTTTTGTTCTTTTGTCGCCTTGCGAGAGGTGTGGCGTTTTACGACTAAGGATACATAACTAATTGGTTTATATGTTTTATCAATGAACCTTGACATTGTATACGATGCTTGTTTTTACGGGATGTAAGAGCAACAACGTTGCTAAATAAGAATAAAAAGCTGCTGACATTTTGCCGTATGTATTTGTTGTAAGTGGTCATTTTTCGTCAAAATAATTATTTTTTGCCTAATTTCTGCATTTGGTTCAGTTTTTGGTATGTTTCTCCGAGTTGTTTAACTTTTGTGCACAGATTTTTCTCTCGTTTTTGTCAGTTGAAAGCACTTTAGCACGTAGCTACAGTAATCTGATCTTGTGGCATCAGACACAAATCAGAAACACGTGTTAAGCGGCACCTAGCGGCCGACATTCTAACCGCAACGCTAATCTCACTAACGTGGTACTCTAGATAGCGGACTAGTCTCTCAGAACACCGGTTTTGGTTTTTTATGGAAAAATTTGTATTAGAAATATCGGTAAAATCGTACAAATGGAACGACTATTAGACTTTGTCTGCATTTGTTTAGGAGACTTTGGACTTTAACAATCTTTTGAGAATTATTGATGTCAATTAAGTCTACAAATACATGTATAAGCATTTAAAGACCATTGTGAACATATGTTAAAATATTTAGAAAATAAATAAATAAAAGAATATCGAGACTTTAGACTGCCTTAAATGTGAAAGTACAGCTATCTATGATAATTGAAATTGGAGAGATGATCTAAAACAATGTTTTTAGAATCTTTGAGAATTATTTAATGTGCAAAATTTGTAGACTACAAATTAAAATAATAATTAAATATATAGAGAACATTGCCTCTCAATATAATAAGGCATTCCTTACAAAACACGACGTAGACGTGATTAAACCATCGTGTCTTATGTAGCCTAATAAATACATGTTGGCTGTTAATGGTTTTACATGTAAAACTGATCATTATTCAATAATATTTACATTTTCAGTGTCTTTGCCTGTGATAACACTACGTATCGATTTTGTACTATACAGTCCAATAAATTCAAATGACGTATAGTTGGGGCGCAAGTGGGGTTTGCTTATTTATATTTAAACATTTAATCGTACAATTCCAGAAAATTATATAAATATAAGTTATAAGGAATCATTCTTTGAATATTATGAGATGATAATTTCGGTCGGGGCGTGATCAAATCTATCATAAAGCCCTTCGGGCTTTATTGGATTTGATCACGCCCCGACCGAAATTATCACCTCATAATATTCAAAGAATGATTCCTTATTCCTTAATTACATTGTATTTCATTTCATTTTATTCTAAACAATCTAGATTTACATCACCTGAGACAAGACAGAAATATTGTGTCTATAACTACCAATAAACTGTTTAAAAGATATAAAAACACTTTATGTGATGCTCTTGCAGACTATGCAGATATACAAATTGGTAACTTAGATCGTATGCAATTTAAAAAAAAAAACCAAGAATCTGTTGAGACGTTTTTCTGTAATCCACAACCCCCACGTGTGTTGATTTAAGGTATTCAATCTATAATGACCACATTTTGTACCCAATAAATGAATGGTCCTATATTCTTAATCATGATCATGATCGTTTTGAATGTCTTATCAAATAAAAATACTCCACGAAAGGAATTTTTAAAATTTTGATTATTGTCCAATTAATTGCACCTTGAATTTTACATTGGAGTCTATGGGCAATGCATGTTTTATTATTGTAAAAAGTAACTTGAAATTCATACAAATCTCTTGGTGAATTTATGCATTAACTTTCTCTTTATTAAAATATGAAATAAAATGATTCATTTACCGCAGATATTTTGACAAAATTAAATTTTCTTTTTTTATCAAGAGAAGATAACTCTTTAAAAAAGCTTTAGGTGCAAAATGACCGGCTTCTTATATGTTGTCAGTCATGTGAATTTGGTTCATTTCACTTTCATTGTTCTCTAGCAATACATATTTAACTAATTTAAAATGATTAAAAATTGTTCGATATCCCGTCGTTATACATTGAATACCTTAAAACCCATCGTTGAGAATATTGAACAGCAGTGTTACGGTACCTTGACAGTGTTTGCATGTATATAATAATTCCTGGAACAGCCAGCCTCGCCGTAAATGTTAATCGTAGCCTCAAGCAGACGAAATCGTGAGAGGACACTTAATTTTCTATTTCGTAAATTAATTAATGTGTGTTGTTTATTTTTCAAGGTTATAATTTTAATATTTTTATATTTACATAGTTGAAATTTGTTTGCTTACCATTAAAGAGTCATAACTACATTTTGTTGACAAAGTTTATTTTGGAAATTCCCGTTTTATAAATAGTGCTAAATCAGAACAGTAGAGAAAAGTATATGAAATACGGCTAAAAGTTTATAAATGCAGGTATCAAAGAAAGTTTTCGATCAGTTTTTTTACAAGCTTTTAAATAAGCTCTCACTCCTTAGCTATTGAAGCTAACATACTCTTGTAAATAAAAAGAAATGTACTAACAGCAATTTAAACTGTGTAGAGGACGAACTTTGTATTTAATTTGCACAGCACATAATAACCCAAGAAAGCTAAACTCCGTAATAGGGATAATAGTAAATGGAAATGAATCTAATAATGTTATTGAAATTTTTGTAAACTATATATATAACTGCTCTCAGTTGAGAAAAATTGTTAATGAATCTTAAATACTGTAACTGACATTTTAACATTATTTACCTTTTCTATTAATGTTTGTTATATGACTCTTTTTTCTTTCTTTCTTTCTTTAAATTCTTTTTTCTTTCTTTCTTTGTTTAAAGAAATTTTCTTGCTAATGATCAATTATCATTTTAAGGTTCATAAACTCTCTGCTCCAAAATCCGCATTTATTTTTATTACCTTCTAATTTGCATTTTTATAGAGCACTCTGCCTTGTGATATTAAAATTATTTATTTAAATGCCTCGTGCGGTTCTCATATGCTAAAAAAAAAAAAATGAGGATTAACATTATCATGATCTGAAGAAAAGACCACACACTGTTCTAAAAATACTATATTTTATTATCAGATAATAAAATTAAAAATATATATCAAGTATACTAGTATTGTATGGTATTCAGAGAAAATAAAACAATCAACAAAATGTATAGAAGCGGTGCTCTTTTTGTCACAATAAAATTCTCAAAAATTCTACCTCAGAAATTTACGTCCATTTGTAAAAGTTGCTTTATTGGAAAAACAAAGATACCGCAAATATGATAATTTTTTTTTATTAGAAACTCTCGCACGACCAGTAAAATAACTATAAATACCATCTTAGCCATTTCTTACGAATGCTATTTCTAAATGATAAAAAGAGAGACCTGGTGAAGGAATTTTCTTCGCTATATATTCAAAAATTGCATTATTTGAAACAAGGTTTATCAAAGCATCAAAGTTCAATTTCCTGTTACACGGAAGACTTAGACTATTGAAAGATCTTTCAGAAATAAATGTGTGTTTCAAACAAGATTCCAACAGGCCTTGACGGTCACCTGAGTACCATAGCCAATAGATGGACCTGTCAGGGAGTTCCGTGTTTGCATTTTAAGCTTCAATTTTGAGTCTAAACCCTAATCCGAGACCCCTCTGACAAGTACTCCAGCTTTTATTATTTGACGTTTGCAAACATTAATTCATAAGTTGATTATCTATACCCTAGCTCCAAGGGCCAAAAATTGTAAACCTTTGGTAAAAAGAGACCTGCAGGTCTTTAATGGTCAATCTTTTATAATATTAATTCACAGTTTCATTTAAAATGCACACAAGCATACAATGCACAGGAAATTAAAGTAGATCTCCTGAAATAGAACACATATTTAATTTAATATGGCCAAGTGACAAATTACCTTGAAGATTTCAAGTTAAGGTAATTATCCAAACGTCACAAAACAACGTTTGACGTAATTCACGCGTTATAACGTCTTGTCCGTGCCCGATCTAATTGAGACCTAATAGGCGTATTTAACAAAGAAACCACACTGACCTAAAAATTGATTTAACACAAATCTATTAAAAATCCTGACAACTGCCTTCAATCATTTTATAATCAACGGAATGAAAACATGACTGGGTTGTGTCGATTGCGTACTCCTTTTGAAAATATAGACCGTCCGCTTACTTTTTTCCTGTATAAACATTATTAAGTTGTAAGGTTGAATTTAATCCGAATCTTTGAACATTTATCCCTGAACGTCCATAAACATCCAAAATGAAATCCTAACCGAGATTGATTCCAGTGCAATGAGGGAGATAAATACACAAAGGGGAATAATCTCTTAAAACTATATCTATTCTATACGCTTAACAACGAGCATAAATATATTGATTTAGGGCCTTAAGGGTAAACATTATCAATATTTTAGAGAATTCTGTAGGTAAATAAAATTATAAAAGATTAAATTCTCATTGAAAATTTGTTTCATTTATCTCATTTGTAGGCAAATTTATGTATTTTTTAATAAATATAAGCAAGTGAAACATTAAAGTATTTGTTTTGAAAAATACATTCGTTCATTTTACATAGGATATCAGTCAAAAAATGATTTTCTGAAAGTCAAATATCAGGCTTAGGCTAATATTCTTAATGTATGAAAAAGCACCATTTTCCGCAATCAGTTCTATTTTTAGCAACGGTCCTAGCTTTTATAATACCGATGGACCAGCCAACTGGGTAAAATTTGATAAGGATATATCCCCAGATACGTTTGAGAAATTTGAAAAAAAATCTGTAGGCATTTTATTTATGTAGTGGGGTATGGATCATTACCTTAAAAATGTAAAATTGTTTACAGACAACGTACGACCAACAGCAATAGGTTACCAGAGTGTCTCAAGTGACCTTAAAAAAATACATGTTCACTATATAGCTATATTTGTCAACCCCCGCCCCCCTCCCCAAATAAAAAGCCTAAATGCCTTCCCCATGGGCAGTGAATTTCCCTATTTAAAAAGAGACATCATGGACAATATGGGCATAATAACAATGCATTTAGTTTATCTCCAACAACAGTGAAAGTACAGAAGAAAGTATTTAAAATTTTAATAATTTTCACTATATGGCATATTGGCCCCGCCCTAGCTATAGGGCCTGAACCCCTGACCCAGGGGCTATGAATTTCACAATTTTGGTGCATTTAGTTTTTTTCCCCACATGTGTGGCAGTTGAGAAGAAGATTTTTTAAGATTGAGTACATTTTCACTATATGGCCCTATTGGCCATGCCCTAGAGCCTGAACCCCTGACCAAGGGGCCATAACTTTCACAATTTTAATAGAGGTCTTCATGGACATCATAACCATGCATTTAGTTTTTCTCAAATATATATGGTAATACAGAAGAAGATTTTATAAGATTGAATACATTTTCACTATATGGCAATATTAGCCCCACACTAGAGCCTGAACCTCTGAGCCATGAATTTCAAAATTTTGATAGAGGGCTTTATGGACATCATAACTATGCATTTAGTTTTTTTCGCACATGTGTGGGATTAGAGAAGAAGATTTTTGAAAATTTGGCTTTTTTTGCATATTTAGCCTGCCTATATGAGGCCCCAGGGTGGTAAAGTAATACATTTCATTATTTAGATTCCTCTTATCATAGAAATGCTTCAAGACAAAAATGGTAACAATTGGCCTTGTAGTTTTCAAGAAGAAGTTAAAAAAGTAGAATTGTTAACGGACGACAGACGACGGACGAAGACCGATAGCAATACGTCACATGAGTGACTCAGGTGACCTAAAAATGAATCTGAATGTACTTTATGAACTGGTAATTCTGTGAGCCGCTGCATCACTTTGCAGTCCTTATGTGCACCATGCGCATTGCGATGTTTAAAATGCTAGAAACCAAACTTTACAACAAGACTTTTTAGGTCCTAAAAATAATTCTCTAAAGAACCCTAAAGAGTCACAAAATACAAAAAAACATTTTTAAGGAAGTTATCTATGAACCAAACTGTCATTTGGATATTTCTCTCTTATTACGTGTTATATAATATATCTTTTGTGCCATTTGAGTCCAAAAGTTGGAAGAAATAAGTTACATACTGACTTACTTTTAAACAATAAATAAGTCAAGACAAATGTATTTTGGGGTGAGTGAAACGAGAGGTGAACGATTATAATCTGACGTTATTAAGGCAACGGTTGTGATTGGGTGAATGGAGTTCTAAGCTGGAGAAGGAGGGGTTTCCTCCAACCTCATTCATTTTTTAAAGTTAAATCTTGACGATCTTCTTACAGGTCTTTTATATTGATTTGTACAAATGTGTAATAATCTTTATATAGAGTTTACATAATCTCATACATAAATGAGTTTTAACACTTATAAAGTTAATAATTAAATTGAATATTTTCAATTATATGTTTGTTTAATATAATATAAATCCTTTTATCACCTTTATTTGATTAAGTGAGTAGTCCGCTTAATAACGTCCAAAGAACCTAATAGATGAAAGATAGACAATGCAAGGAAATTGGCCTAAACGAATTTAAAAGAATTCACGGTGTAAGGTAATGAAATACTTTGAAATTTTTATTCAAGGTAAAAATTGTAAAAAAAAAAACAACTATGCAACTCTTGACTAACAGATCACTAGTTCAAAATACATTGTCAGTAAGAAAATTTCAAGTTTTCCAATTTCTGATTATAACTTTAAAATTTTTTAGTATTTCTTTCTGTTCATTATGTCTACCTTTATGAACGAAATACCACCAGTGTAACTTGATTTTAGATTCATCATACATAATCAATAACGCTGTGAAATTTTTCAAACGGCTAAAAATAATCTTCGTTACGAGAGATGTTTTGGTGACTCTACCTTAATAATAATCTATATGGTACATGTACGTACTCTGGACCGAGTTTCACTGGTACATGTAGCAGATAACATTTCATATAAGATAACATTTTTATCCGGATATCTCTTTATGCGGAAAACAAAATAGTATCGATTTGACGAAGAACAGAGGGTAAATCAATTATCACTGTCAACAAAAAATAGCATACAATCTAATTGTAATTAGATTATAAATCAAATATATATATATATATAATTCTCCAAAATAAGTATCAAATGTAGCAGGCATTTTTTTATCACCTTCAACTGAATTCAAATGCTCAATGATTTGCCTTCAGTAAAGCATTTGTGTTTGAAATGATTTAGGATAAAAAACAGAATATTTGTGAATGACAGGGAAGACAACCGAGGTAGGTTTGTAATGTCCGATGATAGTAATGAGTTGCCTCACCTTGCATTGTTGTGCTTCACAAGGTATGTTTATCGCAACATATGGCCTTAGGGCGTCGATGAGGTGGGTTTACATTACAGTTTTACATTAAAAAGTCTAACGTTATGAATGATTCCCTTCGTTCTCTGAAACTCTTTGTTTGCTTGTAGGGACGTGAAAACGATTTAAGATGTTAATATTGATTGCATATGATTATGTTAAAACGAAGCATAAGCCAACCTTTTTGACTTGCAGGTTTAAAAAAACTGCTTAATGTGACAAAATTGCTTTCTTATTTCACAGTTTACAGATAAAAGTTGTCAAATTGCTTTATTCAATGACTTATGATATAAGAAACAACATACTGCTAAAATACATTTTGGAATATATTTAAACAATAAAATGCTTTCTTTGGTGATTCATGCGGGATATGAAGGTGGCGACATTGCAGAAAAAATACATAACCCGCTAACGCGGGTTATGTAAATTTTTTCTGCAATGATCGCTACCTTCATAACCCACATGAATCATCAAAGAAAGCATTTTATTGTTTATATTTACATCTTTCTTTTAACTAATTAATAAATTGATAATAAAAAGTAAGTAAAATTCACTAAATTACTGTTAACGTACATAAGTACGTTAGCTAAAAGAAACAGCCAAATTGTCTCATGTGAGACTTTGAGTCTGACATCAGCATGATTATTTCGTGCAGTCCGTGATTTTTCTTACGTCGCTGTAAGTTTCGACCAATCGATAAACAGGGCGTGTCGATTTCTGTCCTGTCAGTTTCCTGTCAGTTTCAGCCGCTGTAGATTTCGACCAATCGATAAAGGGGCGTGTAGATTCCAGTCTGGCTGTTTCTATAGAGCTATGAATTAACTAAAAGTTTCCGTAAGAAAAAGAGGGAATCATACTCGGTAGATGTAAATATATATATATTTTAAAAACACAATTATTTAGCCTATGCAATTGTTTGTAAGCATGTGCCAACATAGTTTTAAAAGATCAGATTAGATTATTAATGATTTTTTACAACACAACTGGTTGTAATAGATCTTTTTTCACAAGACGCACTTTGTATTCTTGCTGACTCTCCATTGTAAACTTTTCTATTTTTCTATACTTTTTAAAAACAATTCCTATAACTCGTCCTTTTTCCAGTAACCCGTAAAGAATACATTTCGACCGACAGAAAAGGCATTTTTAGGGTATGAAATCCACATCGTTGTCATTATTAAGGTCAAAATATTGCTAGGTGTAAATTTAACGAACAGTTCACGAACACTAACGATAATGTTTGAAATTATCACAATAGAAAACAAATTAAAACTTTTACAATTGATGGTTTTAGCTGGTGTAACACAGTTTAGTCCTACCACTTTCATTGTGTAAATGGAGTCTGAATTAATATAAGTCAGAACTGATGGGCATTGGCATCATTTTCAGACAAATCCTTGATGTAGTGTAACTTACACTAGGATTAAAAAAACGAAACAAAATAAATGTGAAAAATATACAGCAATAACCATTTTGGAATCAAACTTGTTTTTAGTTTTGTAGTACTAGAATGAGAGAGAGAGAGAGAGAGAGAGAGAGAGAGAGAGAGAGAGAGAGAGAGAGA